>JARUPZ010000039.1:909591-1286801 GCA_031213475.1 Nereocystis luetkeana
AGTTCCAAGCAGACCTTCCTTCACCGGTCCGGGTACCTATAGTATTCCGCCCCATCTCGTACCTTGTCCCGGCTGTCTTTCGAACTCCCCTGCCCCTTGCTCCAACACCTCTGATACCCAGACCGGGTCCTCCATATTAGCCCTAACGTACACCATAAACGAATCCGACGACCACCTCCCTTCCTTCTTAATCACCGCCTCGGGAACTCTTCTCGCGGCCAGTCTCGTTGCCCCCCCTATTCTCCCCGAATGCAACGCGAATTCTCCCGGAATCAGTCTCGCCCCCGCCCCCCTCCCCTCTCCCCTCCACCTTTCTCCTACGCTTGCAATACCCTCCCGCAAGCATTGGGTTGCCCGTCCCCTGGTCCATACCTCCCAACCCTCCGTCCCCTTGTATGACATCAAGGGGGCTTCCCCCGTCAACTCTCCGTTACTGTATATCCTGAAAAGCTCTACCAATAGACCCACCGCCCCCCCTTCTTCTCCCCCTGCCCGTCCCGTCCTTGTCCTCACCAAGACTGCCCCTTTTCTTCCTTGGTCCCCCTTTGATCCCCTGAACCTCACCTCTACCTTGTTTGCTTCTTGTATCCTATCCTCTCCCAACTGCTCGTCATCTCTGAAAAACGCCACATCCCCCCTCCGCAAACAGTATACTTTATGGTACACCCCCTTCCCTTTGGCGAACAACTCTGACGCTCGCAAAATCAAAAAATAGGACAACGCCAGACCTATCCATAACACCCTCCCCCCAACCCCCCATGACGGAATTATTCCCTTCATCCCCGTCAACATTCCCCATGTCAGTGGCCTTCGCACCTTCTGCTGACTCCCCATGTCTACGTGTGCCCTCTTGATACCCTGCCTCACCGACCTCATCAACGGGTTACCCAAGGGGACCGACAGCCCTACGAATTGCTCATGGTAGAAATTGATCGCTACCAACTTGCCTACTATAGTCGACTCCTTGTTCCCCTTTTCTTCGCAACAGTACCCCATGAACTCGACCAATTCCCCCACTAGCTCCATCTCCCCCATGCCTTTCTGCAGCCAACACCCCTTCCCGATCCACGACCTCCAGCTCACCCACATCTTCCAATTCGCCTCGTAAGTTTTTCGAGTCGAAGCTGCAACTCTTCCAAATGCGTACCCTCTCGCAATATCTCCGAACACATGAGCTGCTCCCCCGTTCCCAACTCCTGCACCTGCCAATCGATTCCGGGACATTCTGCGTTTAGTTTCTCAGGAATCTGCTCTTCTCGCCACCTAGTCAGACCGTCTGCCAACCTATTATCGACCCCCCGTACGTGCCTTGCCTGAAAACACCACCCCCCCTTTGCCTCCAATGCCCCCATCATTCTCATCAACGCTCCTACCCTCGCCTGCTTCTTCCCCCCCCCACGGCACCTCTTTACCCAGGTTACTGCCGCTTCATTGTCCGCCCTCATCAAAACTGCTTCCCCTTTCCTACCCGGTCTCTCCCCCCTCATGTCTACCATCACGAACGCCGTCATTACCATCGCCATGACCTCTAACAAGTTGATGGAAATCAAATCTGCTACGGCCCGCCCCCCTTTTATCGTCCGTTTTTGCACCTCTTCTGGCAGGTCGAATCTCCAGTAAACCCCTGTCTCCATGCACAGCCCACCTATCGCCGACAGGGATGCATCCGAAAACCAAGTTCTACTCGGCCGCTGCTTAACGAAGCTGAAAGACGGTGCTGTTATCCTCTCTCCCCCGTTCCCCCCCCCCGTCTCCAGAAACCATCTCCACCACCCCACGTCTGCCATGAATTCACGCGACAACCGTAAGACTCGTCGCGCTTCTGTCTGTTTTCTGTACCTGCCCCACGCCCCCCCCCCCCCGGCCCGCTCCCCCCCATCAAGATGCAGATTAGATAACTGCAGAAGCCGACGGACGAAGTACCGTCCGGGCCGGATCACAAATGATGCGTGGTGCAACTTCCCTGCCAACACTAACACCTCCTTGACCGTTGCTGTCTGCCGCCCCGCTGGCCACTCTGCCAGACGCGCGCGCAAATCGTCTACTTTCCGCGTCGGTAGTGCAATGGACATACTCTCTGTGTCAATATCGTACCCCAACACCTCCTGTTGCGTCGCCCAGCCCGTCACCTTTTTGTGCGACAACAATGGCTCCTCCCCCTCGCACCTCTCCCCCATGGCCTGATCATGAATTAATGCTAACGATCGTGACAAGTCAAGACACCGCGCCCCCTCCGAATCCCACTGGACCTCTACTGAGATGGCATCATCCATAAAAAAAAACACAAAGGCTGGGTCTTCCGCCCCCCCCCCGCTCGCTGGCCGCACCACGCACTCTGCTGGCCAACCGACTACTGGACGCCCTGTTTTCTGCGCCACCGTCACGTGCGCTACCGCGCGGTCCGCCGCCTGCGAGAACGACGCGGATGCTCTCGTGGTGTTACGTTGCGCGTGCTGCATTGCAGCAGATATCACGCCCCACCACCCCGGGCTGCCCCGCCACCCAAACTGCAAGCGCAAATCGACGAAAAGGAACTCTCCCAAAACGTACCCGAAGACCGCTGCCCCTTCCGGGTCTACTGGGATCTGTCTGAACGCGTTCTTGACATCCATTTTCTGAATGAGAATTCGCGCTCGATCCCCGAATTTGACCCTCAAACCGAGAACCCTCTGTAAAACCTCATGCATAACCCCCGCTAGTGCACACGCTGGAATCTCGTCCCAGTCCGTCGTCGAGTTTACCGACCCCCCCCCGTTCCCTTCCCTGTGCTCGAAAGTCATGTCATGGATTATTCTGATCATTTCGCGCTCTTCTACTACCCCTACTGGGGACACCCGCAGCCCCGGTACCTGCCCCGCCTGCTCTTTCGGGAAAACGATCGCCCGGCCACCCGCAACGTCCGCAACGGCCTTCTCCCAGACTGCGTTTTCAAATTTCTGCACGCTTGAATGGTTTTCGTATGTGAGCTCCTTCATCAGGTCCCCCCCCGGCCGAACGTCCACCGGAACCCCAACGCACGCTATCTGCCGCAAATGATCGATTCCCGGAAACTGGTGCTTGTCTCCGAAGAACGCTTGCACGCGCTCCGGGTCCATGTGGGGTGCCGTCAGCGACCCCCCCAACCACCGCACTACCTGCCCTAACCGCCCCCCCCCCCCCCCCCCCCCCCCTCCCCCCCCCCTTGCCCCCCCCCGACCGCTCTCGATAAAACCGCCCCTGCGGTTGCGGCCAGAGTTCGCACTAAGTTTGCAGCTCTCGCTGACTTCCCCAACACCTTCCCCAATAAACCCTGTGCCACCCGCCAACGCTTCTGCTCTTCTACGCGCCGGCCGGATATCGCACCTTTTTCTGACAGAACCACCGACCCTGGAGCCGGCCCCCCCCCTTGGCCCGGGACCAAACCCGAACCCCCCGCTGTTGCCCTCGTCGTAGTCGCCTCCGGGCTGGTGTCGGTTGCTCGCTTGGTTGGCCCCGCTGCGCTGCGGAGCCCGTGCCCTCATTTCCTCGCCGGCCCGTCCCTCCCCCCCCCCCCTTCCCCGTCCCCCTTCCTTCCCCCCCCCCCCCCCCCCATCCCCCTCCCTCTTACGCTTCCCCGAGCCGCCTCCTTCCAGCGGCAGGAACGCGCCCTTCGCGGTCTTGTAACTGCCGTCGTGCCTGTATCTGCACGGCAGCCCCTTCTTCGGCTCGTGGAGGCACGCACCGAACTCGTCGTAGTCGCGACAGGCTCGGTCATATGCCCCCTCTCCCCCACCCCCCCCCTCCCTTCCCGCTCCCCCCCCTCCTCCCCCTGCCCCCCCCCCCCCCCCCCCGCCCCCTCCGCCTCCCTCTCTCGCCCCCCCCCAACCACCACCACCCCCTCCTCCGCTCCTTGTCCGATCTCCCCCGCCCCCCCCCCACCCCCCCGCTGCCCCCCCCTCTCCTCCCCCCGCTCCCCTTCCCTTCATATATCCTCCCGTGGTGGGCTCCTCCATGTCTTTTGCGCGCCCCAGGGTTATGGGTGCTGCCGAGATCCACGCGTGGGTCCGCGTGAATGGCGGTAGGGGCATCGGGTACATGTCGCTTGGGCCCGGGAACGTCCCGAGTTCCTGCCTCAACATATGCGCTTGCCGGGAAACCTCCTCCGTCCAGACCTGGAGATCTTTGTTGAAGCATTGGACGAACTTCCCTTTGAACGTCTCCGACATTGCCACGTCCGTGTTCTGCGCGTGGAACGTCCTCACCCCCTTGGCGATCACGCGGAAACGCTCGACTAGCTTGCCCGTCCGTTGCAGCGATGCCCGTCCGTAGGTTTTACTGCCGTCCACCACGTACTGCATGAGGTGAGTCAACAAAAGGAAGAGGGCCTCCACCCTGTGGTCCAGAGAAACCTCCGCCCTCCCTGCCCCGAAGCCAAAATGGTCCTTCTGCGCGAACTTGCTGACGTCGATATTGCTCAGCCCTGCTACCTGCTGCTCCCCTCCCTTCTGAATCAGGAAACCGCCCGTTAGCGTAAGCATGCCCTCCATCGAGTCAAACGGTGGGGCCTTCCCGTCTCCGCGCAGTGACGCCCAGACCACTACGGTGCGGTTGCCCTTCCGCCACATTGTCTCCGACAGAGATGGCTTGCCACATCCCCCCATCCCCCCCCCCCCCCCCCCTCTTCCCCCCGTCTCTCCCCAACCTTGCAGGCCCGACGAAAAATTCGATGCTCCCCCCCCCCCCCCCCACTGCGGCATAGTGCTGTATGAGGCTCCGGGCCCGCCCCCCCCCCCCGGGACCGGTTCCTGCTGCATTTGCTGATGCGACCTCAGTGCTCCCGTCTCCCACGGGCTTGCCTCCCGCCCCCACGTATCCCACGGGCTTGCCTCCCGCCCCCACAGTCCTTCGGGTGACCCCATCTGCGTCTGCCGTTGTCCTGACCCCTCTACCTCCCACGCGCTCACTTCCCCGAAGCCCCCCAGGCCTGACTGCTGTTGCTGCTGCTGCCTGCTTGACTGCTGTTGCTGCTGCTGCATGCCCGGCTGCTGTTGCTGCTGGTGCGGGCCTACTGCTCCTCCTCCCCAACGTACCCCCCCCCACCCCCCGTTACCCCCCCCTTGCTGCTGCTGCTGCTGCTGCTGCTGCTGTACCCCCCCCCCCCCCCCCCACCCCCTCCCCCCTTGTTGCTGCTGCTGTGGTGCGTCCTGTGGCTGCTGCGGAGCCCCTCCTAACTGTTGCTGCGGTGCCCACCCCTGCCGCTGCTGCTGCTGCGTGTCTACCGGGCCCCAGGACGCCTGCAAAGGCCCATTTAACCCAGTAGGTTGGCGGTTCTCCCCCCCCCCCCCCTGCCTCCCGCTGATACGAACTCCTCCCATCCGCAAATGGGGGGGCCTGATGTTCGGCTCCGGGAAAAAAATGGTTGTTGTGCGGCGGCGACGGGGCATGATGCATGGGATTGGCCTGCCCGCGGTTCCCAAACGAGTCGACACCCTGGCCCCTGCCTGGCGCGTAACCACCTCTACCCGACGTGGAATTCCCCCTCCCCGACCGCATGTGGGCTGGTGGGCCAACCCCTGCTACTGTGAACTGCACTCTCCTACTCGTACCCTCTCGCGGATCCTGCTCGTCCCTACCCGTACCGATATTCGCCAGTGTGTTCCCCCGCACTCTACCGTCGTTGTTGCCCGAGAACTGCTCGTCCACTGCGCTACCCGCCGCCCCGCTTCCTTGGTTCGACCCCCGTCTTGGACCCGGGCCACCCGCCAGATTGTCTTGCTCTTCGTCCTGCTGTTGGGTCTCCGTAAGGCGTCCCTCCATCCTTGTGCACAAATCAAATTGACGACTCCCTAAAAAAAACAAATTGACGACTCCCTGACGTCCCTAGCCCGGTTCTCTTCAGCTCGTGCAGGGCCTCGCCCGTTAGCTATATCCCCTGGTTACTACGCTGCCCGACGACTCCCTTCTTCACCCGACTCTACAGTTGCTTGCTTTGCATTTCTTTATTCCGCTGCCCCTTCTCGTCTCCTACAATTATCCTGAACTTTCCTTTCTATTTATTTTTACCCCGTACCAAACATTCCTTTCCCTTATTATCGAAACCCCCGGACTTCTCGTTCTTTCACTGGTTTATTCTTTCTATCCGTTTCCCCCCAAACACCAGGTTGCCCCTACGACAACCTTCCTCATTAAAAAAAAACGATAAAAAATAAAATAAATCATGTCTTGACGACGGTGTGGTTGTAACAATAACGGTGCACTATAACGGACTGCAGTTGCATGGTGAACAATACGAGGACGACACGTCTCTTGAGTCGCAAAATGCATTTTCGACTACACGAGCAAAAACGTGACTTCGATTCAGTGAGTAATACTGGAATCGGCTTACAACGAGTTGATAGTATGCAAAACTATCTACCGGTATACAGTTAACGGGCTGTATAAGAGATATTTTGACAGTCATTGACGATTGACTGCAGACGGAGCACTCACAAAAATGTAGTGAAACAAGCGGGGACTCAGAATGTATGTGCCCGAGGATATGTGACTTTGGATTGAGCAGTTCACGCGCACGGCTGCGTCTCCTCGGTCAAAATCCTACGGAACGATTCCGACACTAGAGAATACATTCTCAATGTATCCAGGAATCTCCAGTGTCTCGCACAAAGAGACGGGTGGAAAGCACACTGTGTCTCTTCCACCCAAACAATAACCAGAAATTAGCGTTCATTACTACCAGGTACCTGAGTTTACATAGCCACACATAAAAAATGTAGTAAAGAAAATGAACACTGTACGCAGATACGGTAGTCTTATAACCCAACAATGATGCAAAAGTGTGTACTCTTGGTATATGCACACCCCTGCATATTATTTTAACTAACCACTGGTTTGACGTTTTTCTCCCGTTCGTATGTCTCAAACTCTATACCATGGTAGCAAATTACCACAAATAAATGCTATTGTTTCGCGTGGGGCATTTCCACACGAAGTAAAAAAAAAGAAAAAACAATCAACACTGGTATCAGATAAATCTCAACGATATACCGAGACACTGGCAGTTGGGGTTCAGCACTTAGGTGTCTAACCATGACTTTGTTCGTGGGCACTACTCTCCACAAAGGGTATCTCCCAAGCAACCACGAGACAAACTGCACGTGAGGTTGCGAATCACGTGTCAAACGGCCCACGACTGAAAAATATTTAGATGGTCGTGGGGTGTGGTGCGGCGGTACTGACAACAAGTACTTAGTACTCCCAAGGCTATAGCAGCGTTGGCAACAACTGATACTAGGGTGTGTGTGTCAGGGTGAAGGGCGACAACGTCTCGTTTACGTTTGGGTCGATCAAATGCATGCGGATCTTCAGCTAGAATCCTCGTACGATACGCTCTGACCATCTCATGACATTGTGGCACGATATTGCCAAGTCTCCAAACACCCAAACTAGATGGTTAATCTTTCACAAGAAAGTGGTATTGGAAAATTGTCAGCAAGGCTTCACCAGGGCCACGCTTATGACTTTCGATAGTTTCAATAACATAGGGGCCGATGTGTGTGGTGAACGCAGAGCCGTCTAGGTCAGGTACCGGCAACCTACTTATTCAAAAGAACTCGTCCAGTGCTATAAAATCCGGTACGGAGCTAGACGCGTCATTATGGGTTGCCTTCATACGACCTAAATGAGCTGATGTTTCCGCAAGCTCGCCATCTCTCGCAAAACGATAAATTACGAATGATAGTTGGGAACGTACAGTAAAAGAACCATGCCAGGGACTAGTAAGTTTGGGGCTAAGGCTATCAGCAACGGTTTAGGGGCGGTGTACTAACAGGTGATCTCCCTGCTGACATTGCGGAAAGGACAAATTCTCGTCAGATTATCTGTGCCTGTCGGTACGTTCCTGTATATTTTAATCGAGCAATTTCGTAAGCGAGTTGCAGGTTTGCAACAACAGTACGACGGGAGTATTCCAATCGTGTTCCGGAACCAGAAGTACACGGGACGCCGATATTAATGTCAACGGGTAACGAAGCTCTACGGCCAAACATTCAAAAATGTAGAGTTTCTTCGAGCGTCTTGTTGTATGCTGTGTTGTGTGCGAGCTGAATAAGCTGTAGTAATTCTGCCCAATTGTCGTATTTAACGTTTGTTTACGTAAATCGCCAACATGTTGGGCAAAGTACTATGCACACGCAAGACGGAGTTGCCTTGTGGGCGGTACGCTGACGTGCGGGTCTTTTTGAAACAAAAAACGGCTTGCAACTCTTTGACCAGTTCATTCTCAAACTCGTTACCTTGGTCCGAATGCAAGGTTTCCGGAGCAGATATAACAGAGAACACGCGTTCTACAAGAACACAAGCGATTGTGGTAGCTGATTTGTCACTAATCGCGACCAACACGAGAATACGAGTAATGTGGTCAATCACAGACATTACATACTTCGAGCTATTCGACGACTATTTGTACTCTACTAAGTCAATAGCCACGCATTGAAGACACGGGTGGGAAACGGGACGGTGACCAACAGGGAGCTTCGGCGTACGATGGGACGTCTTGCGGTGTTGGCACGATGAGCAGCATCTAATGTTCTTGGCTACGTCTTTTCACATGGTGTCCCACCAATAACGATCTCGGATTTCGTCGAACGTTGCTTTTAAAGCTAAATGACCAGCCGACGACGGTAGGTCACGACACGAATGAACGACTAATTTCCGTAAGGCGGTCGGCACTACAAGCTGGTCACGGAGCAAGCTGCGTTTCCGCAAATACCCGGCAAATACGACCAAAATATAACGTGTTCGTTCTAAACTTAGTGACTCATCATGCTGCTTATATTTTCCTCATCTGGAACGGGAACGGTAACCGGTGCTTTCAGGTATTCGATATACTGACCGAACTCAGCACTTGGTTATTCCAGCAACTTTGTCGGGTCAAGTAACGGAAAAACGGGCACTGCACTAGCAAACAATTCGCTCTCATTATGCACAATGTCGACATCATCGAGGTTTTGCGACGAGACTTGGAAGTCGCGCGGCCCTGGCTCACGGTACGGTATATTGCTTGGACCGTTACGACAGATGGACGCGAGGGCTGGTTCTTACGGTAACGATTCTTCCTCTACTTCACCAAACAGTCGCGACAACGCGTCGGGTACTACGTTAATTTTCCCCCCTACATGCTTGACCGTAAAGACAATTTTTTGAAGAGCAATAGCCCAACGGGTAAGCATGTTCGAAGTGTCTTGCGTGTAGTGCAGATGGGTCAGAGCTTGGTGATCTATAATCACCGCAACGTGCCTCCCAAAACAATACGTTCACCAGCGAGCTAGCGCGAGTACAACTCCACAACATTCTTTCATCGAGGCGGAAGAATGGCGTCGCCCATACTTGAACCGTTGTCTAAAGTACGCGATAATGTCAAGGTCAGACTTCGAGTCGTCGTTTTTTTACGGTTGGGCAAGAAATGCGCCAACTCCGAGGTCACTAGCATCTACATGCACTCCAAATTCACGTTCGTAATGTGGAAATTTCAACACGGGAGCCGACACCAGTAAACGTTTAATGTCGGCGAACGCAGTATTTTTTGCGTTACCCCAGGCGTTTTGAAAGCGAGGACGAGTTGCAAAATCTTGACCAGTGAGATCAACAAGTAGTGCGGTAATTTCTGCAAAGTTCGGCACAAACCACCTTACAAAATTCATCACACGTAAAACTGAACGGAGGTCTTTGATGCACGTGGGGGTTGGTAGCTCTTGGATAGCTTTGGTAGGATCTTCCCCGACTGCTACTCCTTCAGCGGAAATTACATGACCAAATATACGACAGATTTAGGACCAAACGATCATTTCGACGGCTTCAATGTGAGACCAGCTGTTTGCGACGCTACAAAAATGCTTTCCAACGATTTCACATGATTCTCCCAAGTTGCGGACAATAGACAAAGATCATATAAATACACGAGCAACTCGGGGATATGTCCTAACGTTTGATGTGCCATTTCTGTTAAAAGCCAAGGAGCATTACAAACACCAAATGGCATTCGTTTTCTAACAATACTTGACGAAATTGGTAACGAAAGCAGTTGATTCAGCATGATCGGGGTGAACCGGAATTTGCCATTATTAGGCGCTTTGGACGTCAGCAACGCTGCTGAACTGAGTGCCTCCGACCATGTCAACATTATCTTCTAGAATCACCTTCGGCCAAGTTTTACGGATGAGATGTTTGTTGATAGTACTCCGATAGTCTACGCAAAACCGAGGTTGCCCATCTTTGCGGGCAACAATCGTCACAGGAGAGGCTCACGGACTCGAGCGCTCTTAAATTATATCATCGGCAAGAATTTCTTGAACACACTTGTTGATGATAGCTTCGGTGCGTGGGTTAGCGCGGTACGGACGGCGACTAACCGGCTTAGTATTATCAGGAAGAGGGAACGTGGCTGCGGCGGTAGTACACTTGCCTAGGTTAGCTCTTGATACCGAAAAAACGGGACGGTACTTTGCACAAAGATCTAAAATTGTTGACTGCTGTTCAACGGTGAAGGTAGAGTCGACAAATGCCTTGGCCAATGGTGCAGCAATTTCGGCACGAGCGGTCGCAATTTCAGTCGGAGTCTTGGGTGTCGCTGCTACGGCATGCACGTGCATTTGAGCAGGGGACACCACGGCTACACTCGACAAACCCCCAGTCTCTAATCGTACATGTAGGGCAAGTGATTCGGACGACGGATTGGCGACCTAGACGACTACAGAACCGTCAGACGCTAGCCACGTGGCCACGGTGCGAGCTAGTACTAGAACTCCCCCAAATTCAACCGGACAATCATCGCATGACATCTGGTTTTCAGAGAGTATGCACGATTCACTAACAAGTTCAGTGTCTTTGAACGGTTTTACGTCGGTGAACGCGGTGATCACGGCGCCGTGTCGAGGACGTAAATTGATACGGTTGCGTAATTTCACAGCATGTATTTACGCATCTTTGTGCACTGCAGCAACGGAGTGAGACACAGTGGACGTGGTCAGATCTGAACGATGATCAGCAGACCGATGGGTAGCTGGGATGGAAACGGTACTCGAAGAAATATATTAGTGTTGATTCTTCCTCTCTAGTATAGCGCCAAACCGAGACATCAAATCATTGTCGAGTAATATTTGGTCCGGGGCAAAAGACGGGATAACTAGCGCATCGATACTACGATTGAATGAATACCAATATCTCGAGTGGGGAGCCAATAGCTGCACTCCGAGACATACACGACAACGGGACAGGCTCAAGTAGGGCCCAAGCTAACGTTGGGGATGCTTCAAGAACAATTATGAAACCCATGTTATGTCGTTTGCAGTGTCGAGGGTCAGATCTGGGACGACGAGACCATTGATACTACCAGGAATACGAGTTCGCTGAGATGAAAAATATAGTGTCAAAGACGGGTTTTTGTGAGACAGCGACAAGCTGAACCAAGATATATTTTTCTCATTATCATTAGGACGAAAGTTTCTGCCATCTACTGCTGTACCGTTCTGAACCGAACGACGTTTCGATTTTGAATCTACTGACGCGAAAACATCGTAGGTACCATCTTTCTTCTGCCCACGATCAGGTGGAGCCGACAGACTATTAACAGCAGTTAACAGTTATAGAACTCGTACTAGACGAACTCACGGCAACCACGGGGTGCTGCGCGGAAAACCTCGTACTCCTCTCTGTAGGACATACAAGCGGCGGAAATTGGTTTTTTCCTATTTCTTTACGCCCTGTCGACTGCTTTCAACGGTAACGGCAGACTTGCAATCCCCAAGTGCTACGGACGACAAAACACCTTGTCGCTTCTACTTGGAGTCGTCGTCCTCCTCTGAGCTGGGCGTCTTCTTCTTATTCTTCTGCTTCTTCTTCGATTTCCCACTGCTCGATACCCCGGCTCCGGCTCCGGTTCCCGCTTCACGCTCGTCGTGGGTACGGGGCCAGCATTGGTAAATCGTATGGCCGTTCTTGTTCCGGCACGGGGGGTAGAAGCATAACCCTGCCCGGTTGTTTGGACGCAGGAGCGCGGTTGCCACAACGGTGAGCGACCCTTGTCCCATTTCCCCGGCGTCCCACTTCCGGTCCCCCTGCCCTTTCCCCGGTTGTCACTCGTACGGTTCTGGGCAGGCCGTTTGGAGGCGAGGCGATCGAGCGCACGGTGAGGCACTTGATGATACAGAGCACTGACGTGCCCCCCGGCTTAGCCGGAGGCTTCGTGCCGGCGAGCACGGTCAATGGCTTCTTTGAGCGAGGTCGCGGGCTTGTCAGTCAACTGAAGGCAACGGATATTGGGCGCTAGCCTCTGTTGCCACAAAGCAAGAGTCATCGCATTCCAAGTGGTACAATTGTCGTCAACACGGTCAACGGCAGCTTGGAACTGGGAGAAAAATGTGCGAAACCTCATTGCGTACGCGGAAACGGTTTCCGCGATCTTCTGTGAAAAATATGCAATCTGCCTGGCGCATTCAAAATATAAATCGCCGGCATCAGAAGATCGAGCGACGCCCGGGTCATTTCCCGCCATGTGGCAGGTGCGGTAAACGACCCAGGTGTGTCACGCGCAGACGACACGGTAGCGGTGCTTGAGTCTATCTGACGCGTGGCCAACTGCTCTAGTAGGGTTAGACAATGACCTGCACCCAACAAAGCAATGTGCTCAAGTGCCACTCTGTCTCCGAACTCATCATCGGTCGGACGCACACGCTTCTCTTTCAGGCCAACAATGACCCGAAATTGACTGAGGATCTCCGGGGCATTTCGGTCGCTAGATCCAGTGAAACGCGGCACCCGACGGAAGTCAGCTGCAGTAACGGCAACAGCTGCAACATCTACGAGCAAGGGGCGAGTGGCTGACAAACTAAACGATGAATTTTCTGGGTTGCTGACGACACCTGCGAACTCAACGGTGGGTTTCCGTGGGTTGCTGACGGCAGCAGAATTTGAGGGGGAGACGATGGTTGCACTCCTCTTACGCTCTGAACAGCAGCACGAGTTGCTGATTCAGTGGCGGTCGACACGGTATTGTCGTCAAGCGACGACCAAGCCGTAACAGAAACATCTGCAGCAGTGGTACTCGACGACATTGACATATCCTCAGCGGTGGTAGGTGTAGGCAACACGGGACCTACTTCTTTCACCATGGCTGCCTCATGGACTGCCGCAGGCTCCTGCTTGCTTATAGTAAGCGCCACCGCAGCCGAGGCAATAGACAACGGCGCCTGTGGCCTGTTCTCGCGGATGGCCCGCATGTTTGCTTTGGTCTCTTCCTCCGACAGAGGAAGAGCAAGGGCACCCGGAGTCAGTGATTCAAAATCATCATCCGGTTGCGTGGCTTCCTCGCTCGGCGACGACGAGGACGATGAAGACCGAGGAGATGACTCCCGGTCAGCGCGAAGCGACGGTGATGCATTGCGCTTGTTGTTTCCGTTCACTTGCGGTGAGGTGGACTTCCCTTCTCCATCGGACGTGGACGGGGGAGTCGGGGGCTCGAAGTCGACCTCCTCCGATGGCTGGGTAACTGCCGAGACTGGTCGGGAGGTGGTTGTCCCCCAGCCGCCTTTTTACTCCTGGGTATGGTCCCAACCCAAACGCTAATTCAAAACTTCCTGCAGGCTCAAGCCTCACAGTCGAAACCAATGTGAGATGGGTGTATCTCAGGTTCGACCTGGGTCTGCATCAAGCTTCTCTTCGTGTAGGGTGTAGCCCATAGGACACGCTAGGTATAGGTGATGCTCGGCACGGTGAGGCAAGCAGAAGACTTAGTGTAGTACGAAGCATGACACAAGTCATCTCACATGACAGCTGTCCTCAGCAATTACTTGGTGATGGAGACAGGTAGTTCCCCGCCTCAACTACCATCAGATGTACGAAAGTCTGTGACAAACATTTAGTACAAGAGTCAATATCCACGATAGGGGACGAACCCCTTTCGTCCTTGCACGATCTTGAATGACAAGTAAAGACATCTGACGGTAGAGTAACGACCTAGGACTCACACAAGTGTGTTTTTAATTTCGAGACAGATGGGAATTTTTATATCTCTTCTTTTTTGGGCACACCCGCGGCGAATTGTATTTGTTTGATCATGCCCACGGCCAGTTCTCGCCACAGGACACCGTCCATTTTGCAAAGATGGCGACTCTAGGGTGTGTCGGAGCCCATTTACCGAGCGCATCCCGTTCAGAAATAGTGACGCAGTCGTCGATTTTGTCAATCCATGTCTGTCTATAGGACTCGGAATCTTGCCCACTCGACCCAAACAAATTCGCCAGAGTTTTTCGTAAGCCGGCCATGGCCTAACATCAGCAGAAGCGGCGGTAGACTTCCGTCTCGGCTCGACAAGGAACGCAAGCTGTACATAGCAACGGCAGCAGCAACGCATACGCTTATGATACCATAATCCTCTCTCGGTGTAAGCTCGTATCAAGAAAAAAATACTCTACAACATATTCGTTGTAGCGTGCAAAAATGTATCTTGAAATTATCATGTTTTTTCTTGGATTTAGCGCTGAAGGTCAACAACGTGCGGGAACGGCAACAACGCCAACAGCAAAACAACAGCGGCAGCAGCAGCAGTATCCACTGAGTGGAAGATGGCTACAACAACTACAAGGCGAATGACAACCACGTAAACACTAGAAGCAGCATCTGGGACAGTAGGCGCGTGGGGTTACAGAAGCAGCAAAAGGAGCCGCAGCATCAGCAATGGGCTACGTCACCGAGCGGTGTTCACGCGTGCGGGAACAGCGACAACACCAACAACAACAGCTGCGGCGGTAGTCACTGACTCAAAGCTCCTTACTACAGCAACAACGCGAAGGACGACTACATAAACCACAATAGCAGCTTCAGGGGCCACAGATGCGGACAGTTACAGTAGTAACAGAGGAGGAGCAGCACGAGCAGCAGTGATGGCTGCGAAGCCAAGTCGTCTTCTGTTGCGAAACACAAAAATGGCTAGTATGGAAAAAACTCAACAACAGCAGCCCCGGGGGCAGAATTATACCGGAACCTTTCCATCACGCTAACATGAACGTTCTAAATCCTGCGAGGGGATCCCTCCTCGGTTGAAGTTGATCCTCGACCCTGGAGGCTCCTAGCCACAGTTGTGTTTGTTGCCCCTGACTCCCCACACTCCCTGCTCAGCACACAGTAACACATCCTCCCCACCTCCGCGCACTCTACAACACGCCCGCACTATGATGGGAACGAACATTGGAGAGATCTATATGAGCCACAGCAAGGACCGTCCTATTGACCGTCGTGTTGAGGCTGCTATCTTCCTCATTCGTGGCTGTCGCAATATCCCACACACATGGTCTGTCCCGTTCCGTGTTTCACCCAGACATTTCGTGTTTATCCTTCTCTCTTGTCACGTTCTCGATGATGAGCAGCTGGCAGCGCATGGACTGAAGCGCGCGGTCTCCTCTGCCGCTCGGTGGGGCTAAGGGCCCGCTAGACCCTTCCCTTCTCATAAATAGCGTGCGCACAAGGCACTTCACATCGTATGTCGGGCGTGGCCCTCGTCCGCCACCACATTGCCGGTTCCCCGTTTTTGTTTTCGAGAGACGGCGCAACCTATTTTACGAAGAAGGTGTAGTTTCAGCTCTGTGTACAGTTTTTTTTGTCAAATATGTTTGTAGGAAAAATCTTTCAATTCTAAAGTAAACATCGGGTAAGAACTTCCGTGGAAAAGTCTTGATCCATATTTTCTAGGAATTGTAATTGTTTCTCAATCTATTATACAAAAATAAGTGTGGTTGTAAGGTAAATCGGGATTGGATAACGCCTTCGAAGTCAGCTAGGGAGAATTTTTTGCTATTTATTTGTGGAAACCCCAATTATTGAGAAAAAATTAAAATGAAAGGTCAGAGAAACTATGGATGAGGAATTTTGCACGAAAGTTCCTGCCCGAAGTTTGCCTGAAAAATTCAACGATTGTTCTGAGAACATTATATGAAAAAACTCAGTACACCGAACTCAATCTCCGTCTTCTTCGTAGAACGGGTTTCTCCGTCTCCCAAAACAAAAACGTAGACAGCCGGCATTGGTTGCGGACGACGGAAACGCCCGACATGTTATGTGAAGTGCCACGTGCGGAGGCAAACCTTGAGAAGGACAGTGCCTAGCGGTCCCCCAGCCGCACCGAGCGGCAGCTTGTAGCAATAGGTTCGTCTGCAGCTAGAGGGGGGGAGAACGCGCGCTTCACTAAATGCGCTGCCAGCTGCTCATTATAATAACGGAGAACGTAACGAGAGGGATGGAAAACCACGAAATGTGTGGCCGAAACACGGGCCGGGATAAACCATGTGTGTGGCATGTGGCGACCGGCACGAATGAAGAAGACCGCAGCTGTCGATTGCACGGTCCGTGCTGCTGTGGCTTAGATCTGTCCGATGTTTGTTACTGACGAAATGCGGACGTTTTGGGGAGTGCGCGGGGGTGGGGACGTGTTTTTGCATTGTGCGGATGGGGGAAAGTGGAGAGTCAGCGGCAACGGAAGGAACTGTGGTTTCGAGCTTGCACGACCAAGGATCTATTTCAACCGGAGGCATATCCCCTAGCAGGATTATATATAATTAAAAAATACGTCAGCTGTGAGTTCGACTGATTATAGAGTTACAACGCCCGTGTTCGCGTGATGGAATGGTTCCGGCTTACTTAGCGGTTGATGAAAAGAAAGAAGGGTTTCAACAAATTGCAAAAGATTTCTTCCTAGCCGACATCGAAGGCGTTTTCCACTATTGATTTACTCTACACACACCCCCTTGTCGTATAGAATAAACAACAACAACAACAACAACGCCAGCAGTTGAGAAGCACAGAACGCAACTCACCGTCACCTCCTCGGTGCCGACGTCGATAGCCCTGCCGCTGAATTCACAGGATATGGGCCTTTTTCAGATTATTCCGCCACCGGAGCAGGTGTCGCGCTCGCAGGTTGCAAAATCGGTCAGGCCTCCAAAGTGCTGTCTCCACAGCTGGGACATGCAGCGGTAATATTTCACAGCGGGATTGAGCACTGACGTAAACGGGCCGGTTCTCTTGGAATCGGACTTTCAAGACATGCCAGAAGAGGGCGACGCAAAGGAGGCTTGCGGAGTATTCGTACGCGTACTGAAGACATCACACTTGGCACTAGCAAAAGTTGCCGTCCACTTCATAGAAGCAGCACAACTAGCAGCAGGCGATGCCCTGTGCCAGCAGGAGCAGCAGTACTAGCAGCAGGAGCATCAGCAAAAACAGAACCAGCTAATGCAGCAGCAGCAGCAGGAGCGCCACCAGCAGAAGCACGCAGATAAAAAGTACTGACGCCTGTCGTATACCTTGTAAATGTGTCCATGCACGCAAAGAACCCAACCACTCGCGTCGTATGTAGTCTCAACCTATCTCCTCATGCCGAAGCAACTGAGATCAACGTTTAATTGGCCAGAAAACTGACAATCCTGGTCCAACTTTTTCAAAAAACAAGTTAAAGCCCTTCTACTCCCGAAACGTTTAAAGCTTTCGCGAATCATGGTTTACAATCTTCCGAAAAGCCTACCGCAACGCCCTCGCAGCGCCCGTCCATTCCAAACGAGTTGGATATTTTCATGTATACAAGGCGCTTCGCTCCGCGGGCGGCCTACGCCGCCCGCTACGCTCGCTCAGGAGGAAGAAAAAGTACATTAAATCATACGAAGCGAACAGAGGCCCACGATTGAGTTTAGTGTTTTGAAGGATCGTAATTGCAAACGGGCGACTTGATAATGCCAAGAGTCCCGCCGCCATGCTTCAGGAAAAAACAGCTCCGACGTCAGCTTGGTTGCCACATATACGCTTCGCGTTGCAGATGTCGTACTTTTGTACATACACCCCAGGTAGGGTACTACTATCTGTACTTTTTTTCTTCTTCCGATATGTTCTATGTCTGTACTGTATGTACGAAGAAAGCGAAAGCACAGCACGGCACAGCAGCAAAAACAATGAAAATCAAACTGATTACTCGGAAAGGAAACAAAATCCCCGTTCCCTCTCGTGTAAAATGTTTCTGCCTGATTGGAACACCTTACGCCCGGTCGAAAAGAAGAAAATAAACAAATCGCACAGAACAAGAGCTTCTCTCTCAGCCTCTTACGCCGCCCGCCCCTCTCGCGACCACCTCGCTACCGATTCGGTCCGGGTAAAGCTTTTATCACTCTCTGCCACAATCAGCACCGTCGCCCGCCTTTCGTGAGGCCCGGTGCTCACCGTGGCCGTCGTTCGCCAGCTCGATAACGTTGGTGTATAAACTGCACACCTCCCTCTTCCAACTTCAGCGTGGTCGCAAAAATAAGCACCCCTTGAATATTTTCTTGCACTTCCGAACGACCTTTATTAACTCGTACATACTCTATCAACAATCATGAATCGAAGCCAGGCAAAGCCCGTTCATGCATCCCTCGTGTCTCGAGGCACACGCGACGCCTAGGCACGAAAGTGGCGACCGCGCTCCTTGCAACCCCCCCTCTACCCGCCAGCACCCGCTGGCACCCGCGACGGTCCCGGGTCCTCCCGCGATGCCGTGCTCGGAGAACACGCACGCACACGAAACGAAAGAAGAAAAAAGGAATAAATGACCGAGAAAACAAAGAACTGCTGGAAAGGTCCGGCAAGTAATGAAAGGAGGCGGTTTGGAAGTGGGAGCTCTGAGATGCCAGGGATGCACCAACCGAGCACGCTCAGGGGTTGTGATCTAAGTATGTAGTTCTATACTCAAATATTGCAGACGATTATTATTAGGGATCGGGAACCGGTATGATAGTACGATGCAATTTGTTGTTGTGAAGGGAATTAGGCGTCATGGTTCGTAATCTTTGGTTGGGTACGTATCAGTGGTGCGGTTGCTCACTTCGACAGCAGCAGCGCGCGCTGTATGGTTGATCGGGCTAGTGGGGCTTCCATGTGGATAGCACACGGAACAGTGCCGGCGGAGTGGGAAAACGCGCGAACAGGCTGGGCCTGTGCATCGTACCTGGACAGTGGTTGCTCGCTTCGCCAGGTATTCGTGAATTGTTGATCAGGTGTTTTATGAATTATGATTCAACATGGGATGTGGAGCGGAGGTGGAGCCCTTCTTGTGTGGCATAGGGCGCGAGCGAGAGAGGGAGCGTGGGCACCGTGCACCGCATCGACCGGTATTATGTGCAGATACGAGTAGTTGTCCGTATCCCTCACCCCGACGCTTACGAGCCGAGGGCGTGTGTGCGTCTGTCTTGGTGATCAAGTTGTGTTGCATGTATATGCCAAAGCAAAAAGCGGGGTAATAGCAACGATTTAACTTCCTGATCGGTGCACACCCAGAATAAAGTATAACTCGCGGCAACGACATGTCATCGGCCCACCGTCAGCGTCGGCAGATTAGGTATATAATCCATGCAGAACAAGTTTTCCGGAAATGCGACATTTGCATAATGAATCGTTTTGCGTGGCTCACTTATTTTCAGAACAAATTTATTTTATATTGTTGAGGAGCTCCGTTTCAGACGGATCGAAACATCGTGTCTGATGTTGTTCTTTCGTCGTTGCGTCGGAGTAATTCCTATTATTTCCTGTAAAACTTTGATACTACTATGGCGGCCGACACAGAGTTAGTCGTCAGTTTGTTTTTTTCACCAGTTTTGAACGTATCTCGTCCAGGGCCAATTGCTTTGGATGCAGATTATGGTTTTCACTATTCTCAAGCGACAAATAGGATAAAAAACATGGTTGTGTGTCGGTAACGATAGTTCTGCAACAACACCCAATTTCCAAATCATCCTCCCTATCTTATACTACCGCAGCACACTGCTGTAGTCATCCAATCGTGCAGCTTGACACGAGAAGGTGCCAGGTACTTGATTGTCCAGCCGCTTTGTTGGTCGAGATCTTACTTCGCCGTTACGGTTCGAAAACCCGCCGCAAATTTTATGTTTCAACCAACGGACACCTCCCGTATAGAGAGGATGAGGAGCGACGCTCGCTACACCGCGTTGTTGGTGGCCCGTGGCGATGATGATGAGTTTTATCACGAAGACCTTGCCCCGAGCAAAGACAACTCAACTGCGTACAGCAGCGAGAAAGGAAGAACCCTGCCTGCAGCAACTGTTATTAGACAACGAGACCACACCAACCGTCTACACGGTGCGTAAGAAGTTGGCTCTGCTAGCAGGAGTGGATGTATGACGCGTATACGCGGTTCGTTTATCATCCTCCGTCGGTTGACGTTTGCTCGTGCCGCCTTTGTTTGGTTCCCGTACATTTTTATCACTCAGCTTGACGATGCTGCTGCTCCTCTTTCTTCTGTTTTCAACCATGGTATGCTGCTGTTGTTGGCACCCTGCTCGAACTCCACTATTACTTTAATATCCTTAAGAATAACGATGATCCAAAACTGCTTGTCACGGCGTCAAAACTCGCCCTATATCACCTGTGCAGCAGCAGGTCTGATGGTTTTTGGGGGTTGTACCGTCATTGCTCGCGGCTCGAAAGCGTTCGATTTCTTGGTATTGTACTCGATACTCCGGGTATACTAAATCCGGGGTGGTTGCGTAAAGGGAACTCTTCTCCTCCCTCCCCAGTCTGCTACTATTATCAAGCACGTATGTATTTACAAATTTCCACTTCGGGACGTGGGTGGCATGAAATCCGGGGGCTGTCGCAAGTTGAAAAGGGAGACGCATGTAAAACCCTCGCACCTCTTTTTTGAGAATAAATGATCTCAGAGTGAACCGAGTCATGGGCTACTGATTTAGTGCTAAAAGCGGAGAGTAGTAGTCTCGTCTTCGATGCTCTCGCTTGTCTTGGCGTATACCTGGTAGGAGACATGGAGTACTGTATTGCTCATAGGAAAGCGTAGCACTCAGAATCAAGTTGACGGGGTTTGGATTATCCCGGTATTTATCGCCTGGGTCGGATCCGTATCATCGATAGATAAGATGTGATCCTTGATAATCTGAACGTCGTTACTGGGTGGGGTTTGCACGATCTGCATGAACTACACACACATGCCAATCGAACATACATGTGCCGTGATTAGCTGATGAATAGCTTTGCGTGGGTGGGTCCGCATGATTTGAAACATCTGTACGATCTGCAGGGTCTGCACAATGCAGATATATCACTCTTTTTTTGGCGGTGAGATCTGCTCGGTCTTGATTTTTGCAATTAGTTGCGTGTGGGGTAAGGTGATCTGAACGCCATTTATGAATGATGATGTAGGGGGTCTGCATGAATGGTCCGAAGGACCGATTGTCTACACACTGCAACTAGTGTGCCCGGAGAGACAGCTATGTTCTGTACCATTTCCACTTGTGTGCCTGGGGGTATCTGGGTGATCTCAATGACATTTCAAATGTTTAGCCGGAAAGGGATCTGTCTGGTTACAAGTTCTCTAGATGTGTGCCTGAGTAGAATCTGTGTTATCTGTACGATCAGTACAGTCTGACCGGGGTGGGGTCTGTTCGATCTGCAGATCTGTACATCTTTAGCGAGATAGGGTCTGAAAAATGTGCATGATCTCCACGTGTGTATCGACGGGTGTCATCGATCTGCAATATCTGTAAATTCTGCAGAGTTTATATGATCTACCTGAGTTGAATATGTGTGATCTGTATGATCTGTTCACCGGAATGGGGTTGTACGATCTGCATGATATGCACATTTTTATCGGTGGGTCTGCATGATCTGCAGGATATGTATGATCTGCGGGATTTTTGCATGGTCTGGAGGATCTGTAACATCTGGATACTTGACCCTTGTTTGCATCATGCTTAGACGGGATGGGTCCGCTTGAGGTGGATATTTCACACATGTGTACTTGGGTGGGATCTAGACACTGTGTGATCTGCAAATCTTCACCGGGTTGGATGTGTATGATCTGCAGGATCTGCATGATATACCTTAGTGGAACCTGTGTGATATGTATGGTCTGTACACCTTAACCGAGATGCGGTCTGTACGATTTGCAGGATCTGTATCATCTGCAGGATTTCTGTATGAACAATAGAGAGAGTAACCTCAACGCCAAGCTCTTCGCCTCGGCTCAAACCGCCCAGGGGCACGCACGCGTGTGCTCTCTAACTCTTTCTTTTATTTTCTCTTCTTTTCATTTTCTTAGTTTTCAAACCGTTCATTCCTCGAATTCGCTCTTCTTTTCTCTCTCACTCCAAAAAGAAAAATTCCCCTTCATCCGGGTTCACACGGCAGCCACCCCCCCCCTCCCACTCCACAAAAGTACGATTCTTGCATTATTACAGGGGGGATACTTAGACCCTTTCTTCTCTTGATGAGTCGCGTCGGATCGTGCCAACCCACGCTACGTGCTCTCAGCAGTTGACTGGTTCGTATGTTTTGAAAAAATTATCTGCAGTCACAGCCATAAATATAAGAAACTTGAAAACTTCCAAACATCAACGATCGACAATGTCTCTGTCAATTTGTAAACGTACCAGACACTGCAAAACATACAGCCGAGAAAAATCTCGGCCCAGTAAATGACGAGCAAAATCATACTCTCGAGACCGACCCCTCCCCAGTCGTCCCTTCCCAAGCTCTTTGGGTGCCGTTACATGTAGACTTCATCCATCTCATCCCACCAATATACGCCCTCCCCTATCAAACCCTTAGCCTAAAAACTGACTCCCGAATCGGTAATCGAAACGTGGTCAGAGTTACAATCGTGAAAAATAAACCCAGGGTACCAGAATCGTCTTAACTCAAGATGTCAATGACCGTACCCCCACCTGACTCTGCTCCCACACCTGAAGACTCTCCATCCGATTCGTCCGCCCCATCTGACTCCTCCCCCTCCATCCGACTCTTCCCCGCCATCATCCGCATTTCGGCACCCGGAGTCGGCGTCGGTCGTTGTTTTTGCCGACAACGAACGGGGTAAGTATCAGCGTCTCTTGCACACACACAATACCGAGCACTGCGTCCCCTTCAACTTATCTCGTGCCTCCCCCCGCATGCAGGTCGCCGGTCACGTCCTCCGCTCCCGGGGAAGCCGTTCCCCAGGGAACCACACCTGAATCTCGATCGCCGCCTTGTTTCTACGCCCTACCGTCGAAACAACCTCTCTCCCACACCCATCCACTGGTTCCGCCGTGGTTGCCGCCACGTCGGAGGCGGATATCGGTCGCGGCATGTAGCAGCGCTACCAAAGTCGGCGGCAATTCCTTCAGGTTATCGCATTCAGTTCTTATCTGTCTCTGAAGCTCCTCGATGTGCGTCTCCTTGCCCTCCCCCCGACCTACGTTATCGAGAGTTTCTAGAGTGAGGATGTCGTGCCTAACAAGTCTTGCAGCGGCGCGTTCTAAAGATATTTTTCCCGCTGTGTCCTCTATTGTTTGGACCATCGCTGGAGGTACATTATCCAGTCAACTCCACTTGTCCTCGGCAGAGTTCAATTGGGAACCTCTCGTCTTGCCGTCCTCTCCGATTCCGCGTAAACACAAGTCGACCACAAGCTGGTCTGAAACAACTGTCGGAAAAGGACAAGATATACATTGTGACCATCTCCACTGGCGTCCGGCCCTCATCTCCCACTCACAACTCTTGCGTTCCAACGGAGCGTCTTTGAAACCAGGTTGAACACATGCAGCACCAACACCATTGTGTAGCGATCGTTAATGCCTTATTTTCCGTCATCATCCTCTCAAGCTTGCCGCAACCACTAGCTTGCCTCCCTCCAGTTCCCCACTAGAAATGACATCCTTAACCCTCGCCTGCACTCTGTCCAGCGGACGCAGCCGTGGTGGTTCCATGACATCGGGGCAGGAGGTGTTATTGACGGCCGCCCCGGGTTCCTTTATCGTGCGCTGTCGTATGTAGCACGCGCCGCAGTGCAACGAGGGTGCGTGTGCCACGCCACTCCTTGCCCTCACCGTCTCGACTACAGTTACGCCGCCCTTGGCTTGCTCTCCCACTTTGTACCCCTTCCCTTGTTCAATTTTCTGAGTGCAAGTAGCGCACCGTCGCGGTACATCGGCCTTCCTGTCGTCATCTAAGAAGAAGGAGTGGAAACAGTGTTTCCTTAAACAGAGACAGTCGCCATCTGGGGCTGCCATTCCGCACAACCATCTCCGGCAGGCTCATTCCCTCAGTCAGACTCATTTTTACAAAGGCTTGAGCACATTCCTTGCGCTCAAGTCCGAGGTATGTCGCCTTTCCCTACGGTATCCACGTAAGACACGCAGAGCACGGGGCGTCCCTCGTCGCATGTGAAACTTCTCCCGGGCATGCTACGCATGCGACGCCGACTGCAGACGGCGTTCACCCGCAACTTGCTCGGCAGCACAGTTTCATCCGAGGTCGTGGTTGGTATCCTCCCAAAGATGTGGGTGCGAACTGCCTCCACCGAGCGTCGATGCGAACGATGGACAACGAAGAAGAGGCATTCCCCCTGTACGTGTACGCCGGCCAGAGCACGAACCTTGTCTTGTTTTTTCCTTCATATTCTGATCGTCCGCAAGCTCTTGATTCCGGCGGGCTTATTTATCGCCGCGTGCAATCCGCCGCTGCTGGAGGTCTTCCTCGATGTCAAGCCTCTCCGACAAACAGGGCAGCCCCTCTGTTGACACGGTCTTCCCCCTCTGCCTCTTCCGGCGCGAATTTGACTTGGCTCCACTAGACCGGGACCCGCGCCCCGAATCAACCACCGTTCTCTTGCCGGGTGCTTCTGTAGTTCTTGTGGCTGCGGCGCCTTCCACAACTCGTCCATCGCCATGGTCGGAGAAGGGTCGCGCTACCGGTCCCGCGCTTCTCTCGCTTGGTGTATGCGGAGTCGACGGTGCCCGGGTAACCCGCTCGGCACTCGGCGGCGTCCGGGGCTGCGTGCGTAGCCCACTGCCGGATAGACCGGCAGATGATATCCGCGGTGTTACTGGGCATGGCACGGTATGGTTTTCAACGGCTGTAGCCAACACTTGTCGTCTTGTATCACCTGGCACACCTGAGGTGAGGTAAGCCAGTCCACGCAACATGCCCGGGGCTCCCGGTGAGTACGTACGTTTTGGTAGCCACGCACTAACATACATAACGCTAGTGTCCCCTACCAAACTTCACGTGTGTTTTACTGGGTGTTTAAACTAAACGCAAAGGCTGGTTGAGTAGATGCATCCAACAGGGTGCACAGGTATGCGAAGCCGGCAAACAAGACGCATTGTGATCGGCATGAGTCTCCCGGTATCTGCCCGCCCCAGACTCGACTCAGTAGGGTCGTGAGTGTAGTCGCGTACCTGCGGTCTCCCCTGCTACCGCGCGCCCTCGACCATTGAGTCTGTCGCTGCGCCGCATGTCAGCATCAACGTTCACGCTCCCTCAAAAATTGAAATATCATCAAGACTGGTTGAAGTCGGAACACGGACGAGGGGGTGTCAGGAGCATCACACAAGGCGTTATGTGCCTTTCTTCACGGAATACCGCCCACTGTAGTTGTTGAGCATTGGTAGTAACACGCCCGGTTTGTTTGTCATACAATACGCACGTCTTGCAGCCTAGTTTTTATCAATAGGCACTTGGCAGACAGCAGAAGATCCTACTCGCACACTTCGTGGGGGTACAGCATAACTACGACAAGTTCGGGTGCACGAACGTGGCGTGTCGCCCCGTGCCATACATGTCTGGGCTTAGTAGCGATAAGTGGGATGGAATATTGCTGTAATCTTCAGAGTGCTGCTGCTATTGCTCCAGATGCGGGTACAAATATATTACGCCCTGTTGTTCTCGGGGGCTACTTGGCCGTTGGACCTCGTATCGTGTCACCATTATACCGTACTCGTACGCACCACCCTGACAATCGCACCACATGATACTGCAACCGACAGCTATAATGCAGAAGATACGCAGGAGCACAACAAATTTGAGTTTTACTCGAGTCATGCTTAACTTCCTATGCATGGAATCACCTCAAATCTTTTGCATTAGATTAAACTTACTCTTGACTCTACGCCGTGCTTGTCGCTGGTGCTCTACAGGAATATCGAGATGACCCAAGCGTCTATCTCATCAAGCAAGGTCTGTCTCGTTGGCGCGTACCGTGGTACGCACGCGCAAAACTGGAGATAACGTCCCGTACCACGCCTTCTTGAACACAATTCAATCATGACATCACTCATCAAAGTCTATTCAACACACCTTCTGCGTGCGCGGGCCTAATTGATCGTTCGCCGTGCCGTGCGGAGCCTCTTCCGTGATGTCCTTCGGGATCTGTTCTGGATGCAACTGCGGAGCAAAAACAGGGGTTTCCAATAAACCCCTGTTTCCCTTGGAAGCTGGCTCTTACTCAGTTTTTATGGAAGACTATCCTAAGTGGAACACTGTTGCATCACACACAACGCCCTGCAACAGCTAAAATAGCCGACAGCTAGTACACGCTCCGTAGCACCAAATAAGCGCCGAGAGTTCAGTGGACTAACACGTCGTGTGCCTGCCCTTCCAGCATCGCACGCGCCCTCCGAGCGAATGTTCTCGACCGCAGAGCTAATTGTAACGCCCAGGCTTTGGGGCTGATACATCGAGCTTCCACGCCTTCGCGCGTAAGCTTCGCTGTGTTCGCAGCCTAGCTGCACTCGCCGCCTTTCTAAGCCCACATATCGGGAAAATAACAATTGATCAGCGTCGCCGATCTACGATATATATATATATATATATATATATATATATATATATATATATATATGTAGTATCGTAAAATGCTACCGATAAACAGCACTACGGAACAATACTTTTGCCGGCTCCAGCTGTGGAGATGTTTGCCCAAAACAGGCATAATGGACGTCGAAAATCTCATCGGCTTTGGATTAACTGGACCTCGACCCTGGAATATTAGTTTGGGTGGGTGGGCGGGAGAAGTCACAAACTCCTGGCCCATCGAGTGACTGCTGTCCAGGTGATAGACACGGCCCCGGTCTCTTCGCGTATTCTACCAGCCTGCCAGCACCGCTACGAGCGGTATCCACTTGGTACTCCCACAAGCGCGATCAACAAACTAGCGCGCGCAATTGCTGGTGAAGCAACTAAGTACTATTGATACGTATCCAGCCAAAGAATATGAACCATAACGATCAATTCTCTCTACAACGACAAACTTGTATATTTTAATCCTATCCGTTTTCGATTTCGAGTATTTTTTTTCTTTGTTGTGTATATCTTTCGAATAGCCTTGTATTTTCTCATTTTCTGTGGCGTCGAAGGGAAAGCAGCTGACTGACATGTATACCGCATTATCCAACTCAACATGATACCCACATGTCTTTGCTCATAAACACATCTCCCTCCCGTCACTAGCTGTGCTTTACTGTACGACCTCTCGGACGACTCAGGCACCTATTGGCCCAACTCCATTGTACTCCCCCAACAACCGAGATTCTTCCGAGACCTCTACAGTTTACCCCATGCCGTATATATATTGGCTTCCCTGTCTTTGTGAACCCTTGACAGTAACTAATTTACGAGGCGTATGCATCCCATTATCCCAGGTGTATACGTTTTTATACATCGGACATCCTGCCGACAATTAACCTCCAGCCAGAAGCTTCGAGGTTCTTATCCTCAAGCAAATAGAGGTCGTCGGCTTCGCGTTAAGCCCGACTTTTAGCCACCTTTCTCAGCAGTCTCAATGCGTGACCATATCCCCACGCTCTTGCTTGTTTCCATGAACGGCACGAGGCAAGCGGCGCCTGTTCAGGTACCGCTGTATGTCATAACAGTAACGTGTAAGAAGATTATTCTCAAAAAACGGTTTTCGTATAGTAATGCGTGGGTTTGAGCTAGTCCACCAGTTGTAATATTATGTGCTGCGATTGGGGCAAAAGCTCAACAGTACCTGTTAACAGCCAAATATGCATTGGGATTAATAAAATAGGAGTGGAATATGCAGATGAGGGTGACGCAAGCGAGCTATTCTATTGAACGAGAAAGGAGGTGGTATTAATGTAGTACAGTTGTTATGAGACATTAATGCGACATGAACGTTATATGCAAAACTACGACAGTAAAAACTTCTTCAACAAACCGGAGAACCAGTAGACACACATCCTGCGTCGCCTATAACTGTGGAACAACGAACGGAGACCTTTGGCGAACGCCAAAACCAACGAAGACAGTAATTCCTCATGGAAACCGTACTCAGCGAACCGTAGAAGTGGGCCCAGGGCCGGCGTGAAGCGCAAAAAACTCGAACCGACAGAGCCGTAGTAGCAATTTCCACTCAAACGTGGATGTGGATCGAAAAAAACAGGATGCTTTGCTAAAGAGAAGGCACACAGCACCCAAAGGGGATGTAGGAAAATCAGTCAGACCTTGGCACACGCCAAGGCACTAGCTTGATGAAGGCGATGCAAGACTTCTTGGGTGAAGGAAATCACACCGGAACGAATGACCCAGGCAGCTCCCCACGCTTGAACTCGAATCACCTGCTGGCAAACGTGCAAGGACGCTCACAACGGATGTTTGCTAAATGTAATGGGATATTATCGACGAAGGCGCACGCCGCAACGAAACGCCCGCGAACACCTCGAAAATAAAAACACAGGCGCAGACCAAAGACAGATCGACCGTGTATAGTGCTCTACCCGAAGACGACGATATACACGAGGGCAGACTTTAAAGTACGAATATCTACTGCGAGGCTGAACCGAGGAGATCGGCCGGCACAGCCTTGCGCTTGGCGGCGCTCTTCTCTAGTTCCACCTGAGCCTTTGCGTCGAACTTCACGAGCGTTGGTCCTGAACTCGCTCGACCTGGGCGATGAAGAGCCTCCTGGATCGCTTGGAGGACGAGAAATGCAGCGGAGTCTTCCACATACCGATCAAGATGCCGTTGTCCTTTATGCGTTATTTGCAGTAGATTCAATCCTTCCCAACCTCCAAAAAATGACATCATATAAACAAAACAGAAGAGACATGTAAGAGGTGGTTATTACAAAGACTTGAAATAGTATGAGTTTGGTTAGCAAAAACTTAAAAAACTGTAAAAAAATGTGTTGGCGTTCGCGTTCGCTGTAGAGGCAGGAAGCCTGGAAGGTAATTGGGCATGAGATGTTACAGCGCTACGGGCTCCAAGAGTCGCCCAAGAGAGCGACAGGGTATTATTCTGTAATGTACGTCGACTGACCTGACGGAGGGTGTATCGTGTAAGACAGCGATAAAGCCGTAGGGTGGCTCGCTATATTATCGATGTAGGGATACAATGGAGTTATCCCGGCGAGGAAGGCAACTGTCTGGGTCATGGAAACCCCGTATCGGCTGTAGTGGTCGATACGGGTGCTCTGTGGCGCTACTTGGGGTTCAGTCAATCCCACCAAAGTGAACAAAAGAATCACGTCACACCACATACCGCTTTCACGCAGTGCAGGAGTATTGCCTATCTCGTGCCTGCCTGATATTCCCACATCGCATTTGCTGAGCACTAACGCCGCTCAACTCGGTGGCGTCTGGCCACCTCGTAGCCGGAGAGGACTTCGGAGCTAGGTACGGAGGAAATCCCAATAAGGACTCCCTCAACGAAAGCCAACAGCTGGCTATGGAGGTGGCCTAAACTGTAACATGATGAGCTCAAGTGATGACCAAGAGAGGGGGAGATTGGAGCTCAAGGGCATGAGCTTTAGCGGCGACACGGGAGAATGATACAGAGGGAATTTGGCCCCGAGTACCTGGGCCCGAGTTTTCTCCCGGGTGGGTCCTGGGCCCGAGTAGGTGGGCCGGAATTTTCTCCCGGGTGGAATCCGGACCCAAGTATCGGGGCCCGAGTTGTTCCCTGGGTGGGGTCGGTGCCTGGGCCCGAGCTTTTCCTTGATGGAATCTGATGGGTGGCCAGGTGTCGGGGCCCGAGTTGTTTTTCCGGGGTAGAATCTGATGGGTGGCTAATTTTATCAAGCGCAGAGACGTGAAGGTGAGCATCTCGCGTAGAGAGATGAAGGTGAGCATCTCGCGAAGATATTTTCAATAGGTTCTGCCCATGCACATTAACTGCGGAGGTGAGCATGCCCAGGCTCAGCAGGACGGAGAGGTGGAAGTAAGCGCATCTCCTTCAGGGGGCATTTAGAGGTTCGAGGGGTAGAGACCCAGGGCCGGCACGGAGGTATACGTAGAAACTAGGATAGAGTACATATATTTGGGTAGCACTACTCCTGTTTACAGTGTGGACCATGCATAACTTGTCTTCGCACCCAGATGCACGGGTACACGTATGACAGACCACTGGATTACAGGAAACAGCAGACATGGATTGCAGTATATAGGGCGGGCGAGCTCGGCATTCAAACACGGCACCCCAGACGGGCGATAGAGAAGGACCAGAAAATCACGACTGTACATTCAGCGCAGCAGAGCCACCAGAAATTCACGCCTGCGCAGAACGGTCGAGCGAAATAAACACAGATCACAACCTTGCGGTAGTAACCTGGTGCAGTTGAAATCACACGATCGCCAGGATGGCATGTCATGATGTCCGGTCATCTCAATTGTAGGCGGCCGTCCCTTGCCTCAACCGGGACGATAGATTTTTGCAGTGGGTATTAGCGATATTTTTCTTGCTGTGTGATATTCCTTGAGCAAACCCATTGGGGGGGGGGTTAGGCTGGGTCGCCCTGATTGACACATAATTTAAGTCACACACGCCAAACATAAAAAAACTCGAGCAGCACTTACTTGCGGTTTAAGGGTGGACTACCGATGTAGGAATTTGGACATGGATCAAACGAGCTACCGGTGGCAAGTATAACAGGACACACACCAGTGACGAGCTGCCCGGGGTGTTTGGAAACGCATGGAATCTGAATATTATAGCAAATTTTGGGCTAGGCTGTATTCATTTAGACTGTCATGGCAATACGTAAGTCTACGACTCTAATAAACTGCCGACCCTGATCGACAGCAGCATTTTCGTGGTCACATGTCACATGTAACTGCGGTTGTTGAAGTATACCTCGCTGCTGGCATCAAAACAGGGAGTACTTTTGAATATCGTTGCGGGATGAGCGCCTTCCGTAGATGGTACTAAGTTTTAAAGCTGTACGTAGTAACCGATCACCTACCATGCCACGAGCACTGAGTAATAGCTGCCGGGAGCAAAGGCGCCTCAACTTGAAAATTACACAGAAAAGCCGTATCCCCGTCTGCAATACCATCAGTACGCACGATCCTCTAGCAGATGAGAAGATAGTACGACGACCTGCATTACCGTACACAACTAGTAATATGAGTATTAATGATAGTACATGTAATTTGAAAAAAAGACATGGACCCATATTGCTACTATTTACGGGGGGTCATAGTTAACAAGACCTATGGTACACATACAAACCTATAGGTTAAACTATTGTTACTAACAATATTTGGTCATGGTAACTATGCCCCCCCGTAATAGTTAGTACTACTGCTGTACCCTGTACCTGCAGTTTTTTCTCATCTTTTCCCGAACAGGGTTGAGCTCTTGATACACGGTCAAGCATTCAGGGGGGGTGGCTCGCAGTTTGTATGTTTTTTACAACATCAGTAGAAGAAGTAGAGGACGTACATAGGCTATATAAACTACTACACACTCCTGTACAACCGTAGGCCGTTTTGAGCCGAACGGTTCATGGTGAGGTGGCACGAGGCTGAGGCTGAGACGAGTAGGCAGCGCCTTGAATCCGCCGTTTTGGGTGTTCAAGGGAACGGGGGGGGGGGGGGGGGCAATAGGATGAATAGCAGAAAACCCGACCAAGGCAATGCGGAGAGGGGGGAGGACAGGAGGAGTAGAAGGGAAACTGCGGTAGACGAAAGTAGAAAGGAGATGGCAGACAGGGTAGCAAGGCACCAGGCCCACTAGGAAGTAGAACATGATCATACTACTAGTGCCACCAACTGGTGCAGCTGGTTCGAACGTGGTCTTCCCTTGTCTTCCGTTTTTTTTTTTTTTTCCTTTCTTTCGCTGATTCCCAGTGATTCTTATTTTATTCCTTTCTCTTCTTTTTTTGATTGAAAAGCCGTATTGAAGGAGTCGTGTGGCGTGGTTGGATGGCGAACCTGCTCTGCTCGTTTCGTATTAATGTCTGACGCCAAGGGGCTGGGCATAGTTGACGAACGCAGGGCGGAGACGGCAGCATGGGTAGCAAGGTACCAGGCGGATTAATAGGGAGAACCTGGCTACACTACTCGTACCACAGACTGCTGCCGCCACACCTGGAGGGTGCTTTGGGCTTTGGCCTGCCAATTATTTTCCTTTGTTCTTTTTTTCCTTGGTTCTTTGTCTTACTCTGTTTACAAGCAGCGGTGTTTTTTCCAATTTTTCTTTTCTTTCCAGCCCGTTCTTTTTCAAGTGTTGGCCACCTCGCCTACGGGGAGAGGGCACGACAGATTGTTTCTTCTAGTTCTTATCTTTCAATTATTTATTTTCCTCTTTGATTGTTTCCTTTCGATTCTTTTTTCATAGAATATGTATGTCGTGCCTGTCGTACCTACTGGTATTAATTGTTGTTGGTGTCGTTGTTTTGGTTGTTGTTGTTGTTGCTGTTCTTGTTGTTGTTGTTGTTGTCTTCACATTAAATCGTCCTTTCTACCCAGCTTCATCAGCACACCCAGTGTCCGTCCTGATTCCCTATCCTAGAGAGATACTGATTCTGTGGTCACAGACTGTGAGACAGAGAAAGACCAAAAATGAAAAACTAAATAGCGAATTCAAGTGTCAAGCAAGTGAAGTGTCAGCGTACCACGTACGAGAACACAATAACACAAGCAAGACCGGAAAAAAAGAGCAAAATACAAGAAGAAATAAAACTGAAATGAAATAAAAAAAAGAAGAAAGAGAAAAAGGAAAAACAGAATTCAAACGACGTAAGGACTTCAGAAAGCCTGCTAGACGGACAGCATACGTGCTCAGGAAGGGCAGGTATCTGCTGCACAGATGAAGCAGCACGAAAGAGAGGGAGACACAGGCAAAAGTCTGTACAGAGCTAGTCGAACCGATACCTAGCCACCCGATCTATCATTTCGTTTCTGCATTCATTCGTCGACAGCTGTATCAGAACAGCTGCCCCTCCCCCCTCCCCCCCTGCATTTGTCGCCATTCTTGGCGTCCTCTACTGCGTGGCGCAGCCGGCCCTTCTGTGCTTCGTCCCTGTGCCACCTCGCCATGAAGCAGTCCGCCGCTTCGACGACCCCCCTTTACTACTTCCCACTCTTCTTAGCCGCCCTCGGCCATAACAACGTCAATATTCCGAACAGCAGGGGGGAACTTTCCGTGGCCCCCCGGTGGCTTGACAAACCCTGAGGTCGTCCGCTAGGCAGTGGGCCCAGTTTTTTTCCGGTCAGCCTCGTCCCGGGTTCTCCCCACCAGCCATCGTCCCAAACATCACCCGGTGAGTCAGCCGCTCATTGATCGTCCGCTGCACGGCCCCCACAAAGAGCTGGCGTCGTTTGCGGATGGTCGCCTCAACGCTCTCGCATTGTGCCTTTTTGAGGGCCTTGGCGTACGACATGAGGTGGTCAGTGCGTTGCCGGCGCTGAAAGGCAATGATCCGTAGGAGGAGTTTGTGGTGTGCCGTTCTGAGCTCAGCGAAGTGCTCCTCACCAAGAGTCCACGTCACGCACCCGTACAGCGGGGTCTCCATCACCTCGACCTTTAGCATGCGCACTTTTAGGGTGAGCAGGGCATCCTCCATATCGTACAGCTCCCGTTTAAACCGATTGTAGCATGCCCATGCGAGTGGGATCCGTCGCATGATCTCTGGCATTATGTCAGCGCTTGCGACGACAAGGCCGCCCAGGTACAGAAACTGTATTGTCTGCCTATCCCTCTGCCCCGCCGCTTCGATGACGAGCGGTGAGGTCCGGGGTGCCTGATTCGGTGTCCGCAGCAGCATGGTCTCCGTCTTCTTTTCGGATACGGTGAGACCTGCTGCTTCGGAAACGGTCACAATCACGGTCATCATCTTCGCAAGGCCTTTCGCCGACTGGGACACAATGCCTGCATCGTCCGCGTACAACATACCCTACACAGCCCTCCGGACGTAAGTTAGTGGGTCAACCTTCACCCCGTCCTCGCCGAGGTCCTCCTCGAGGTGAACCAAGTCCCTCAAAATATCTGGGTCTCCACTGAAGCATATCAACAGGCGTGTATCACAGCAGCGAAGAAGATATTGAACAGAAGTGGTGACAAGACACATCCTTGCTGCAGCCCCTGAGTGACGTCAGACCATTCCGAGTGCTCGCCGTCATCCGTACGCACGCGGGCTCGCATGCCTTCGTGGAACTGGCGAATAACGGAAAGCATCTTCTCTGGCACGCCGAAGCGTGCGAGCACCACCCACAGTAGCTCACAGTCGACGGAGTCGTATGCTTTCTGCAGATCGACGAAGCACAGTTACAGGGGGATTTTTCTAGCTCGTCCGAGTTCTTGCAGTCGACGCACAACGAATAGCATGCCGACCGTTGATCGTGCTGGGCGAAAGCCGCACTGTTCTTCTGGGAGTATCCCTTTGGCCTCGCAGTAGTTACTGAGGCGGGGCGCGACCATTTGAAGCAAAACTTTTCCTGAATGGGCAACAAGCGAAATCCCTCGGTAATTGTTGCAATCAGAGCGATCCTTCTTTTGATGAAGGACCTTAATGGTCGCATCTTTCCATTGCCGGGGGACGTCACCCGTTCTCCACACGTTGGCAAGTAGGTTGTGAAAATACCGGATGAACTCGAGGTGGTCGATTTTCAGTAACTCGGCCGGAAGGGAGTCTGGTCCCACTGCTTTCCAGTTTGGCATACCCCGAATTACCGCCGTCATATCATCTATGATCGGTTCATCTCCAAGCGATGGTGCCAACGGCCGTTGTGGAAACAGGGCGCAAATGGTTGGGTCAAGCTTAGACGACTTCGTTGTCAGGAGACTGCCAAAAACCTCGCCCACCGTTCAAGAGTGCGTACCTTGTCCCTTCGTAGCGTGCCCTCCTCGTCCCGGATGAACTGTTCGCTTCTCGCCTTTCGACCGTCCAACCACACCGCGGCCTTCAGGTGTTTGTAGAAAATCCGCTGGTCGTTGTCGGTGAGCAGTCTCTCCGTTTCAGCGAAGTACTCTTCGAAGTAGGCGTGCAACGCTGCATCAATCGCCCTTCGTAGATTCGCGCACGCCATCCTCAGCGTCTTCCACGCGGCTTTGTCCATTTTGATAAGCATGCCTCGTCGGGCATCCTCCCTCGCATCCCACGCTAGTTGTATGGCGGCTGAGGTTTCCGTAGTGTCGCACCAGCCGGGTTTGTGTGAGTGCCGTGGTGGGGAAGGTACGTCTTTCGCTACTGCATCAAGAATAGCATCAGCAAAGGATTCAGCCATCTCAGAGATACTGTTCGGTTGCGAGGGAAGGAATGGCAGCTTTGAAAGGATCCGCGCCACGACTCGCTGCCTGTAATCTCCGTCGAATCGAAACTTCTGCCGGTCGAAAGGCCTAATTTAGTTTTTCGTTCGTACGTGTCTGTTGGGTGCAAAACGACCGCAGAGGCGGACCATTGCATATACAATATTATGGTCTGAATCCGCCTTGGCTGGGGGCGGAGGCTGGGGGTGGACCTTAACATCATGCACGCGAGATCGGTGTGCTTGGCGGGTTAGGATGTAGTCAATCCGTTGTTGTCCGTTGCGGCTGCTGATGCCGTTGAACGTATGGGATATTCCACCCTTGCGAGCGCTAAAACACGTGTTCATGAGAGCGAGCCTATTGTCTGAAGCGAATGCCAGCAGGCGTTTGGCGTTGCTGTTGAGCTCATCACGTCCGTACGCTCCGAGCACCCTACCGTCACCGCACCCTTCCATGCTCTTTCCAGTCCGTGCGTTTGCGTCTACCAGTACGAACAGGCATTCCTTCGTTGGAATCTGCTCAACCATGTTCCCCAATTTATTCCAAAACTCCTCTTTCATCTGTGCGTTGAGGTTGGCTTCCGTTGGGGCATAGGCGACAACTAGGTTAACCCCAACGCTTTCACCAGTCAGCTCGAAGCGCATAGACACAAGGCGTTCGTCAAATTAACTGGTGGGTATAAACAGACTGCCAACAATATCGTTTCCTTCACTGCCAAACCAACTCCGAATACTCCTTGCCTGCCATCCGTTTCTTCTTGTACAGAGCAGAAAACCCGGTATCCTGCTGCAGAAAACTCGGTTTTCCCTGGTCTCCTTGGTTCCTGCAGGCCAGCGAAGTCACAGGCCGGTTGTCGGGCCTTCGCCAGCACACACTCGGCATGCCCGTACCCGATCCTCCCTTTCACAGCCAGGGTACGCACATTGTAGGTCGCTACCGTCATGAGTGCCGCCTTCTGTCTCGCTCGAGCCTCGCGTGCTGCAAACTGTGCTAGCCTACGCGTGGTCCGACCCCTCCGTCTGTTTTGTCTTTTTCTCCTTTTCTTTCCTTGTATCACGATGTCGGCTCTCTGTTCTCTAGCGCGGTGCGTGCCTTCGTTTCCAATGGCTGGGTTCAGCCGTCCCAGCCCATCCCAACCCCGACACTCTCGTCCTCGCTGTCGGGGTGTTTGCTTACCCACGCAATGCCCAGCCTCTCTTCTCCCAATGCTGTACGCAATACGCTCTCCGCTGTGGCGATGCTCATCCTCTGCTGTTGAAAATAAAACTCATCGCTACCACCCCGCGCCGTCAGTAGCTCACCTACCAGACCGCACAGGGTTCCTCTCTACCGAGGCTGGGGCTCGTATGGCCACCAGTAGACCGTCGTAGGTTCCGATGGACTCCGGCCCACCCCGAGGTCGGGGCAGGCCGATTACAGGACTGTCAAAAAGACCGGTTTACTCCTCAGCATGTTCCCCATGAAATTGCATTGCCCACTGCTGTGCTTACTGCATGCGTCGCAACGTGGTATATCTGTGGCGTAGGTTTGTGATCACATAACTTGTACCTCTTTTAGGATTGAATAATCGGCACGGACACTGGTTGTGATGGATGTCGACGGGTAGATAAAATGGTTTAATGTGAAGATCACACACATGGCAAGATCCCCAGGGATCGACCCTGAGGTCCATCTCTCTTCCCATCTTATTAAGTCATGGTAACGCGTTGAAACGCTATATGTCAGGATGTACCACACACGCCGTATGTATACGAGTATATATATGGTATTCATACAGGGCATACTACGATGACGAAGCTGGAGTAGAAAGGGCGATTTAGAGTCGAAGACCACCTATCATACGTGATAGGTGTATCCACAGCAGGATACACGGTATTCATATACTACTAATAATATCAATACAACCGTTAATGGGACTGAAAGTCGTACGGCCACAGCTCTCTAGATCCTTGGGTCTACCATTCCTCTTGAGTTCACAAGTGTGGGGACGTTTATCGTTGGCCCCACTCGACCCTACACAGGTACGGGACTAGTGCCTCTTACTATCGCAGGAAAATATCGGCCAGGCAGGAAGTACTGCTGTTGTGAAGCCGTTCAGCTGTGCAGTGCATGAAAACTACCTTGAAACATCATTATTCGTGCGAAGGCGCCGAATGAAAGCTACTTACGTTGAAACAACTGAGAACCACACAACGAGAGTCATACCATAGCAGGTTGTTCTGGTCTTCTCGTACACGATACCTTGGGAGTTAACTTGTTTCACCCGTTCGGATCTCTTTACCCGGTACGTTGGCCCTTCACTGTGGCTTTCCCGCTGATATGGTATTTTGACCAAGTACGTTGCCATAGGAAACAGCCATACCCATTAGGTTCCGCGCACGTAATTAGTCTGCCAACTATAGGAAATAAGAACGGGCAACCCAGTACCTAATTGGGCCATGGATGTGTTCAGGGGTTCTCAAAACTGCTGTGCGTACTCATTACATACCCTGCTGGACGTGACAACGCACAGGTCTGCAGCATCTCTGTAGCGTAGTTCTGTTGGCGACCACATAATCTCCTGTGGCGTAGTTTGTGACCACATGCAAAATCTCTCTCTAGGATCAAATGAAGGACTGGTTGTGCTGGATGTCGACAGGTAGAAACAGTGGTTTAAGGTGAAGAACACACACACAATACGCATAGAGTATGAGTGGCACACACGCCGCATTACCGTATTACATCTCGACTGCTGTAAAGTATGTCTTCTCTTCATCATTCATAACTATTACCAGGTAATAGGTATACATGTCGTATCTTCAGCATACCGAGCTGGTATCACATCACACTGGATACGGCAGGCACGACGCACACATTCCGTGTAAGAGCGATAGCAATCCGAAACCAACTAATAAAAATACACAGTCAGTAATTACGCCCTGGGCATCCTACAGTAGTAATGGTAGTTAAACTACCCGGCACCAGATTATTGACTCTTACACCAGGATGTCAACACAGATTGTATCACATAGTCGGAAATCACACACATAAAGAGTTGCAAAATCCCAAGATCGCAGCGCCCGAATACTGGAGTATGCGTGAAAAGTCATTTACTATTATTATGAGTACAAATGCACGAATATTGGAAACCCTAATACGCCACACAGAACCATACTGGTAGCTGGTAAAACCTCCGAGTAGGAGTCGAAAGGTTGTCCAGGACGGACTATGTAGGATACCATGATGAATTACATAACTACGCAGTGACTATATAAGGTAGGAATATTCGGCAAACGCGTGCGAAGAACCAATGCATGGTGGGTGCACAAGCGCTTGCTAGATCAATTTGGTGTGAAGAAGACACTGCTGCATGCTGTAGCTAACGTGTCAGTTAGGCTCCACACTGTATCCAAGCAATATGTGAAACCTGGGTTGTGCGAGATCGAATATGGCCAGCAGGCCAAAGCTGTAGGACTACGAGAGTGGGGTACACATTTTTCGTATGATGCCGTTCTCGCACGATGAAGAGAACACATTCCGAACTCTCGCCGCTATTTAAGCTGGAACCAAAATGCATCTCGATTGGAGAAAACAAAGCAAGTACCGGGCACAAACTAAATCGTGCAGTACCAGCACGTAAGAGAAAACGTACTACCGAGATACCCGATACGGGATAGCATGCCGTATCAACGACAACATAATGACACCACGAACGGATCCGTCCTGTATCCAGGACAGCGCTTACAATGGCTCACCAACAAGGACATCAGGCTGCGGGGTACATTGGTCAGTTTAGCCATGACCTAGGGCACAGAGTGTGAACCTGGCATATACGCCAAGCATAGAGCATAGAGCGAGCTACTGTAGAACGCTGAAAAGTAAACTGAACAATAGCGTGAAAACAGGCGCTTGCTACATCGTGTCGGAATGACCCAGGAGCGTTGGCTTCTATCCGAAGCGCTTTGCCTGTAGCAGGTGTGACTGCTCTTCCAGAACAAATACATGCATACCAAGCGGTGGACACGAGATGCACAATGCCAATAAAACTGAGGAGAGTAAACCGGGTATTTTCCGATAGAAGAAACAAAGTTCCTCCCCAGGACGCATACTCATCCGCTGCCCTAGTCGCTGACGTGGTGAACGGAGAGTCAACCGAGGTTAACTCTGCTCTAGTATCCGACACGGTTCTCAGTGACGCCAGGGCATCCTACACCGTTTGAGTACGGCACTGCTACACAGGTACCTAACTTTGACCCAAATGTCCATGTGGTTTCGTCCAGGCAATGGTAGGGCAGTTCCAAGGAGGCCACATACCCCCCATGCCCAAACTAAAGGTTCCCTTAATTTGCGAACGCGAGCGTGTAGGTGTTGAGCGCACCACGCATGCCTGTTTTGTCGTCCGCCTCTGAGCATCGGGTGATCCGCCTGATAGGAGAGGAACGGTTGTATGAATGCTAAACTGCGTGACAAATGTTTTAAAACAGTGTACCCGAACCGGATACCTTCCTATTGGACGCTCCATGTATAGTGGCCCAGTGTAGAAAAAACAAATCGGGAGGTGTGATTGGAATTGCCAATAGGAAGTGGGTTGTTCCCGTTCTAGGGGGGTGTTTGTCTCCACCTTCCTACAACTACTTTCACAAAAACCGCTATTCAAGGGGTACGATCTGGAAGGAGTGGTGAATTAACGACGTTTAAGGGCTCATGATCTGTTTTAGCGTGAAAATGTCTCACCAGTGGACAGCGTTCGTGCTGGGAGGGTGGCGTGAACGTCAGTGCCTTCAAAACGACTGACTTACTCGGAGTCAAACGTCAGTACTTCCAAACGACTTACTTCCTCGGAGTCACACGTCAGTACCTGCAAACGACTGACTTACTCGAAGTCACGTCCGTTCCTTCTAACGACTTATTTACTCGGAGCCAAATAATTTGCTTGGCTAGAGTGCCATCCGGGGTTCGCGTAAACGTCAGTACCTAGCCATCTCACATTATGGGTGCACCGAACGTGTGCCATCCCACAGTTGGGGTGCACCAGGGGGGGGGGGCGTAAACGTTTGTACCTTCAAATGACTTCCTTACTCGGACTAAAAAAGGACCTTAGCTAGTGAGTCATCCCACAGTGTAGGGGTGCACCAAAGGTTCCTGAGCGAAGTTTCACACACAGCTTGCAAATATCTGTTTCGACGAAACCTCGATTGCAAAGGTGCTGTTGCTACTTTGTCAATATTTCAGAATGTGATATCCGGACGCTTAAAGAATAGCATGATGGATCCAACGCACGACCCCAGACCCGCTCCTACTCTCGGGAGGAAGGCCGTTTCGAATCCTGTCGGCCGCGACGCGCCGACGAACCTCGACGCTCTCGCCCCGATACTCGACGACGACTCCTTCTTCACGGGGCTCGACAAATTCGTGGCGGAGATGCGGCAGGCGTTCTGAGATCTGAAATGGATACTCAAGAGGCGGATAGAGGGAAATAACCGCAGAAAGGCGTGGCACAACGCGGCAATTTAGAGGAGCTTCGCTGGTGAGCAGACACGGGTGGGAGACAAGGTCTTGATCAAGGAGGCGGCCAGAAAACTCGGAAGGGGAGGCATCGACGCGACTCTGGTGCACGAGCATTGGACTGGGCCGTGGCGAACCGTCTCCATCGAGCAGACAGGTCTGAGCTATCAAGCGACTACGAGAGGTCGCCAATTCAGGGGGCGGGAAGGTTTGTGTTCACCACGTTGAATATGCGGCAATGGATTCTGTAGCATCGGGTTGCAGCGCTACGGGCTCCAGGAGTATGATAGGTTCGTATGCTGTTGAGTGTCCGTGGGTCCGGGTTGGTCGCGAGGTGAGCGCGTCCGTGGATACAGTTCAGTGAAGGTAAGCACTGAGGGCATAGCACCTTGCAAGTGGAGGTAAGAAAATTCATTGTGCTATCGCTGAGAGGGGAGGTGAAGGTGAGCCCCTGCCTGAGAATTGGATGCTGTGGCGCTTTCAGGGGTCTGATGGGTTCCTATGCTGTTAAATATCCTGGGGTCCGGGTTTAAGGCGAGGTGAGCGCCCCGTGGATCGTGTGTTTTGTCGGGATTCGGGAGGCGGTTTGTGTTTACCCTGGTGTATATGCGGCAATAGATACCATTGCATCGTACCATTTCCAAGTTAGATGGGCGGAGCCGCAGTAGCAGTCGTGACCGACGTGGCAGCCACGACCGCGGTCGCAGGAGCGACACGCGGGAGCGCAACCGTAGTAGCAGCAACCGAGCACGGCAATGGGAACCCGCTGGACAGGGTGCAATCCGGGCCACCGCCGCCGACGCCACAAAGGGAGCGCAAACAGTCGGCCCAACAAGAGAGGTAGGAGGAACAGGAAGAACAGCATCAGGCGCAGGAACTGTATCATCTGCAGCAGCAAAAAAAGCAGCAACATCGACAGACGCAACAGCAGGAACAGGAGCAGCAACAGCAGCAACAACAGCTTTAGCCGCAGCCGTACCAGTAGCAGAAGCCAAGGCAGCAGTACCAGAATTAGCAGACGTAGCCGCTGGCGCAACAGCAGCAACGCCCGGCAGAAACTAAAAACTGAACGCGTACGAGCCGCGTCACTAGGATCGGGGATGTCCGTACATGGCCGAAGCTAGTTTAGAGTCAAACGGATAAGGAAGGGCGCGACAGCCGGTTCAACCGGGAGGTGCAAAAGCAGTTGCCCACGCTGTCACCGAGTATTGGTCGGGATACCCGCTGTGCGCCGACGATAGTTCTGCGTCGGGTAGGGGGAGTGCTGCAGCGCTACGGGCTCCAAGAGTCGCCGAGGAGGGCGACAGGGTATTCTGTGATGTACGTCGCCTTACCTGACCACTGACGTATGGAAGGTGCATCGTGTAAGACAGAGATAAGGCCGTAAGATGGCTCGCTGTCATATCGATTTAGGAATACAATGGAGTGTCCCGGCGGGGGAGGCCACGGCGGTGGTCGTGGAAACCCCGTATCGGCCGTAGTGGTCGATACGGGTGCTCTGTGGCGTAACTTGGGGCTTAGTCAATTCCACCAAGGTGAAGAAAAAACACGTCAAACCACATACCGTTTACACGCCGTGCGGGAGTATTGTCTATCGCGCGCCTGACTGCTAATCCCGAGTCGCATTGGCTGAGCAATACCGGCACTCGACTCTATGGCGTCTGGCCACCTCGTCGCCATAGAGCAACACTCGACTCCGTGGCGGAGAAACACCGCCACTCGACTCCGTGGTGTCAGGCCACCTCGTGGCCAGAGAGCAACACTCGACCCCGTGGCGGATGAATACCGCCACTCGACTCCGTGACGTCCGGCAACCTCGTCGTCAGAGACTCGTGGTCAGAGAAGATTTTGGAGCGAGGTACGGAGGAAATCCCTATAAGGGCGATCTTAACGAACGGCAACAGCTGGCTTTCGAGGTGAGACCGAGACGAAAGCGGCCCCAAGAGGGGGCCCAAGCTGTAACAGAGATGCGATGAATGACGTTCTCGAACACTAACTCTTACGTCAAGTTTCACGGAACAGATGGCGACGGCAGAGTTGGAGGGGCAGCTGGATACACCGTCCATAAGACATGTCCAAAAATAGGCGTTGGCGTGATCTGTACAGGAAGCAAACATGCAAGGTAACTCGGAAAGGAAATGAACGAACAACAACAACAGCAACAACAACGTCATTGGCGGTGGCGAACTAAAGTGGTAGCAGTTGTGGAGGCAGTACTGGTACCGTAAAGAAATACAGTAGTTGGAGTAGACTTCTTTGAGCAAAGTATCAAAAACATACGGAAATAGAAGCAACACATTTTCATGGGAACTTGTTTGTGAACTCAACCCCTGTCTGTTGTCATGTCTAAACAACCATTGCGGCAGCGGCGGTAGACAATTAATTGCTGTCTCGGAGAGCAAAGAAAAACTTGAAATTCGTACTTGAGATTTTTGTCCTTAGATTGTGTGCCGAAGGTCGACTACGTGCGGGAACAGCAACAACGCTAGCAACTACAGCATACGTACCCGGAAAAACAACAACAGCAGCAGCAGTTGTAGCAACAGCGCATAAATAAATGTCAGTACGCGTGTTGTACCCGTGTCTCGATGTGGAGGCAGAGCTCGTGTCCGAAGAAACGGGCAAAGAGGTCTTGGTTGTAGTTTGCGAAATATATATATATATTTTAATGCGCACGTTCTTTCTCGGCTTGGTTCTAGTCCCGAAGGTCAACTACGCACGGGAACAGCAAAAACGCCGAAAATATATGAATAAACAACAACGGCAGCAGAGGCGCCATACACCTGTACCATCGTATTAAGTAACAGACGGTACATAACAACGACAGCGGCAGCCGCAGCAGTAGCGCATACGCGTACCATACCCCACATCTCGGTGTGAGCCTGTATCACAGATAGATGCCATGCACATCTTGGTTGTAGTGTACAGAAACGTATGATGAAATTACCGTGTTTTTTAATGGACCTAGTAGTGCTGAAGGTCAACAACGTGCGGGGACAGCAACAACGCCCAACAACAACGGCATAAAAAACAGCAACAGCAGCTGCGGAGGACAATAACTCAAAGCTGCCTATGACAGCAATGACGCGAACGACGACTACATGAACAACTAAAACAGCATCATGGACGGTAGACGCGTGAGGTTGCAGTATCAAGGAAAACAGCAGCAGCAGCAGCAGCCAGAGAGGGGTGGGCCCCCAAGTCGTGTTTTGGTATTACAAGCAAAAACGGCATTTGTGGAAAATACTCAACAGCAGCAGCCGAGTTGGACGGGGGGGGTTCTCTTCGAAACGGGCTTCCAACATCCGCCAGAAGAGGGCAAGGCAGAGGAGCCGTGGGGAGTTTTCGTAGATGTATGCACACCAGCAGGAGGCCAAGCGTTATAAAAGGAGGTAGCACCAGCGTCACGCGCGTCGTGTTCTGTCTACCTTTGTCCACGCACGCAAAAAAACGAATGACCCGCGTCGTATGCCGTCTTAGCCGGTCTCGCGACGCCAAAGCAACTGGGGTCAAGGTATAATCGGACAAAAAACGAAGGCAGCATCTTGGAGGAAGCGATTGCGACGGAGATCTCCATTCTCATGGAATAACAACCAGGAGTGTCCTTCAAGAAGCACCTCGCAGCCAGGAGGAATCAATTCGTGAAGGCAAGTCGTTAATTCTGTCATGGGAAATTTTTTTGTCCTACGTAATTTTCCTGATTTTGATTTTATACTGTTTTGTTTAGGTTTCCCACTCTCCCGATTTTTCTGTTCAGTTTTTCCCCCTGATGATGATGATTTGTTTTTCCCCCTCCTTATTTCTTTTACGGAGGGGCTTAAGAAACGGGCACATGCGGACTTATCATAATATCCATTGCATAAGAAAAATAGAGCTTGCAACAACAGCAGCAGCAGATACTAATAGTCGTATCGTACGTTGACATGCCATTGCATTGTCTGCTCTTCTTACTGCAATAAAATGTAGATATTATCTCTAGACTGTGTCCTAATTTGGTATCCCCTAAGCTAGTATGTGGGAGAGATCTTTCCACTCCGTGAAGAATCGGCACGGACACTGGGTGTGTGCTGGATGCTGAGGGGGGGCGCATTGTTGCATCCAACGATTATAGGAGCGCTGTGGGGGAGATCTTGCCGATATGTTTCCATAAACGCGTCGCCGTTTGCGCTCTCTGCATGCTACCGACATTACCAGCTTTCAAATTCCTCTGTTATTAGTAGGATGGGGGGTGTTATCTTGGGTGTTATACGGCATAGGCCCAGCAAGCAGCAGTGCCACGGTATACAGCAGCAGCACCAGCACCGGCAGCAGCAGTATCAGCAGTATCATCATTATCGTGGTGCTGCGAGCGTTTTGCACTTCGAACTCACACCCTACTCACTCTTAGACTATGTACTGTTTACTCCTGTATGCACTACTTACCTCGACACTATGTACTCCTGCAAGACGGGCTGCTTCGTTGTCCAATCCTGGAGGCACTGCCGTCCCGACTCTCAAGACTATATATATATGTAGTCCAGAATATTTTACAAACAGTATTATAAATAGTATACTATTAATAGTGGTGTAAATGCGTATTTATCGATTTTAGAACCACCCCGTGACCAGCCCAAGGACGTGGTCTCATCTCTAATACTTCATCCAGAACGCATTATCTTTCCTTTCCCTACTGATGTCCATCCTGATAAAAATGTAACTCTCCGTAGGGGGGTGGAGTGTGTGGATGCGCTTTGGAATTATAAGAAGCTTGCAGAATCGTGATATGAGGCGAGATCAGACGACAGCAGAAAGCGTCTGATCACTAGAGCTAGCTGCCTGGGATTAGACGGCAGCGGCGGCAACAACGAGAGCTCGTAGCAAAATCTCGTCGTTAGCGCACCCAGACAATTAACCGACTTCAACTATTTATCGACTCCGAAGCACCAGCACCAGCAACAGCAGCAGAAGAAGCAGCAGCAGCAGTAGCAGCAACATCAGCCTCTTTTTCTGCGGGCTCACGAACCTCCCGGGGGAGCTATCGCCGGTGGCCCGTTGGCCCCGAGGGCTGGCGGTGTCATTCGAGGTCAGCCGCTGCGAGCGCCACAAGACGCTCGACCCGTCCTGTTTCAGGGTGAGGGTCGGGTACCGAGAAACAAGAGCAGTGAGTCAAGCAGCAGTTCGTTGGAGACGGCGCCCCGGGAAGAGATCGTACGGCAAGAATAAAATGTGATTCACGTGAGAGCGCAGTCCAGCAGCAAGCCAGACCACTCGTGCCGTCCACCCTCGCAGGTCTGACACACCCACCCTCCCGCTCTCCGCCCCCCGCCGCGTCATGCTTGCACGGAGACCCCTATCCTCAACTTACGCAGAAGGGAGAGTTGATGATGGTTTTAGCCATAACAGCATGTGCCATTAGCATGTACAAACACAGCTAGCCAGTTCACCTCATGAATCAGATTGCCAGCCTCGCGACGTGCATACAACCAGACATAACCCACAATGAAGGGAGTATTTGATACAAGAGACTTCAGTCTGAGCAGAGGGCCAGATAACCCCACCTCCTCGCGAATCGGGACAGTACCGAGGTGGCGAAAGGTTCAGTACAGCAGGCTTGGTGTGAGAGTAAAAGGCCAGATTACCCCCCTTTCGACCGGAACCGATACAGTATCGGCGACGCGGAAGGCTCGCACTACTACATAACAGCTTGAGCAGAGGGTCAGATTACCCAAGATTCTCGCGAAACTATACAGCAGTGTCGATATTGCAGAAGGCTCGAATCAGGAGGGCCATCCACCCATTCAGTACACTGAAATCCCCACAGCAGCACAGACGTCGCACATAGAGAGAACAAGGGTACGACCTGCCACCATTGCAGCAGTCAATTAAACCCACGCTCGCATTTACAAATATACCAAGACAGTTCACCGCATGCATCAGATTACCAGCCTCGCGACGTCCATACGTCAGCGATAACCCAAAAGAAAAGAGTACTTGATTGAAGGGACTTTCCAATCCGGAGGGCCGTTCACCCATGCAGTACAATAGAATCCCTACGGCAGCACAGACGTCGCACATAGTTTGGCAGATAGAACAAGGGTACGACCAGCCACCATTGCAGCATTCAGATGAACCCACGCTGGCATGTACAAATATATCAAGACAATTCACCGCATGAATCAGATTACCAGCCTCACGACGTTCATACACCAGCGATAGCCCAAAAAAGGGGAGTATGTTACAAGGATTACCCTGGGCTGGGTAATCGATCGGTCTTTTACCCGTATGGCTCAGTAGGTAACACCTTCACATTTGACGTCGCCCAGGTCACGGGTTCGAACCCCACATCGAACGTTTCGTTTACAGAAACGCTTGCGCGTGCACACCTAAAAAACCCATCTCCCTGGTTCCCCAGGTAGGTGATGAAACGAAGCGGGTAGGTCAGCGTACGGATGTATACGGTTGGGACGCCCCAAAAAAACTGCCGTTCAGAGGGGGGGAGAGTAGTAAAAGGATTAACTTGGGCTGGGTAATCGATCGGTCTTTTACGCCTATAGCTCAGTAGGTAACACCTTCACAAGTACTTGATAAAAGGGACTTTCAAATCAGGAGGGCCATCCAGCCATTCAGTCCACTGAAGTCCCCACAGCAGCACAGACGTCACACATAGTTTGGCAGAGAGAATGAGGGTACGACCAGCCACCTTTGCAGCAGTCAGATGAACCCTCTTACGCTCGCATGTACAAATACAGGAAGACATTTCACCGCATGGATCCGATTGCCAGCCTCGCGACGTTCATACACCAGCGATAACCCACAAGAGGGGAGTACTTGATCGATGGGACTTTCACAGAGGGCCAGATTACCCAACTTCTTTGCGAATCGGGAGAAGTACCGAGGGTGCGGAAGGTTCAGTACAGTAGTCTTGGTGTGAGCAGAGGACCAGATTACCCTCTTCCGACCGAAACCGAGACAGTATCGGCGACGCGGAAGGCTCACACCACAACACAGAACAGCTTAAGCAGAGAGCCAGAATACCCCACGTCCACGTGAATCGATACAGTGTCGATACCGCAGAAGGCTCAAATCAGGAGGCCCGTCCACCCATTCAGCACTCAGGAATCCCCACAGCAGCACAGCGGTCACCCCTAGTTTAGCAGAGATAATAAGGGTATGACCAGCCACTCTTGCAGCAGTCAGATGAACCCACGCTCGTTTCGGCCGACGCGCGAGAGAGTACCGGGTCAGCACGTGCACGGCTTCCCAACGGGGAGTCGCGCAGTCAGCATGGTGCAGAAATGGCACGCAGAAAAAGAAAAACTTGGAAAGAACGATCTTGACGCCCGAGAAAGAGAGGAACTGCTGTATACGCTCGACAACATTTGTACAACCGTGATCGTGATATTCGAGGCCTCGTGGGAGACGTAGCTCAAGCACTAAGAGGATCTCTGGTTGCACCACGGATAGACCCCGTACAAATGCCACGGTACTTCGGAGACTTGAAAGAGTTCGGGACAGTGGACGAGCTAGTTAGGATAGTCACAGAAGGGGTACCTGTACACGCAGCAGCGACGGGCGCAGATCTAGGGCGCGCATTACAGTACGGAAACCACCCCAGTGTCAACGAGCATTTGCCAGCGGTCTGGAACAAAATTGGGGAAGACGACAGAAATCTTTAGGCTCGAAAAAATATATATATATAGCTGCGCATGAAATCCTCAATCTAAGAGTGTCTCCGTTGGCGGCCGCAGTCACCCACAAGCTCAGGATCATAAATGGTGTATTGTTTGATGAGCAGCGTCGAAAAAAGAAAGGTGGGCTCAACGGATGGACTGTCCCTGACACTGTTCTCCAATGCCTATACGCACTCGCGCTGCCCAAGTACTCGTGGCACTGAGAAGAAAGCTCCAAGTGAAGAGGGAACTGATTAGTATGTCCGTTGTGGCGGACGCCTTCAGGAACGTGCGGATCGAACCCCACCAAGCTCACAATTATTGCTACACAGTAGGAGATGCGGTCGTGATTGATTTTCGGTTAACCTTCGGATGGTCTGGATCGCCAGGTTTTTGGGACGTCATGTCTGCCGCGGATGAACACGCACACTGCAACACCATTTCTTTGCATTCGAGAATAAATGATGGCCCACGTTAAGGTGGTATATCGAGGTGAAGAGGGTACACCCACGCTGATTCCGTCGGTCCCAAACGTTAGAGCGCACAGCGGGGTTAGATTTTCGACTCATTTTTCGCAAAGCTGTACGTACGTAGACGACTATCTCGCAATCGGGGTGTAACATTCAGACGACGACATGACGGCCTGAATTACATCGGCTTCCCTCACTACGGATCATGTGCACTTATTCGGACCGGGGGAGGAATGGGTGTCGCCCGTTGAAGTCCCGAGGAATAGTACGAACTGGGACTCTACGATTGACGCGTTAGGATTTACTATCAATTCGCACACAATGAGAATCTCGTTTCAGCGGGAAAAGGCCATCGGTATATAAAGGCTGCTGCTTGACCAGCGGCCCGTGAGGAGAAGGCGAGCGTTGGCGAGGGACGCTTTCAGCGTGGTCGGGAAATGTGGAACCTCACGTACGTAGTGCGAGCGGGCAGGTAGTTCGTACGAGGCTGTTGGGACCGACCGGATTCCACGACGCAAGTGCTAAAAACAAACATGACCGCAAGATAGAGCTTGGCAGTACTACACGGCGATAGATCGACACACCAAAGACACTATCTGTCTGACGCCAGTTTTGGGGCGGTGGCAGGATGCTGTGTTCATAAGAAGGTATATTGGATGTACGACCTGCAGACTGAGCTGACTGCAGAGCTGAAAAGAAACGCCGATCTTCACGAGACCTGCACCATCACGATCAACCTCCTAGAGGTTTTGGGACAGTTTTTGTCCGCGTCGATGAATCTCGAATTGGTAGGAGACAGGGATGCTCGAATTGGTAGGAGACAGGTCAGACGCGGCAGGCGGCTCGATTCTGATGCGAGGCGATAACATAGCGGTTGTAAAGTGGGTGTCTCGAAGCGGTGGGGCCACAGAAAACAAGGACTGCCTACTTATGAGAATGCTGGGGCGCCTTGAACTCGCAAGCGGATGGAACCACAACGCAAAACTTATTCCAAGCGTGCAGAACACTATAGCGGGCGGGATTTCACCGGGGCCTCGGGAGATGTTGGCAGACAATGTCAGGGAGCTAACCCACCCCAGCGACTGGCGCGAACAATCCATTGGTCCGCGGGGGTCGGGGATTGTATATGCTGTACTCCACACAAAGAACATTCTCACCGAACACGACAACGGTTTATGGACGTTCTTGATGACCGAAGAAGAACTGTCTTGACTCGCTCAACTCATGGCATTCATACCTTAGACTGTTTTAAATGTTGCCGCTAAAAAATTCAAAGCCCCACTCCTCGCGAAAAGTACATAGCTCTCGCGAATATTGGTTCACAATCTTGCGAACGTTTGCCGAAACGCTATCACCGCGACCGTCCATGCCAAACGAGTTTACATTTATATTTATAAGCAGAACACTATAAATATAAATATATGTAATAATACATATATCGTACATACCTGGTGTCAGGCATTCGAGTAGGGCAACGAGGGTTTACGAGTACGTGTACGTACCCTTGTTCAGAACCTTAGCACTGCCCCACATAAATCATACTAAACAATGCAAATGTCAAGAACAAATGTTTGGCCGGTCCGGGGGGGCGTAGGTGTATGATAGTCTAGTCGACACACGCCTACACTGCGTTTACTGCATATGTGTTTCTACTCGTTTCTTTCGAAACACAATTTTGCCTGTTAAAATTGTAATTTCCCATAGAGAGGTGGAGTTTGTGGAGGCGTTTTGGAATTATAAGAAGCTTGCAGAATAGTGTGATGAGGCGGGATCAGAAGACAGCCGAAAGCGTCTAGTCACTAGAGCTAGCTACTTGGGCTTAGACAGCAGCGGCGGCAACCACGAGAGCTCGTAGCAAATATCGTAGCTAGCACGCCTAGACAACTGATCAAATCTAACAATTGATCGACTCCGCAGCAGCAGCGGTAGCAACAGCGAGCAGCAGCAGCAGCAGCAACAGCAGCAGCAGAAGCAGCAGCAGCTGGAGCAACAGCAGCAGCAGAAGCAGCAGCAGCTGGAGCAGCTGCAGCAACATCAGCCTCTTCTTCTGCGGGTTGACGAACCTCCCGGGGGGCGCTATCGCTGGCGGCCCCTTGGCCCCGTGGGCTGGAGGTGCCATGGGAGGTCAGCCGTTGCCAGTGCCACCAGACGCTTGCCCGCCCTGTTTCAGGGTGAGAGTCGGATACCAAAAAAACAAAAAAACACTGAATCAAGCGGCAGTGCGTTGAAGACAGCGCCCAGGGATGAGGTCATACGGCAAGAAGAGGATGTGATTCACGTAGGAGCGCAGGGCAGCAGCAAGTCAGACCACTCGTCCCATCCACCCTCGCACGTCTGGTACACCCATCCCCTCGCTCTCCGCCCGCCGCCAGGGCATGCGTGCACGGGGACCCCTATGGTCAACTTTCGCAGGAGAGAGAGTTGATGATGTGTTTAGCTCAACCAGCTTGGGCCATTAGCATGTGCAAAAACAGCTAGCCCGCCCACCTCATGAATCCGATTGACAGCCTCGCGACGTGCATACACAAGCGACAACCCACAGGAAGGGAGTACTTGTTAAAGGGACATCAGCCTGAGCATAGGGCCAGATTCGCCCAGTTCTTTGCGAACCGGGGCAGTACCGAGTTTGCAAAAGGTTCCGTACAGCAAGCCTCATGTGAGGAGAGGGCCAGATCATCTCCATTTCGACCGATACCGAGACAGTATCGGCGACGCGGAAGGCTCGCACTGCTGCACAGAACACCTGGATTGGAGGGCCAGATTACCCCACTTTCTCGCGAATCGATGCAGGTTCGATTTGCAGAAGGCTCAAATCAGAAGGACCGTCCACCCATTCAGTACACTGAAATCCCCATAGGAGCACAGACGTCACACATAGTTTGGCAGAGAGAACAAGGGTACGATCAGCGGCCCTTGCAGCAGTCAGATGAACCTACGCTCGCATGTACAAATACAGCAAGACGTTTCACCGCATGAATCAGATTACCAGCTGCGCGAGGTTTGATACACAAGGGATAACCCACAAGCAGGGAGTACTTGATAAAAGGGTCTTTCAACCTTAACAGAGGGGCAGATTACCCAACTTCTTTGTGAATCGGGACAGTACAGAGGGTGCGGAAAGTTCAGAACAGGCGGCTTGGTGCTGGTGTAAGCAGAGGGCCAGATTACCCTCTTCCGACCGAATTCGAGACAGTATCGGCGACGCGGAAGGCTCACACCACAGCACAGAACAGCTTGAGAAGAGAGCAAGAATGCTCCACTTTCGTGCGGATCGATACAATGTCGATACCGCAGAAGGCTCCATCACCAGGGCCGTCCACCTATTAAGCACTCAGAGATCCCCACAGCAGCACAGGCGTCACACCTAGATTTGCAGAGGGACCTAGGGTATGACCAACCATCCTTGCAGCAGTCAGATGAACCCACGCTCGTTTCTGCCGACGCTCAACAGGGTATCAGGTCAGCACCTTCATGGCTTCCTAATGGGGAGTCGCGCAGTCGGAAACGGTCAGACAGCATGGTGCAGCAATGGCACGCAGAAGAACAATACCTCGGAAAGAACGCTCTTGACGCCCGAGAAAGAGAAGAACTGCTGTATACGCTCGCCAACATTTGCATAACGGTGATGCGTGATACGCTGGGCGCCGTGGGAGACGTAGCTCGAGCAATAGGACAATCTCTGGTTGCACCACCGATAGACTCCGTACAAATTCGACGGTACTTCGGAGGCTTCAAAGGGTTCGAGACAGTGGACGAGATAGTCTGGATAGTCACAGAAGGGGTACCTGTACACGCAGCAGGGATGGGCGCAGATCTAGAGCGCGCATTTCAGTACGGGAACCACCCCAGTGTCAACGAGCATTTGCCAGCGGTCTGGAACAAAATAGGGGAAGATGACAGAAATGCTTTGGCATGAAACAAAAACAAAATTTAGCTGGGCACGACATCCCCAATCTAAGAGTGTCTCCGTTGGCGGCCGCAGTCACCCACAAGCTCAGGATCATACTTGGTTAATCGTTTCATGAGCAGCGTCAAGAGAAGAAAGGTGGGCTCAACGGATACACTGACCCTGACACTGTTTTTCAATGCCCGTACGCACACGCGCTGCCCAAGTTTCTTGACGAACTCGTGGCACTGACAAGGAAGCTCCCAGTAGAGAGGGTACTGATGGGTAAGGCCGATGTGGCGGACGCGTTCAGGAACGTACGTATCGAAACCGACCAAGCTCACACATCTTGCTACACAGTAGAAGATCTGGTCGCGATCGTGTTTTGATTAACCTTCGGATGGTCAGGATCGCCGGGTTTCTGGGATGTCCTGTCTGCCGCGGTCGAACACGCGCACTGCAACACGATTTTGCATTCGACCCCGCTATTAGGCGAAGGAAAAAAACAAATGAGTCATCTTACGGTGGCAGATCGATGAGAAGAAGATACCCCCACGCCAATTCCGTCATCGCCAAAAGTCAGAGCGCCCAACGGACTGAGATTTCCGACCCATTTTTCGCTACCGTGTGCGTACGCAGACGACTATCTCTTAATCAAGGTGTAACATTCAGACGACGACAAGACGGCCTGAATTATATCTGCCTCCCTCGCCTCGGATCACGTGCGCTTGTTCGGACAAGGGGAGGAATGGGAGTCGCCCGTTGGAGTCGCGAGGAATAGTACGAACTGGGACTCTACGATTGACGCGTTAGGATTCACTTTCAATTCGCACACAATGAGAATCTCGTTTCCGCGAGAAACGGCCAACGATAAATAAAGGCTGCTGCTTGACCAGCGGCCCATGAGCAGAAGGGGAGCGTCGGCGAGGGACGTTCTCAGCGATGCCGGGAAGTTGGGGAACCTCACGTACGTAGTGAGAGCGGGCAGGTAGTTCGTACGAGGCTGTTGAGACCGACCGGATTCCACGACCCAAGCGCCAAAACAAGAGCTATTCACATGATAGAGCCTGGCAGAGAGTGTCATGCGAACCTCCTTATTTGGAAGTGGGCAATTGATGACGAGCTGCTTTTAGAGATAGAGGCGCTTAGCTCGCCCTGCTACACGGCGATACGTCGACACACTAAAATTTTTTGTCTGACGCCAAGTTTGTGGGAGTGGCAGGGTTTGTGTTCAGAAGAAGGTATTTTTGAGATACGACTTGCCGGCTGAAATGACTGCAGAACATAAATAGAAGGCCGTCTTTCAGGAGGCCTGCACCATCACAATAGATACTCGAATTGGTATGAGACAGGTCAGACGCGGCAGGTGACCCGATTCAAATGCGAGGCGATCACATGGTGGCCGTATCGTGGGTGTCTCGAAGCGGTGGGGCCACAGACAAAAGGACCTGTCTACTTATGAAAATGCTGGGGCGCCTTGAACTCGCAGGCGGATGGAACCACAATGCAAAACATATATTCCAGATGTGCAGAACATTTTAGCCGACGGGAAATCACGGTGGCCTAGGGAGATGTTGGCAGACAAGGTCAGGGAGCTAACCCACCCCAGCAACTGTCGCGAACAATCCATTAGTCCGCGGGGGCCGGGGATTGTATATGCTGTACTCCACACAAAGAACATTCTCACAAAACACGACGACGTTTTATGGACGCTCTTGATGACCGAAGGAGAACTCGCTTGACTCGCGCGCTCGTTATGGGGCATGCCTCGCTCAACCCATCGCATGCATACTCCACACGCATGTTATCACAGGATCAAGGACAACTAAGGAGGAAACAAGGAAGACGTGGCCAGATTGGTCAAAACGCTCGCACTTGGTTCGGTAGGGAAGAGTACTCGGAAAAACGACTGGGCAAAATGAACACCTGGGTGAAAGGGAGAAAAGCGCAGGGTAAAGCGCCGTCGTTACATACTGCCGACGATCTCAATGAAGCGCTGACCGAACTGCTCAAATTCGTGACGTCTCGCTGTTTTGTGCACAATAACCAACAATCGACCGTCAGAGGGTACATAGCAGCGATTCACTATTTCACAAGATGATCGCAGGATGGGAGCTACCTATGTCGCATTGCATGCTCGTTGCAGTGGGAAAGGGGATAGACAGGGCGCACGGTATGTGTACCAAGGAAAATACTTGTTAGATTGCCCTTGACGTGGGCAATGCTTGCGGACCGTCAGAGGGTACATAGCAGCGATTCACTATTTCACAAGATGATCGCAGGATGGGAGCTACCTATGTCGCATTGCATGCTCGTTGCAGTGGGAAAGGGGATAGACAGGGCGCACGGTATGTGTACCAAGGAAAATACTTGTTAGATTGCCCTTGACGTGGGCAATGCTTGCGGAAGGGCGACAGGCAGTCGTGGGTATGGAATGCGGGAGGTACGTAATGTGGGTAGGACTCGCCGTGTCATATATCCTCTCGTGCCGAGCGTCGGAGTTGTGGGCGTACGCCAAAGGACAGGTACATCCTGAGTTTTGTCTGACACGGAAATATATATCTTTCTTTTATGAAGGAGTGGAGGTGGCCTTCGATAACAGAGCGATCTCTACAGCAGTGCTGGTAAAGTATTTGGCGTCGAAGTATGACAAAAAAAAGAGCTGGTTGCGCCATCACGCTAACGCGCCTCGCGCAGGAGAAGGACACTGGGGGGCGTCAATGGGAGCGTACGAAGCTCTGTTGAAATGCTGGATGTATACCCACTGCACCCAGCGGAAGCGCTCCCGACGGTTACGAGCCCCCCGTATGGGTGGAAAGTGTTCACTAGAACAGAAGCGGTCGCGGCGTTGAGATTTAGGGTAGGTAAAATCGGTAGAGATCCTATGCAGTTCGCGTTTGCATTCTGGAAGAATGGGGGGGGTCACCCAACCAGCGTCCCAATGAACGTCGGAGTTGCACGTTCAGCGCGCAAGACGGTAGAAGTTGCGGGCGTTTATGACGTACGTGAAGGACGCTGAGGAAGGGCAGGCTCCGTTTCTGCTGTCCTCGCCAAAAAGTAGAACAGTATTCGTGACAGCATGGGAAATACGATTAATTGATCAGGCTGCTTTATCTGGTGAACGGTTGATAGCCTTGCGGAGATTGCACCGGGGCCATCAGAGTTCGGGTTAGCCTGATTCATTAAACGTAGGATAGTTTTTAATCAGAGATAGAAGGGAGAATATGAACGGGACATGTGACGGAGTGGTCGTTCGTATCATAGTTTCGGAGGTATTGAATCTTCACGATAAAGGTCTACATGTGAAATGTTCACACCTCGGGTAACGTAACACTTAACGGTTTATGATAATGTTAGGCGTCAGCGAAAAAAAACTAACATTACGTTACGACGTTAACCATTTCTCGGAATTAGTGATAACATAGTCTTAGTGTGTTATGATATTGGCGGGCGATCCCGTAACATAATGTTAGAGTGTTACCTCGATCTCGTATTGACCGCAGTATATGTGTTACAGTGTTACGGTAGGCAGCCCAGAGCGAGTAACACTATGCTAGTGTGTTAGCGGAATCCTAGTGGCCATCGTAACACAACTTATAGGTATAACGTAAATCGTCAATCAAACGTTAACATTATGTTACCGTGCTAGCGACATCACCTCATAGCGAGTAACATTATGTTAGTGTGTCAGCGGAATTCTTACTTGCTACAGTCACACAAATTTGACGGATAACGTACATGGTCAATTCAACGCCTACATAACACTATGTTAAAGTGTCAGGAGAATCTCAGTGACCATCGTAAGGCACGTTATAGGGAAAACGTAAATCGTCAATTAAACGTTCACAATATGTTACCGAGATAGCGGCATCACATTGTAGCGAGTGACGTTACGTGAGTTTGTCAGCGGAATAGACGAGTGCTACAGGAACACATTTTAACGGACTACGTGCATGGCCATTTAATCGCTTACATATCACTGTGCAGTGTGTTGGCGGAATTCCTTGTGGCTTTCCAAACACATCAATCAATATAACGTCAGCATTATATTTCATTAGCAGCGGCAGAAGTAGTCAGTATCGAGCGCCTGCTGGGGTGTTAACGGAAGTCTTGCTATCAAAACAAACGTCAAACGGGTGGCGAACTTAGCCAACAAAACGCTAGACATGATCTGCGTTCCGGCCTCATAGACGCCGGAGGTAAGGTCCTCAATCTCTGCCCTATTGCGGGGGTCTTTCAGACTTACTGGAATGGCCCCGGCGTGCTGTGCAGGTGAAAAAGCGCGCACATCACCGGGGATGAGGTCATACGCTCTGCGAAGGAACATGATGATTTCCACGTATCAGGGGTCAAGTGAACCGCGTTGACGAATTTCAAGCTTCTCAGCTACCCTGACGTCGCGCTCGAGCACCGTTGCTGACCCTAGAGCCCCCAACAAAGCCCGTGCAACGTTCGCCAGCAGCAGGGGGCAATGCTTTGCTCAGTATCCCCGCCAGAAGTTCGCGATGGTCTCGCCCTGTGTGAAAAATAGGTTTGACCGAAGAAACAAAAGCAAGCAACAGCAGTCAATAAGCTGCAGGTACAAAGCTTCGGAAGCACCAAGCTTTGTCAAGCAGCAGCAACAGCACCACCAGCAGCAGCGCGACAAAACACAAGATACGTCGTAGGCATCATCGCCATTACGGACACATAGCTATTACAAGTAGATATGATATGCATGTACGTATTTACACATGTATATCCATACATGACGTATTTACCAGTACGTACCAGTACCACAGTGATCCCTCTACAATGCCTGTATGTGCCAGCCAACGATACCAGCACTATAGCGGCAACCGGCACTACTCCTTACACTGTCACACTGATCAATTGCATCAATGCCAAGCGACTTCACCGAACACACACCGGCACTATAGCGGACAGTCGGAACTACTACACTCGCAATTTACCGCGATACTACAGCAGTACCGCTATATCCCACCAGGTATGTTAGTGCAAATTTGAAAAACGGACGACGTTCAAAATCAATTACGAGTACAAGGTCGAAGGAATCAACGAAATCAAGCAGTGACGGCAGATGCCTTGGAGCAGCGAGCAGCGAGAAGCGGAAGCAAGTAGCTAATCAAACGCACAGCAGCACAAGCACCGAAAGCACAGCAGCACGACAACCTATCCAGGAGTGAAAAAATACGAATGCAGAGAAGCGAGCAACAGCAGATAGATGCTAATTCAATCACCTAATATTACAGGACAAGGTACAAATAGATATATACAAACGATGCTTGCAGTAGTGGTACCTCTTGACGATGGCGTCTCCCTTCTTGCTTGTCAGCCCGTGACAGCCCTTGAGGTGTGTCGTTGCAGGAGCGGTATTTTTGCTCTTGATGGGGATGAACGTTGTGGCGGCTCGTCGTCTGCAACCCGAATTGTGCAATCAGTACCAACGCCCTTCGTGCACTGAGTGTTCCCCCACCTGCCCCGTGGACCAAACACGTACGTCCAGCTTGTAAATCTTCAAGGAGTTGTGCTCATCAGCATGCAACCTCCTGAAGCCCTCAGGTAGATGGAAATCAGCCTGCGTTTGCTGCAAAGCCGATGTGACTGAAACCGGCTCGTCGTCCTTGCTCTCTCCCACACCACCATCGCCCGCACCGTCATTGGCGATCTCGCAATCCACGTCGTGCTGCTGGCGGCGCCAGCTTTATTGGCGGACGGTAGCGTCGACATGACGTCTACGCCAGTGACGTCCACTCCACCGCTCGAATTGCACGGGGATGGGCTGTGTTCAGTATCGCGCGTGTTGACGATCGGTGATGATGGGTGTTGTGGCTGGTAGGGCGTTGTGGCTCGCGTGGTCGTGGTCGCGGGTGATGGGGTCTCACGTACATCCCAACGGATTCCTCCCTCCTCTCTTATTTTTACTGTTCCTTTTATACGTCGCACCAGTGCAATTTCAAGTTGCTGCCTACCATGCACCTAATAACTGTGTTATAATGCAGCAGGGATCTCGGCGACATCAGATAACATGGCAACGTTATGTTACTCCGTCATGCCGCTTTACCACTAACACAGATAACACATACATGTACAGGATATATATTGGGAGATCCAAAGGGTAAGGTAGTAGCATTACGTTTGAACAACCTTGGCCCCAACGGTAACACAGTAAAAAAATGTTGGACCCAGATTGATTTTCATGGTAACACGCTAACTGAATGCTACAATCAGATCTACACTGACGGTAACACCGTAAGATAATGTTACAGAGACCTTCGCCTTTAGCCTAACATCCGGACATAATGTTACATATTGTCAGGCAAAGAATGTAACGTTTCTAACGTGTGTGAAATGTTAAAGTTATCCGATCTTAAGGCTATCAGATGGGGGGTCCAGATAACGTAGTGATAGTAGTGCTGGCCAATGCGTTGTGTTACGTTAGTGTGTTATTTGTGACACAATGTTAGGTGTGTTAGTGCTGGCGAACTTGGTAACGTTATGTTAGGGTGTTATGTACAACGCTCCTAATACCACTGGTGCACACACAGCCTCCGGACACCTAACGAACTTGTACAACCAGCGAAGGGCCAACGAATATAGCGTTTTGATAGTATGGTAGATGTGGCCTGTTTATCTAGTACGGCTAGTTCGTTGCGCAAAGTACATCAAGTTAGCGCCTACAACAACAGGACTCAGCGTACCTACCAAATTCTGCTATAGTAGCGGATGAATAAAACGGATCCAATCCGGATGCAACTACTCATTTCTATAAACTGTCACGTCGATATTCGGTTTTTCGCTGGGGGTTTGAGGCTGTTCTACGATATAAATGTATTTCGCTACGCTTGTCGAAGGTATCGATCGGTCGCGGTTTCGACAGCGTGAAATTTCTTCATAGACGATATTCCTCGTCGTTGCGTGATACCCTGTGCAGTACCCTCTATTTGTTGTACCTGGTAGGTGATTTCGCAGCTGCTATACCTCATCGATCTTATTTCCATATATGTAGCCTCTAATATAGTTCTTCGGTATATGGCCTGCTAGCAAGTCCTTTTTTTCAGTTGCTCCGAGCCACTTGGCCGAGTGACTACCGTACAAAGTTGCAGTCTTTAGATATCGAGCATTTTGCTTTTCGGAATTGTACCTCAATCTCAGTGCTTGCTATTCTGACGAAATCAAAATGTCCCTATTGCATATTGCGCGATAATGACAGACACGCGATATGGTTAGGGTCAAACTATAACAAACAATTGAGAGTACCCTCCGTACCGTAGGACCAGTGTTTCCTTTGAAAATCGGCGATCCCACAGTGGGGGCGCACCATAAGTTCCTGAACCGCTCACATTGATTGGGAGCTAAATGTCTCACCCGACACAACACTTGGATGAAATTCGTTCGTGCCACCCGACCGGCACTTGTATGCGCTAGTACTAAGACGAATGTACGTGTGGAGTTTTCGTCTTGACGGGTAGTTGACAACTTAAGGAACTCAATTGGTCGGAAACTTTTACCCAAAACGTGCAACCCCTACTGTGGGGTGACTTCGGGACCCTTACTAATACGCGTATGCGAAGACGTTCGACCAAATTCGTTGATATGGTTTTCGATGCCATTTTTTGTTGGGGTATCGATGCTTTTTTTCAATCGACCAAGAGGGCAGGTGGGCGAATCGTGTAGTAAATAGCCGGGTAACGCAACGGACCAATTCGTGGCGCCTCAAAAAGGCACCATCCGATGCTTATCTTATGGAGGGAGCGGGAACCGTCCAAGCGGGTGAGTGTCATCGCGAGAGAGGGAACTTTAACCCATCTTTCTATAGAACGTTCGTTCAAAGGCCGCCATAAAATATTTTTAGGTGACGCAGCGACAAACATCACACACATGTCAGTTTATGTATTGAAACATGAAACACTTCGGTTAAGCACAGCTGAAAAATGGTAAGGTCCGTAGCCGCTCAAACCAACTACGGCCGTACTCCCTCAAGGAAAACCGTCTTCAACGACGCGTAGCAGTGGGCCCTGGCTCTGCGTGAAACGCAAAGAACTCGAAACAACGGGAGTAGTAGCAGAAACTCCTTCGAAAACTCGAATGACACTATACTACTAATAACGGAATCAGCACCCTGGCAAACACCAAAGATAGTTCGGAAAACACAGGATCCTTCGCTGTCGACAGTACCCAAAGAAGATGCAGAAAAGTCAGTTAGACCTTGGCACTCACCAAGGCACTAGCTTGAGGAAGGCGATGCAAAACCTGACACTGTTTGTACGTGAAGAGACCCCGACACAAAAACAATGAACTAGTCCACTCGCCACGCTCGAACTCAAAGCCCCCGCTGGCAGACGTGCAAGTACACGCACAACGGATGCTTGCTGAAAGTATTAAATAGTATAGACGCAGGCGCACGCTGCAACGAAACGCCCGCGAACACCTCTAAATTCAGACGCCAGGCGCAGACCGAAGGCGTATCAACTGTGTATGGTGTTCTAACGGAAGATCATGATAGACACGACAACTAACGCTTAAAATACGAAGATCTATTCCGAGTCCGAACCGAGGAGATCGACCGACACAGCCTTCCCGCATGGCAACGCTCTTGTCTAGTTCCACCCGAGCCTTTTCGCCGAACTTCGCGTGGCGTCCGCCCTGAACTTGCCCGACGTGGGCGACAAAGAGCTTCCGGGAGCGCTTGGAGAACGCGAAGTGCAGGGCGGCCTTGCACAGGCCGATCAAGATGTCGTTGTCCTTGATAGTTTCTTTACAGTAGACACCACCCTTCATGACCCGCAAAAATAGATAATAGAAAACAAACCGACAGCACAAAAGAAACATGTACGAAAACGTGTTGAACACAAAGCTTTCAGTTCGTAGGAGTTTAGTTCAACAACAACTTGAAAACCAGTTTAAAAAATACGCGCTGGCGTGCGATATAGAGGCAGGAAGCACGAAATATAAACAGGGATGGGATGCGATGAATGATGTTGGCTAAACCTTACGTCTTCTTTCTCGGTCGAGACGGCGACGGCAGAGTCGGAGGGGCAGCCTGGGACGACGTCCTCAAGACACGTCCAAAAATAGACGTTGGCATGCGCTGCACTGGAAGAAAACATGAAATATATATATGAAAGGGAGGGGAACAACAACAACAGCAACAACAACGCCAATGGCAGTGGCAAACGTAAGTAGGAGTAGTAGTAGTTGTAGAGGCAGTACTAGTATCATCAAGAAATAGTGGCAGTAGACATCTATGCGCAAAATATCGAAAACGTAAGCAAGGAGAAGCAGCAGCATAAATCATGGAAACGTGTAAGTGTACTCAAAGCCTGTCTGTTGTCATATCAGAACAACAACAGCAGGAGCGGCGGTAGACAACTGTGTCGGTGTGGAAAGAAACGCAGGCTGTAAACAACAACGGCAACTGTTCAGAAAAAAAAATGGTTAAAGTGTGCAAAACAACAACAACGACAGCAGCAACGCATATACCATTCGCAGTATGCGTACTATACCCCTGTCTCGATGCGAGCTATTAATGGTATCAAGAAACACAACATGGCCAAAATGTTTAGTGGAAGAAAATAAACGAAATTAGTACCTGGTATATATGTATTTGTGTCTTGTATTTGGTGCTGAAGGTCGACAACATGCGGGAACATAATTAACTCCAACAACAACAACAACAACATAGACAACAGCTGCGGCAGCGGCGGCATACCCTGACCCAACGCTGCCGAGAACATCAACAAAGCGAACAACGACTGCGTACACAACAAAACCAGCATCAGGGACGATAGGCGCGCGGTGTTAGAGCAGCAGGAAAAGGAGTAGCAGCAGCAGCAGCAGAAGCAGCAGCAGCAATGAGCTGCGCCACCAAGTCGCTTTCCTACATGCGGGAACAGCGACAACGCCAACAACAACAGCATGAACAACAACAGCAGCAACAGCGGTAGACGCCTACTACAGCAACACGACGACTACATACATAACGAAAGCAGCATCAGTTTCTGTAGACCCGCGGAGTTACAGTAGCAGGGAAAAGAGCAGCAACAGCAGCAGCAGCAGCAGCAGCAGCAGCAGTAGCAGCCGCAGCAGCAGCAGCAGTGGGCTGCACCACCAAGTCGTGTAAGGTACCACCAAAAATAATACCATGTATGTGTGGATAAAATCAAACAACAACAGCAGCCGCGGGAACCGCAGCAACGCCAATAACAGCAGCGGAAACATTACCAGCAGCAGCGGCGGTAGACACTGTTGCGGAAACGATCGTAAGGTGTGAACAACAACCGCAGTAGCAACGGCGTCAGCAGCGGCAGCAGCAGCACAAAAACAAATGGCAGTAGGCGCAGTAGCACGTCAACAAAAAAATGGCATTGTGGAAATTAGTCCGTTTTTTGGCATGGTGGAACAGCAACAACACCACCACCAACAGAATACCAGGTAAACAACAACAGCAACAGCAAAGGTAGACACCTGTCTCGGTGTGGAAAGGACTGCCGGCTGTACACAACAACGGCAGCAGCAGCGGTAGCAACAGCAGTGCATACGCGTACTATACCGATGTTTCGGTGTGAGCTCGTATGACAAAAACAATGGCAAACACATCTCCGTTGTGAATTCAGCGCTGGAGGTCGACAACGTGCGGAAACAGCAACAACGCCAACAACAACAGCACAAACAAGACCCGCAGCAGCGGCGGTAGACACTCATTCAAAGGTGCCTACAACAGCAACAATGCGAACAACGACTACTTAAACCAACATGAAAAAAACAGCAATAGGGGTGGTAGGCGCGAGGGGTATAACAACAGCAGGAGAAGAAGCAGCAGCAGCAGCAAGCAGCAGCAAAAATAGCAGCCGCACAGGGCTGCGCCACCATGTCGTGTTCTCGTACAAATAAAAATGGCAAGTATCAGGGTAGTGTGGAAACAGTCAACAGCATCATCCGCGACGGTAGACATAGGGGATAATCAACAACAACAACAACTGCAGCCGCGGCGGTAGACATAGGGAGCAAACATCAACATCAACATCAACAACAACATCCACAACGACAACAATATCATCAACAACAACAACAACAACAAAACATAGCAACAGAGAAGCACAGAACACAACTCAAAGCCACCTCCTGTCTCGAGCGTGAAGGACACTTGCGGAAAGCGGAGCCCGTATTCTTTAACTGACGCCTTTAGCTGGCCAGGCTTACCGCGGACGTTGACGTGAACATGTCAGCAGTGTTCAGCTCGGACCACTCGTACGATAGACCGCTCGTCTCGCTGGACACGCAAGTATCGACTTCGGCATGCGCGGTGATGGTGAGGGTAGAACTGCGAAGCACGGTGCGCGTCGAGCCCCCAAGGAGAGACAGGAGGGGCGGATCCCCTGTCTCGGCGGAGACCAACACCTGGACACGAGTTGAAAATTTGTCCGCTGTGCTGGGCACTCACCATAGGCGGGTACGTAGTCGTTCCCGTCAGTCCAAGAATATGAGTATGGATGTTTTGTCTGCTTTGCGGAATCACGAGTCACGCAGCTCCTTTCTCTCCGGACCTTGTTTTGTGCTGACAGTGCTGATGTGGATAAGCATGTTCGAAACGCGCTTCGGAAGTCCGCCAGAAGAGGGAGAGGCAGAAGAGCCTTTGGAAGTTTTCGTAGGTATATTGAAGGCAGCAGCATTTTTAGCAGCAGCAGAAAAAAGTCATGTCCACTCTGCAGAAGCAGCACCACCAAGAGCAGGAGATGCTGTCTACCCGGCAGAAGCATCACCAGCGGAAGGAGCTCCCGGTACCAGCCGCACCAGCGAAAGCAAAAGCGGCACCTGCTACCAGCAGAAGTGGCACCAAAAGGAGCGGCGCGAGCAGGAGCTGCACGAGCAGGAGGGGCACGAGCAGGAGCAGCACGAGCAGGGGCTACGCCAGCATGAGGCCCAGCGGTATACGAAGAAGCAGCACCACGTGGCGCGCGTCGTATGTTGTCTACATGTATGTGTCCGCGCACGAAAATCATCTAATGACCAGCGTCGTATGCCGACTCATATCGAGGACCTTTAACAATCTGGGAGAAGGGATCTTTAGGTTGGTAGGCTGTTCGGATGTTTTGGTTCCTGTTGGGATCACGACACGGGTGAAGACCCAACTTAACCCCTGATTCTAACCCTAAACCTACCCCTAACCCTGACCCCAACCCGCAGCCGAAACGGGCCAAACCACGATATAAACGCGGCTACGCCGAGTTTGCAACGAACCAGGAAAATTCTCAGATGCGGGCGACGATTCCGAAGTGCAGACCACGCTACACATTTATGAAGTAAAAAACATCCCTGAAGATACCTTCTCCCAGACTGTTAAACTTACGTCTTTTCGCGCCAAAGCAACTGAGAGCAACGTTCAATTGGCCAGAAAACTGACAGCCGTGTTGAAACTATTCCCGGAAAAAAAAACGTCTACCCGCGAAACGTTTAAAGCTCTCGGGAATCATGGTTCACAATCTTGCGAAAGGCTACCGAAACGCCCTCACCGTAACCGTCCAGAGCAAACGAGTGTATACCTCTGTTTTTTTATAAACCGAGACCTATTACGCAACTTTCTTGCAAAGTTGAGTATCAACTATATGATTGGTCGAACTCACAGATGACGTTTTTCATAATTTTACAAAAACCGAAACAAGACCGAATGCTAAAAAGCCTTCAAGTTTGAAACTAAAGTCTTCCCCGCGCTAAAAACAAATAGCAGGGGTAGATTATGTGGGAGAAAAACCAACAGGGAACGGAAGGGGGTTGCAGTGGAACCCTTCGTGTATTTTACCTGAATAGCATCTGACAACGCCCCCCGACGTGAACAACGTAATTTAGCTTAAAAATGCCCCCCGGGGGCGTGCTCAGAAGTGGAGGGGTTATATTTCCTAAACCAATTAACCTCCCCTGATGCGAAACGTTCCCGGCCTGTTGATATCTGCTTTTCTTGCGCGGAAAGCATCCACGGGACACACACAAGCACAAAATATGCCTTGGATCTCTCTCCCTGGCACCTACGAAGTCGGGCTTGAAAAATACGCAATAAATATACGATAATGCATAGTATAATAAAACTCAATTGGTTTGGTTCTTCTTCGGACGTAAGCCGCGGGGAAATGAATGTTTACACCCTGAAAAAACGAAAACACCAACACCAACAACTTTGCCGGAATTGAATGACAGTGAATGAGCTCTGAACGCCCTGTGTGACGTCACATAGACCGAGCATAAAAGGGAACCGGGTAATTTTACTTATTCACTAGGATTTTCGTGTACTGTCCACACATTTCAAGACGGAAGCACATGGTCAACATTTGATGTATTTCAGATGACGAGTTTTGTTTTTTCAAACACACGAAGGCGGCCGCAAGCGGTAGCGCGATCGTCCCTTCTGCGGAATCCAGTATGGCGGGCAAGGTTGCAGTGCTCCCCGTTGTTAAGTTTCAGCTTACGGTGGCTCAAGTAGCACCGGAAGGGCACCCGAACCACAAGGGGTGATCATATCTACTCTGAAGAGCAAATATATCGATGTCGTTGCCGTAGTTGTTTTCAAGAAATGATTGTCTTAGATGACCAATCACTGCTGCACGTGCGCTGGTATGAATGCTGTACGACGATCCGCAACGTACTTCGTGCGGCTGTAGAATGAAAGTCCAGGCACAGACGCCAAAAAATCTTAAATATGGTCCTTGGTCATGTCTTGGTGAATTCACGCAAGGATCTACAAACTCCACCAATCAAGCTTCGTGCTACATTCAACAGAAAGGACCGCACATTGTTGTTGAGTGCGGAAATAATAAACACGACAAGAGGCTGTAGAGTGGCGCTCGCGTTCGGTTTCGTCTTTTTTTCCACCTTCTTGGCGTTGTGTGCAGGGCGAGCGTTACGATGCAGCTCTGGTGATCATACTGCCTTGTAGAACGTCTGAGATGGAACAAAAGACTGTAGGATCAAAGCGTGCCACTCGCTAGCCTATCCTGCAGGAAACACGAAAATCACCTCTTGTGTTCTTGGAAGACCTTCCACATTTAATTGTTATCTTGTTGTTGTGTGTGCGTAATGTGGTTTCCATATATCAAGAGCAGAAGAGATGAAGAACATTTATGATAACAGTATCTAACAAACAGGTAGTCGTGTGTCAAGACCTGCCGCAACAGTGACTGGGAGTGCTAAATGTATTCAGAGTCTTGTGTGCCCGTCACGTTTAAACTGCTCTATATCAACTTTAGAATTTTCTTGTGTACCCGGGCCCTCACGTGCGAAGTAAGTAAGTGCTGTTTCCGTTAACGAAATAAATGGTACTGCCCGAAATCCATTGGAAATTCAGTCCGTAAGTACTATCGTCTGGTCGATCCCGGTCGCATCCAGGAGAGGTATTAGTCAGTGGTCAATCGCAGGCGAAATGATGGAAACCATGTACAAGGTAATCACGCATGTTGCAATAATGATTATCGACCGAACGGTTGAACTCGCAACTGACGTGTGCTTTTAGGTTTTTTTTTTATTCCCTGCATAAAAACATCTCGATTTTGAGGCTAATGCCAAGGGCGTCCTTTAGATCAATTGGACGTGCCATGCTCGTACTCGAATCAGCCCCCTTATCATGTTCGGATTTTAGGACTAGGTTTTCAACCTTTAGAAAAAAAACAGGATTCCTGGCCCCAATGCAGCGTATAACCATTGTGTTTCTGTTTTGTTTTAGAGAGCAAGCATTCCCCACAACCCTGTGATTTAGCACTACTACTACTCCAAAACACAAGGGTAAATTGGAGTCGTGGTGATCATGAATGCTTTTTTTTTCCGAATGAACAAAACAGTCAATTTCGCTGACATGGATTATGTAGGTCATTCGCTACTTACCGGGGACTACTAGAGGACAGCGACGTCGATTGGTCCCGACGGTATATTTGCTGACGGGGACACCAGCGAAACATAGAACTCGTCTCCAATCTACGAGCTAGTGCAGCTGTGCTTATAGTTTTTAAGAACTCGACCGTTCTCGAACGGGTTTCAACCCAGCTATCCACTTCCACCAAGGAATACATAAAAAACAGTGAACACAGAGATCTGATGGCAGAGAAAACTACCCAGGTTTACAATAAGGTTAAAATCAATGTGATAAAAAATCCGTCTACTTTCTGTTTCGGTTGGGTACGACAAATCAGTTCACATAATATTTCGATTTGAATCTCGTGTGGAGACACTGCCATAACATGGTCGTCGTGTTGCACTCGCGCTGCGTCGAAGTGGTGCCTATACCACAGAGTGGAGACACCTGAGGCATTGCGTGATGGTTTGTTTTCATACTCTACTCACCCCCTCGGAGTCGCCCTCGGAGTCGGCCAAGCGGAGTGGTGCAAAAAAGCTCGGGAATGACTCCTAATAAAAACACAATGTCGTTTTAAGATCCGACGTTTTCCCGCCGGTTTCCGGGCTCTGAAAGTGAACCATAATATTTCTCCCAAATGTGATGTTTACATCTGGTTCCCCGGGCACATAGCTTCAGAGCTGGATCCGTCTGCTGTACTTTATAAATGTATGTGCATGACCGTACCGATATAGTGCGAAACATGTGAGGGTGAGCGCGACAACCAGGGTACGGATAATTGACACAGCCTTTGACGAGAACAAGGACAAAACGTCAGAGAGTGAGGGTAAGTTCCCGAAGAGTTTTGTTTTCACAGACGGGCACCCATGTTACCATCACCGCCAACGGTATGAGTTTTGGCTCTCCCTTTAGTTCGTTTGCTCGTCCCGAAGTGCTTATGCATCTTCCCCTCTTTCGTGTTACTGTGACCGTGCCGCATTCGGTCCTTCTTGAGTGCATATGTTTTTCTTCCATTAGCAGTCTCTCCGGCCTACTTATGTAATTCGCATTGGGTTTCATGTTTATTTTTTGTTGTAGTGTCACCCCGGAATTCTCAGCATCCCGGTCTGTCTCCCCAGAACTAGTAACTTTCTAGGATGAGGAATCATCACGGGCAATGAGTGTACGGATGAAGCCGGGTCAAAAGGACAACTTGGTTTGAAGACAACAAAGACGCCTATAATATGTACACGTAGTACCAGGTACGACGTGAGGCACATCTGCAGATACGAGTCGACGATTCAAAAGACAGATTTCAACAATTTAAGACATTTTGCGGCTTGGCCGTGGTACCATCCATGGCATAACATTGCATCCCCACGGTATCTCATGGTGTGGCATGAGATTCCATGGCCCCTTGGGTGGTGCCGTGTCATACCATGGATGGTGCCAGGGCAACCCCCACGGCAACCACCACGGCATTCCATAGCAACCTCACGGCATGGCAAGGCAACCCCTACGACACCCTTAACCACAGCATCTAAGTGCGGTAGGGCTTGGGCTAGGGTTCAAACATATTCCGTGGTGTACGGGTCCGTGCTATGCCGTGGAATTCACCGTGAATGGGATTTTCAGCATGTTATAATGTGGTTCCACGGCATGCCACGGCATGTCGTGAGATAGCACTAAATACTGTACATGCCTCGGACGTGACCAGTCTGATCATGCAGTTCATTGTCGTACGTATACCGCCTCAATACTACAATTGGCTCACGTTAGGAGCGCGCACAACTTCGTGCTCTGTGGGTGGGACTAATGAACGTATATTCGTGGGTTCAAGGTAACAAAAATTTACCCTTTTATTTTGTATCTCTTTGTCCCTCCCCATTCGAGTTTCACGCGTTTCTTCACATAGAGTTTGCCATGTGATTTCCTACTCCTGCACAGTGTAATCTCCTTTGTTCATTTCGGCGTCTCGGCAAGGCATGCTGCTAGGCATGCTCTCTCGTGCTCATACGGCGTGGAGTATGTATGTTTGGCGTGTGTACGGCCCGACTAGCCCTTAAGGAGTGAGACCTTAATGCTCCTGCATGAGGCCGCGATGGTTTGCGCGGTAGTAAAGATGGGTCGTCCGTTGTACGTCAGGCCAGGGCACCAACGATGCGCGCGTGTGTTTCAGGAAGAAGCGGTAGAGCAGTCATGCTCGATATCGTTCTACGTACGCGGTAGCAGGCACCGCCGCAAGCAAAACTACAAAACAGTCTTTTGAGCAGGTAAGAAGCTCGATTTGGCGACGCAGGAGGAGCGAGATAGAGTGTTGATGGCGGGGGAACAGACAAATTGAACTTACCCTGCACGAGGGTGTGGGTTTCCAGATCAGAATCGAAAGTGCGGGGAGCTTTTGTGTTCAGGACGGGGCAGAAGGGGAGCCAACTGGAAGGGATTGACAACGAGAGCACGTGCAAATGACCGGGCCGATGGAACTACGGCGACGAAGAGTCTATGGGGAACGACTTTACGGCGGCGCACGGAGACCCACGACCGACGTGCACACCATCACGAGACCACAAGAGTTATATTTTGTTTCTGATATGGTTTCGTACCAGGCAGTACCCTGTACCCGATATTTACTCCATTACCCACATGGGGAAGGATGTCTACAATTATTGCCGAAAAAGTGATATTAATAGCTGGGCTGTATTTGTCAGACAGTTCGGGAAGACATGGCGATCGTTGGTATTTGTATTGTGGTATTTGGTTCGATTGCCAATTTTTCAGAGCATGCCCGCGAGTCGTCGCTTCGACAGCACACCAGACAGCAGAAGTGTTCCTCTTTGTGTTCACGACAACCGCTCGTTTCGGACAGTGCAGGAATAAATCGGAAAAAATGGGAACGAAGCCTAAAATGAGAACCAAGCCGTATCTCCAGAACCATGTGGTGTATCAGAGAACCAAAATGATCCTGCGAAACCCCTTGGCCAGCCCTGTGAGAGGAGCTCGTCAGAACGGTCATGCTCCATCTCGTGCCTTCGGGTGGGCGCAAAAAGCGATATACGCTGGCTCTATTGTGATTTCTCTATATGCTGGCTACCGCGGCGATGCCGAGGACTTCCAGCCTGAGCGACAGCTCATTCGAAGGCTGCTGTACAGCCCCACAGGACTGTCAACTTTTTTTCTTGGAGTTGTACACAATTGGTTTGCTTTCTAAAAAAAAACGTCCGTTCCCATTTTTTGTTTCGTTCCCATTTTTCCGTTTTGTCTGTTGCAGCGAATTATTCAGTAATTAATTATAGTTATTCAACTATTATAGTTATGTGCGTGAATGGGCAGAACTCTATGGTATAGTGAAGTAGATAAATAACCGAAGCCATGTTGGTTCAGTTGGCTTGACGTCCTGTGCGCCTTCCTCGTACCTTGTATTTCTAGGCCAACATCTCAGGAGACATCTTAACGTCATGTTGTCCGTCTGTCAAGGCAAACGCATATTTCTAGTCATATGTCTTCTACCCCCTGGCAAACATAGACTCATTGCAAATGGGGAAACCTCTGATTTTCATTTCTTCGTGCAGCTGTTTTACTCGTCATATATGGAAAGCGTTTTTTATATTTAGTGATTCTGCAATTTTTATGTTTTTCTGTAGATCGGGCTCGGAAATGTGTATCAAAATGCCGAAAACTTAGCGAAACACACTACGTTCGATAATATTTGCACTCGTTTTCGGAAAGACGTGATAGTTTCTGAACTTCTCCGAGTCTCTCCCTTTAAGGCTGTCTGTCAAGAAATTTGCCAAGACGGTGCCTACCGAGGGGTAAGAGTGTTGCCCCTCGACCTATTTGTCTCTAGGTTGGAGGAGTCGTGCTTTTCCGCCGATTTAGATTATTCTTTTTTTTTTATTTTTTTCCAGGGCCCATCTTAAAGTGTGTTATTTTTTTCAATTTGATTTTCTGTTTTTATTTCAAATTTGATTTGCATCTCATTATCCGAAGAGTGAACGATTGAGCAGGCAAAAACAAAATGAGTTGAGTGAGTAGTCTTTTGGGGCTATATTTCGTGAGATTGTTTCAATTTCAATTTGAAAATTCGGAGTTCCTCGGTCTTGATGTACCATGTTGATGGTCGGTCAACACCATCGGTGGAGTCTGGGGCGATTCTTGGCCGTTTGGGTGACCACGATCAAGACGATAAAATGCGAACCTCAACGAGAGGTGACCGGAGCAATAACCGCGCCCACGCGAATACAACACAGCACATCGTACCCTGGCGGTGGCGCCTCCAAAGCAACCATGGCGGATGCAATGCTATTTGGTCAATCTGCTCGATCGGCCAACAATCGCGAAAACCGAGCAGACGAGCAAACAAACGGAGGATACGCTCGAAATCTCACTATCTGCATCACCCCTGCTGTTCCGCACGTGGCGCTTGAGGGCTTCCTCCGCCCACCCAAGGCACCCTGACAGGAACAGCTTCCTATCCTGCGCGACCAACAAGGAAAACGAGGCTGGCGGCGGCGCGCACGCGGCAGGGCAAACCTTCGCTCACGTCTACGCGCGTCGCTGTTCGTCGGCTGGGCGTCGTGTGACGCGGCGGCGCGTTTTCCCAGACTTCTTGACTCAAAAATATTACGCCGTTCCCCGATAGGACCCAAAATGTTTTTTTTTTCGAAATCGAATTATATTCATTGAAATAAACTATATATTTCCAAATAATAGCGTTCCCCGTCAAGATGGGGGCTAAAGCTTCACCATTTTATCATTTTTTCTTCGCATTTGTAAATACTTCTTATTTTTTCTCTGTCACCCCTTCTTTCTCTTTGTCTTTCGAAAATATGCGGTGCCTGTTGTATCTAGTATGGTCAGCATGGCATCGCATTGTCTACTGCTGTGCGTATTGTATACTAGGTATGTGCCAACGGAGTATCTGTCAAGCGTAGTTTTGTGGTCGCAAAAATTGTACCTGCCCTGGATTGAATATTTGGTGCCGACATAGATTGTGCTAGATATCAACGGGTAGAAACGACGTATTAATGTGTTGATCACACACCTCACATATCATTCCGTGACCACGGACGCATTAATTACAGGTAGATATACTTGGTGTGTAGATTTCTATCGTATACGGAGCTTTCTTTTTCCAGCAATGTTTTGATTGATCAACGTTTAATCTCATGCTGCCCATTGTCGGAGGGCAAGCCTAACGATAATTATATAGCAAATATGAGATCAACAACAGGAATAACATCGGTGATCTGTATGAGTATTGTTACTTCTGTGTTCCCACGTTCTGCTGTGTTTCCGTTCGGATAGGAAACGATATACTCAGGCATTGTGTTCGGACGACGAGGGTCAACATCTCTGGCGGCGTGGGCGTAACATTTTGGCACGAGCACGGAGCTTGGATGCAGTTTAGGATTTATGGATAGAACGTAATGAGAAGGAAGGAGCAAATACAGCAAAAATAGAGTAGACAAGCTGAAAGTTGACACGCAGAGCAATATCAGACATCACAATGATATATACGGACAAGATATATAGATTAATCTCAAACAAGAAACTATTCAATAGGCGTAATCACGGGATACTTGCACAAATATAGGACTACAAACTTTGATGTCAACCCCTGAGCGTTCTCGGTTGGTTCATCCCTGGCCTTTCAGAGCTCCCACTTCCAAACCGTCTCATTTTAATACTTGCCGGACCTGTCGAGAAGTTCTTTGTTTTCACGGTCATTTCTTATTTTCTTCTTTCGTTTCGTGTGCGTGCGTGTATTCCGAGCACGGCACCGCGGGAGGTCCCGGCGCCGTCGTGGGGAGAGGGGCGGTTACAAGGAGCGCGGTCGCCGCTTTCGTGCCTAGGCATCGCGTGTGCGACGAGACACGAAGGATGCATGAACGGGCTTTGTTTGGCCCTCCATTTATGACTTGTGGTAGAGTATGTACGAGTGATAAGGGTCGTTCGGGATGGCAACGTAATATTTATGCGGTGCTTATATTTGCGACCACGCTAAAGTTGAAAAAGGGAGATGTGCAGTTTGAACACGAACGTTATCGACCGGGCGAACGACGGCCACGGTGAGCAACCGGGCTCCACGCGAGGTGGGCGACGGGGCTGAGTTTGGCACAGAGTGATAAAGGCTTTACCCTGACCGAATCAGTGGCGAGGTGGTCCCGAGAGAGGGGGGCGGCATACGACGCTGAGAGAGAAGTTCGTCTGTTCGATTTGTTATCTTCTTATTTTCGACCGGGCGTAAGGTGTTCCTACCAGGCCGAACATTTTTACACGAGAGGGGGCGATATTTTTTCTTCTATTGTTTTGTCATTGTTTCTGCTGGGCTGCTGTGCCGTGATGTTTTCTCGGTTCTTGCGTACCAGGTACATAAGATTTGAGTAGAGACATAGAGCATGTCAAACGATGAAAAAAAGTAGTACCTTACCTGGGGTATGTCCGTACGTACGACATCCGCGAGGGGACGCATAGCGTATGTGGCGTCCGAGCTTGCGTCGCAGCTGTTTTTCTTTGAAGAATGGCGGCGGGGCTCTTGACATTATCAAGTGGCCGGTTTGCAATTCCGATCATTAAAAAAACTAGATTCATTCAATCGTGGACCTCTGTTCGCTTCGTATAATTTGATGCACTTTTTTCCTTCCCGAGCGTGCGTAGCGGGCGGCGTAGGCCGCTCGGTGAGCCAAGTGCCTTGTATACCTTACGTTCGCTGATTTTGTACGTGGTCCGCGCGCCTCCTCTAAAAACAATGTTCGCTTAATCCTGGCCGCCATAATACCGAAGGCCCGTACCAAGATGGGAAATGTGGTACACCTGTGACCACTGTTTGTTCAGAGGATCGGCAAGGGTGAAGCCTTCTACGGGTTAAGCTGGTACGTAAAATGAGGCACACACGCATCGAAAAATACTGCTGTAAGCCCTATCGAGAGTGTGCTGTCTCGACGTGAAATCGATCTTTTCACTCAGCCTTGTCAGTGCACCCATTGTCCTTCCTGGTCCTCATGCCATAAAAAACATAATTCATACCCTGGACAATTCCTATTTCAATAGTCTATTATGACTGCAATTCGTTCAGGAGGCTGTGTGTTATTTGCAATTGCCTTGACAATTAATTGGTTTTATCAACTATCTACTAATTGAATATATATATATATGGCTATACAAAAATTTTTGGCGATTGCCTATTAACTGAAAGTCGGCCGACAAATGTTTTCGACGATTGTCTACGAATTGGAATCGTCCAGCCACCATTGTCCGAAGACCATGAATTAATTGACAGTGTGTGAGCAATAGGTTTCAAGTGTCGTCCCCGAATTGGATTTATTAAAACAATTGGTTGCGGAGACTGGTGAGTCTTTGGAATTATCCAGCAAATTGACTCTATGGGCTGGGCCAATAATCGAAATTGGCCGAACAATTTATTTCGGTTGTTGTCCACTAACTGATTGCCCTGACAATTGGTTTCGGGATCTATCTATAGATTGAATTTGTCCGAACAATTCATTTCGGATGCTGCGTACTAATTCGACTTCTCCAAACAATTGATTCCGGGTGCGGTGAAACAAATGTAATTGTCCTAACGAATCTTGACGATCGGAAAGTAGTTGGAATTGTCCGCACTATTCATTTCAGATGCCGCGCAAGAAATCAATTGATCGATGAACGTTATGGCCGTGTTTCAATTGGTTGTACTATGATCTATGATAGACAGCCCTCACCTGGTCGAGATCACTCGAATGATAACAAAACGAAGCACCTTTCAAGTGATCGGGTATAGAGGGAAGTTCCCGATACGGTTGTAGAGGCAAAACTAGCGTAATATTGTTGCGTACTGACCAAATGAGCGGCTAACAGGGTATTTTCGGACTTCAGGATGAAACGTAAAAAAAAACGAAATCGCTGAAAAGATACCGAGAAAACAAATATATTTTTCTTGTTTCTGGGGTGGGCAGAAGTCTCCACAAAGCACCACCTCGCGAATTTTGCATGTCCTACGATTTCGCATTGTCTCTCACCGCCGCAAAAACGAAAAATCGAATTCTTACCCGCACCGCGAACGGCCGAAAAATGTGAAAACCCGTAAGTATGCGACATTAAACGGCGACTCAGGGTCTTAGAACCCCAAGCATCCGTATAGGTGGTGCCTTGTGGTGATATCTACCCACCTACGAAACGATAAAAAAAAGTTGTGCTGTAGTTTTAGAAGTAGCTGCCGACTTTCCAATAACACAGCCCTCTTAAACTCGATAGTTACGACACTCTGAAATATGTATATCGCTTACGGAACCAACTGTCCGGACAATTCTATTTAATGGGCGGTCCCTCAAAGCAGTTGCCCCGACAAATCAAAATCATGGCTATCACCCAAAATCATTTTTTGGAGCAATTCCATTTAATAGACAGCCTGTGAAATGATTTGTTTGGACAATTCCAATGAATAGGCAGTCTCCGAGATCAATTGTCGGGACAATTCATAATTAAATATTAAAATTTGTAAAAACACCTCTTCAGATAATTCCAAGTCGGGGACAGTCTCTGAAATCAATTGTCGGTGCAATTTTTGTCTTGATAGAGAGTCTCCAAAAACCATATTCGGACAATTGCAACTATTGAACAGTACCAGATATCATTTGAACAATTAATCGACAGTATTATCTGCCAGAACAATCCCAATTTGAAGACAACTTCGTGACTCTGCTATAGGGGCAATAGTCTATCGATAGGTCCATAGTCCAAGGCATAAGCATCAAAAGGGCGGGATACCTCGACTTAAACTTTGTATTTTATGTCCGAACGCTGAATGATTTAATACCGACCAGCACACCGCCCAGCCTACTAATACGTCATGCTAAAAAAAAATGAAAAAGAAAACGTTTCACGAAACAAAATATTCCGTATGGACTGATATTTTGAAAAATACACGTACTGATTCAGGAGACTGCCTAACAATGGCAGTGTAGGAAGGAGTGATTTAACAGATTCCGTATTATTAGTCGAAAATATCTGGATATTTGACTTTGTATACGTACTGCTTACAAGCAATGGGTTTTTTTTCTTATTTTATTTTATTTTTCATTCTTTTCTCCAGCTCGTTCTTTTTCAAGTGTTCGCCACCTCGCCTGCAGGGGGGGGGCACGACAGATTGTTTGTCTTAGATTTTGCTTTCATTTTTATTTTTTTTCTCTTTTGGATTTGTCTACCTTGTTTTTGTTTTCTCTTTGATTGTTTCTTTTCGTTTCACTATTTCATAGATTGCGTATGTCGTGCCTGTCGTACCTAGTATGATGACATGGCTTGGCATAGCCCACTGCAGTGCATACTGCATACTACGAGTCATTGGCTTCCAGCGCCGACTTCATACTGATCATGCCACCCTCTCGTTCGCGAAGGCCCTCAAGATGACACGTTGCGAGAGCATCGAAACGACCATTCGTAAACGGCGGCTCTTCTTTGCGGGGGTCGTGGCACGGGAAAGCAAGGAACGATTACCCAGTCGGGTAATCTTCGGGACGATAGCTGGTGGAGAGAACCCGAGACCAGGCGGACAGTGTAAGCCTTGGCATAGATGGATAGTCGAAGACCTCAGGGAGTTCCGAGCCACCGAAGGGTCAACGGAAGTTGCCCCCTTGGTGTTTGGAATTGAGACCGCGTTGTGGTCCACTGCAGCCAAAAAGGCGGGGAGGTGGTACCGGGGGAACCTTGAAGCAGCCGAACGGTTCATGGTGAGGTGGCACGAGGCTGAGGCTGAGATGAGTAGGCAGCGCCGCGCATCCGCCGTGGATGGTGCCCAAGGGAACGGGGGGTGAGGGGGCAACAGGAGAAGTGGCAGAAAGCCCGATCGAGGGAATGCGGAGAGTGGGGGGAACAGGAGGGGTAGAAGCGAAACGGCGGTAGACGAAAGTAGGAAGGAGATGGCAGACAGGGTAGCAAGGCACCAAGTCGACTAGAAAGTAGAACATGACCATACTACTAGTGCTACCAACCGGTGTAGCTGGTTCGAACGTGGTCTTCCCTTCCCTTGTCTTCTCTTCTTGTTTTTGTTTTTTTTTCTTTCTTTCGCCGACCTTCCGTGATTTTCATATTATTTATTCTCTTCCTCTTCCTTTTCTGATTGATAAGGCGTACTGAAGGAGCCGTGTGGCGTGGTTGGAAGACGAACCTGCTCTGCTCGTTTCGTATTGTCTGAGGCCAAGGGGCTGGGCATTGTTGACGAACGCAGGCCGGAGACGGCAGTCTGGGTAGCAAGGTACCAGGCGGAGTAGCAGGGAGAACCTGGCTATACTACTCGTACCACAAGCTGCTGCCGCCACCTGGAAGGTACTTTGGGCTTTGGTCTGCCTGTTATTTCCCCTTTGTTATTTTTCCTTGTTACATTTTTCCTCGGTTCTTTGCCTTACTCTGTTTACAAGCAGTGGGGTTTTTTTCTTATTTGATTTTATTTTTCTTTCTTTTCTCCAGCTCGTTCTTTTTCAAGTGTTCGCCACCTCGCCTGCAGGGGGGGGGCACGACCGATTGTTTGTCATATATTTCGCTTTCATTTTTATTCTTATTCTCTTTTGGATTTGTCTACCTTGTTTTTGTTTTCTCTTTGATTGTTCTTTTCGTTTCACTATTTCATAGATTGCGTATGTCGTGCCTGTCGTACCTAGTATGATGACATGGCTTTGCGTTGCCCACAGCAGTGCACACTGCACACGTGCCAACGTAGTATCTCTGTGGCGTAGCTTTGTGACCACAGAACTTTTATCTCTTCTAGGATTGAAGAATCGGCACGGACACTGGTTGTGCTGGATGTCGACGGGTAGAAAGAACGGTTTAATGTGAAGAACACACACACACACACGTGGCAACGTAGCATCTCTGTGGCGTAGCTTCGTGACGACATAACTTGTATCTCTTCTAGGATTGAAAAATCGGGACGGACACTGGTTGTGCCGGATGTCGACGGTAAAAAAAACGGTTTCATTTGAAGAGCACACACACACAGATAAAAATTTACCCGTGCCAGGTACTGTTTGCGTTGGCGTTGATTTCGGTTTCACTCGGTATTTGTGATTCCGGGGCCACGGAATGGGTTCTTCTCCCTCCTCAACGCTACACGTGATACGACAGGAGAAAAAAGACGGAAAAGAAAAGGCCTGGAGAGACGCAAATCAGCATGGCCGAAGGGCAAGAAACCATTACATTACGTGGGATATACTGCAGTACACCTAACAATAACCAAAACAAAAACGCCCTAAAAGGCGAATTCTCGTTCGCAGACTAGCGTTGCCGGACTCAGCGATAACGAAAGGGGGGGTGGCGACCCAACAAAGCGAAACCAAGAAACGGAAGCAAAACCCATCCAGGGAAGTGCTAGTGTTACAGCTGACCTCCTCTTGTGTGCCGCTATCGGCTCGGTCTCACCTTGATAGCCAGCTGTTGTTGTTGTTCGTTGAGAGAGTCCTCATGGGGATTTCCTCCGTACGTCGCTCCTAAATCCTCTCTGGCGACGGAGTGGCCAGACACCACGAGGGTTGAGTGTTGGTAATGCTCAGCGAATGCGACGTGGGATTAACTGACATGCACGTCATGGGCAACTGACATGGACGTGGTGGGCAAGACCCATGCACGGTGTGTGAACAGGATATGGTTTTACTTGTTTCTTTTGTTCTTTGGTGGGATTGACTAACCCCAAGTATGGCCACAAAGCACCCGTATCGACAATTGCAGCCGATACGGGGTTTTCATGACCCAATCAATGGCCTCCCCCGCCGGGGACACTCCATTGTATACCTACATCGATATGACAGCGAGCCATCCTACGGCTTTATCGCTGCCTTACACGATGCACCCTCCGTGCATCACTGGTCAGGTCGTCAGTCGACGTACATCACAGAATATACTGTCGCCCACCTGGGCGACTCCTCGAGCCCGTAGCGCTGCAACACTAGCGATGAGTGAGCACGCGCGTGAAACACAAGAAATAGCAAAAAAAAATACGAAAGGGCTACGTACCAAGTACGAAGCAGGCAATCAAGAACAGAAGTGGAGGAAAACTAGAGCGAAAAACCGAGCGCGGAAGAAGTAATCTAGGATGGGAGGGAGTCCGGGCGGCCCAATAAGCTCTTTGAATATAAACAAACTTCGGTAGTAAAACTGGATGGCTCATAAGGATAATGACCATACCCAGTCGTCCTTCGTTTGTGTAGACCGCCACGCCCTGTCTCCCCTGCCGCTTTACGGCATGCGTCCAACACGATTTCGTCCGTTCTGCTACGCCCTCGCACTGCTGATCGGTATGTCATATTCATGGTTTCACAGGTTGGGCGTACACACGACTCTATAGGAATCGATGAGGGAGGGAAGGGCCAATGGTTCTCGATAAACGTGCAAGACACGGACCTTGGTGGGGAGGGGGGCCAATAGCCTCCTTTATCTCTGGGTCTGAGTAAGCAGTGGGAAGGAGATATACACGGCGGGCGAAGAGAGTAATGGGGATAAAAAACTATACTTAATACATACGTACAACGATTTAAAGGTGTGATACTGCCAGGATATCCTGCGCCCCAGCAAGTCTTGTGGTAGTATGTGTGTGTGTTCTTCACATTAAACCGTTCTTTCTACCCGTCGACATCCAGCACAACCAGTGTCCGTGCCGATTCTTCAATCCTAGAAGAGATACAAGTTCTGTGGTCACAAAGCTACGCCACGGAGATACTACGTTGCCACGTGTGCAGTGTGCACTGCAGTGGGCATTGCAAAGCCATGTCATCATACCAGGTACTAGATACGACAGGCACGACATACGCAATCTATGAAAGAGTGAAACAAAAAGAAACAACCAAAGAGAAAACAAAAACAAGGTAGACAAATCGAAAAAGAAAAAGAAGAAAAATGAAAGCAAAATATAGGAGAAACAATCTGTCGTGCCCCCCCCCCGCAGGCGAGGTGGCCAACACTTGAAGAAGAACGAGCTGGAGAAAAGAAAGAAAATAAAATAAAAAAAGAAAAATCACCACTGCTTGTAAACAGAGTAAGACAAAGAACAGAGGAAAAAAGTAACAAGGAAAAATAACAAAGGGGAAATAACAGGCAGACCAAAGCCCAAAGCACCTTCCAGGTGACGGCAGCAGCTTGTGGTACGAGTAGTATAGCCAGGTTCTCCCTCTAATCCGCCTGGTACCTTGCTACCCAGACTGCCGTCTCCGCCCTGCCTTCGTCAACTATGCTCAGCCCCTTGGCGTCAGACAATACGAAACGAGCAGAGCAGGTTCGTCTTCCAACCACGCCACACGGCTCCTTCAGTACGGCTTATCAATCAGAAAAGGAAGAGGGAGAGAATAAATAATATGAAAATCACGGAGAGTCAGCGCAAGAAAGAAAAAAACAAAGACAAGAAGAGAAGACAAGGGAAGACCACGTTCGAACCAGCTGCACCAGTTGGTAGCACTAGTAGTATGGTCATGTTCTACTTTCTAGTCGACTTGGTGCCTTGCTACCCCGTCTGCCATCTCCTTCCTACTTTCGTCTACCACCGTTTCCCTTCTACCCCTCCTGCTCCCCCCCCTCTCCGCCTTCGCTCGGTCGGGCTTTCTGCCACTTCTCCTGTTGCCCCACCCCCCCCGTTCTCTTGGGCACCATCCACGGCGGATGCGCGGCGCTGCCTACTCATCTCAGTCTCAGCCTCGTGCCACCTCATCATGAACCGTTCGGCTGCTTCAAGGATTCCCGGGTACCACTTCCCCGCCTTTTTGGCTGCAGTGGACCACAACGCGGTCTCAATTCCAAACACCAAGGGGGAAACTTCCGTTGACCCTTCGGTGGCTCGGAACTCCCTAAGGTCTTCCACTATGCATAGAAATGTGTCATGAATTTTCTACCGAACACTGGTAGTCGCCAGCTCTCTGATGAAAACCTCGCTGTATGACCTGGACGTCTACCTAGATATCACCGGATATACGTCTTGTATACCCACACTACATGGGTGTCGGGTCATTTACACAGCTCCCTCCGGTTTCGTACGGGGTGTATTTTATATATATACCGCTCTTCAAGCTGCGTTTATGGTACCGGTTCGAACGCCCACCACGAGTGCGACGACCAAAGGCAGTTTGTGACGCGAACACAACCACTTAAATGACGTTGCAGCTAAACTAACGTTTCCTCAGAGCGGTACGGGTGACCATGTTCGCGTGTGCATTTGACCTCCGGCGCTCGTTCCCTCCCACGAACACCCCCAACGACCACAACAACCAGAGTGCAAGCCCAGAAAAAGGGTGGGGTTGACCCAGTCGCTTACAGCCGCATTGGCGGTGTCAGTCAGTAACATAGTAGACTGAAACTTATGTTGTTACTTGTTCACGTTAGCGACCAATAGCAAGTACATATATATATGGACTTAACGTGAGGGTGTCAGCACGCCTCCCGTCGTCGCTGGAAAATTTGACAAGCCAGCCAATTTGCGACGAGTCTGCGAATCAGCTGATATCCATGCACCCGAGGGAGGATGGATCTGGTTCCGGAGTGGCACCATCTTATAGTGATGCTCACATATTACGTTCGTGGTGTGTCATGACGAAAGACCCTTTATGGTTAAGAATACCGCGTGCAATGTGCCAAGGGTTAGTGGAACCGCTGTTCGTATTTGCCATCATCGTACCTATCGGTCCATTCTCATGGGCACTCTCGTTTCTGATCTTAAACCAGGTAAAAATGCTTGCCTTATCGGTTCGAAATCGCGATGCATCCCAGGCACTACCAACGTGTGAGCGAAGTAAAATTTCCTTTTGCAATACAACCTTGGAAACAATTGAGTTAAACACTCCAAGAGGGGTACGGTGTGCAATTGTTTCCCATACCAAACTCTAGAACGTAGAATACAGCAAAACTGTTACGTATATAGGCTGCAAAGCTGCCCACCCGCATGCGTCGACCACTATCTTGTTAGGATAGGCATATCTTTGTATCTACATCTCTAGGGGTGTGTGTTGGATTGGATCATCACTTGTAAGTGATGGGAAGTATATCAACGGGGGTAGACGTCACGCTAAATAAAGAGGTTCACTCGAACGCAGTATGGTGACTGCCATGAGTAACACTGAATGCACAGTAGCTGGGCATGCTGTCATTCTAGGCCTAGCGAAGTGAATGTAATTGTTCAGTTCACGGATTGTACCGACTTGTCTCACGACAAGTCAAGTTCAAATTTTTTCCACCTCCCATCATCCCTTTCTTCAACTACACGGATCTCTCTGGATGCGCTAATACACACGCCGACAACTACATCGATGCGATCGGACGCAGCGGCATTACCACCCTGTACGTTTGCCGATTTGATGGAGGGACAGAAGGCACACATTCCTCTCTCGGGCGTGACGGTCGTTCAGCTGGTGTGCTCACTAGATGGATCCTACGAAAACCGCTCCCTTGAAATTTTCTTCAACCAAGATTATTTACCGTGTAACGTTATGAGCGCTACCAACGTGTATTGATCAGGCTGTACGTGCTGAGGTTGCATACATCAAAATGTTCGTTTCCCTCCCTAGCGCAGATTTTTCAGATTCCCTGAACGTGCTTTAAACTTACAAGTGGGCCCCGTCGACAGCTGTGAAGCCCATTTTTTTCTGTCTTGTAGTAGGAACTCTTGCCACTTGGTTCAAGGAAGGGCATGAGCATTATTTAGCACTGCAGACACTTGTTTATTTTTATCCATGCGTGTTCGGTTAGAGGGCGAGTCGATCCAAACAATATCTCAAATTTGACCCTGTCACGCAGGTGTTGGAGGCAAGGATTTTTCCGTAACACCTCACACGACAGCATAATCCGCCCCCATCTAGTGCGTTCGACCCTCGGACTCAACATCTTCCCGGTTATTCTCGGGTGGCAGAAATCGTGATTCGAACAGGCGGCTCCATTCAAACAACCTGGAAACCATCGAGGCTGACACCTTCGAAAAGAGCCATCCCACCGTAGGGGTGCACCAGAGATTCCTGAGTCCCTCACATTAGGAGCTCGATGTATCACCCGATACAATAATTGGAAGAAATTCGTTCCTGCCACCCGACCGGCACGTGTAAGCGCTAATATAGTCCTAACGTACAGAACTAAAATGTTCATCCTAACTGGTAGTTCCTCACTTACTTAAGGAACTCAATTGGTCAGACACATTAGGCCCAAAATGTGCAACCCCTACCGCGGGGTGACTCAAAATATATAATTTGATTTTCAATTGCGAGTAGTAGTAGGTGAATGGGAATAGGCCTCCATTCCAGCCGAGACAGTAAACATGGTGTCGTAGTTCGCTCCTCTTGCTTTTGCTACAGCGCACCACTGACTACATATGTTTTTTTCCTGAAGAGCATAGCCCCAGCGTCAAAGTGCCTACCACAACTCTTATCCACCCCGTCGAGGCATACCGGGATATTGAGCTTAGTTTGGCATTATGTCCATTTTAATATTCGCCGCCGAGAAATTGAGGGTGGCAATAAACACCGGCGAACCTCCGCTCAAGTAGCGGTTTCCTCGCGGGGCACATACAGTTGAACCGTCGAGCCAACATTGATTGGGCATAGACCGACTATTGTTTCCGAATAAACGACACAGTAATGATGTTTGCGCCCAGAATACAACACAACATGTATCTTATATATATCAGGTCGATTCTAAAAATCGATTTTCTACGTAGAATGCTTGTAGACTCGCAGGGTTGCCCGCCCCTCTCCGTGAAGACAGTAATTATAATTCACATGAATCGTCAGAGATTTTTCTAACGAGACTGCAATCACTATCCCGATAATGCCCGGTCTCGAGCCGCGACCTGTGTATACGGCGTCGTATACCGCCACTTACAGTAAACCCATACAATGCTCTCAAGCACCTATCCCCCAAACACCATACTACTATCGAACGGAAACACATCCCAACCAAACATATTGTATAATCTTGTACTTTACGCGGACGCGTGCGCGACGAGGAGATAAATGATACGCCGAAATGAAACCTAACTCTTCTACGCTTACGCACCTACACTGGCACCATGGGAGGGAGAAGAGGCGTTGTGCGATTAAAGTGTTACATTCGAGAAACATACGTTTCTGAGTCCCCACATCGTCCATACCGGGCGCTTGATGAAGGACGAGTATGTAACTTGTGCGCTACATTGTTCGGGCAATATGCGTGCGTACACGAACGAGATGATTATGGCATGAGTATTATTCATATATTTGTCCCCGTCGATTTCCGCGTTGTACCTTGGGGGGATATAGGAGCTTCAGAAAATCTACGGTACACCTCTCTCGTAGAACGCCTCAAACTTTAGTAGGAGAACCTACTTTAACTATCGTGATATGTGTAGCAGGGACGCAGCGCCTGACAAACATAGCACAGTCAATAAACGTGAGGAACAACGACTTTGGCAGAGTGTTGTTAATGACCCGTTCTACGATAGAGGTAGCACATTTCCTCTATTTTGTTTCTGAAAGACCCTTCCTTGAGCCTTAATCGTCGGAATGCCAATCTTGATTTCGAAAAAAAAAAACCTTTCTAGACTCGGGCCATGGAATTTTGCGCCGGGATGCCATTTGATTTTTGCTGAAGTCAGTTTGGGGTGAGGTATGCAGCTCCTTAAGTGAGGAGCCTCAGAAATTTTAGGGTGAAACTCTATCGTAGAACGCCTCTCATGGAGAGTGCTACGATACGCGAGCTGCCCACCAAAGCACGATTATGCTTCTGCATGCATTACCGAGGGAGGTGCATGATTGGGCAGAATCGCCACATGTCATAGCAACCGAAAGGAGGCAAACTCGATTGAAATACTACGGCGATTCAAAAGACGACAACTGGACCGACTCCATACGGCAGAAACAAGGTAGAATATCTGCGCGACCTAGTTAACGACAACTGAACCAATTACGAGGCATACTTACGATGAACATTATTTACACACTACTATCGTGGACATGAACGAGACCGCACCTACAAAGTAAGTGTCTAACTCTGAATCACATACAAAGGTGCACTGAAGTGCTGCTCATCGACACCGTCAACATAACATATATTATGTCTACCTTCATATAGTTACACGCATGCGATCCTATAATAAATATGTGGCCACTCGATAATGTGTTGACCAGGCTGCCCGCCGGGCTCTTCGATGGTTTGGTATCTCTGCTGGTCTTGTGAGTGGAATATTCGTTTGAATGAATTCATATATCGAATGGCTATATAGGCACTAAGTATCGATGCGCCAACATGAGGGGCTTCTGTTCTCTGGTAGAAGGTGTCCTTGGCTGTATTGCTTACAGCAGTGGTGTTTCAGTTATGCCCACGGGTTCGTGAATTTGACGTTCTCTGGGTGGGGAATTGGGAAGATCCGTGGAACACGAGATGGCATACCGCCACGCGAGTTCATACTGTCCTCATACCTCGTGATTTAATGTACGTCGCTCTGCTGATGCTTTTGGGTGGCCGTGATTGGCAGCTGACCAACAACAAGCCTCAAAATATCGATACTGACGCTTTCCTGGGTGCGGGGTCTCTTCAAACCTTGCGAGTAATGTTTAACTGCGATTATATCGTTTTTTTGCGCGGACTATGTTTTAGATAAACCTTTATCCGACACGATGAGTGGGTTAGCCACTACAACACCCGGCAATAGGAAATTCATATTCATCAGTGTGGTCCTAGCGGACACCCAAGGCGCTGAAACACAGCTTCACGCTCGATGTGTTTAAGTAAAATGGGGAAAAACTGTTGCCCAAACCTCTCCCAGCACGCATACCGAACGTTGGAGAATTGTCTGTCGACGTATCATATCCTTGCCGACGAGGACCGAGTGCCTTAACGAAGCCGAACTTGCCCCCGTTCCAGGAAGGTGTCGGACTCGGGGGGGACGGGGATGCAGTTGAATTTTGATAGTTTGTTCAGTTGTTGCCATCCCACTAGGTAACTGGATCGTGAAATATATCTATCATATAATCGAATTTTTTACCCCCGACCCGACTTGGGCCGGTTATGGCCACACGCGTAGGTTCACTGTTCGTCTGACGCCGATAACTCATTGCGCCCAAGCCCACGAGAAATGCTACCCACAGTTAATTATATTGAACTACGATGTCTCCGAGCGCAAATATCCCAACCAATGAATGATGCAGCTGAAACACATCCAAACTTTACAGGTGATATATTTTTGGTGGCCGTCCTTCTCGCTTCGATGGCGTCTCGGGTGAGTGACCGGGTCTCAGAAATATTCACGTAGCTAAAGATGGCGTACCCGCAAGCAGATACGTACCTCTCTCACATGTTTTATAGTGACTTGTATCGCTCCGTTGTCGTTTTGCTGTGGCGGAAGCGGTCACTTTCAATACAACATCATCGCAACCGTTGAGTATGACGCTTCCTGGGGTTTGGTATTTCTTTCGACCCTGTGGGTGAAGTCGATCATTAGGTGCGGAAACGACGGTTCGCCATACCGCTCGGGCTGCCGCTACGACAGGTAAACGCTGACAATCGATTATTCCCGTCTGCAAGGGTGGTCTAACTTAGTTGTGATGACGTCGAAGTTCAAGTTCCCTCTCGTAGCCAACCGGAGTGTGAGGGCAAAAAAATGGAAGAAGTTGTCAACTCAAGATGTAGTTGCCCCTGGGAGTCGAGGGCCTTGACAACAGTGAGCCAGACGTGCCCCCAGTCAAAGTAAATCGTGCACCTTGTAGGGGTGCGTTGTTAAGATGTCCCGCTGTTTGTGTTGACCCGCTCGATCAACGGAATCATATACCATCAACACGTGGATGCTTTCCATCGCCCCGGAAGAGAAGGTACCGATGCTAAATAATCACTCGGATGCTCTCCAGTCGCCCCGGAAGAGAGGGCACCGATGCTAGATGAACACGGTGATGTTTTCCCTCGCTTCCCATTCGCCCCGGGAGAGAGAGTACCGATGATTGAAGTTTCGGATGTCGTTGTTGGGTTGTTGTGGGCACCCAGCCAGCAGGTGTCTAGCTTCTGTCACAAGGCACGGTTCGAAATATGATCATGGCAAAATTCGCCAGGACTAATACTGGTTTTATATACCTGGTATCAAATACTAGGGATTGAGATCAACCGAGAACATATCGGCAGGGACCATCGAGCCGCTCAAGAGCTTAAATACAGGCAACGGCAACTCCGTGCATACTCCTCGAACTGGAAAAGAGCTCACATAACTTCCAAAGGAAAGCAAGTTACTGGGCGAAACATCAACAAAGGAATATCAACCCATCGTTCTAACTTTTTTATTTCTAGCACAATACACCACATTCAACAATACATTCGAGTAGGTTTAGCAGTCTGGGAGAAGGAATCTTTACGGCTGTTTTTTAACTGAACAATGTGTAGGGTGGTCTGCACTTTGGAATCGTCATTCGCATCTGAGAAATTTCCTGGTTCGATGCAAACTCATCGTAGACGCGTTTATGGCTAGTTTGGGCCCGATTTGGCTGCGGTTTGGGTCAGGGTTAAAGTTGGCGTCAGATCCAGAGGTTGGGTTAGGTCTTCGCCCGTACCGTGATCCCAACAGGAACCCAAACATTCGAACAGCCTACCAACCTAAAGATCCTTTCTCCCAGATTGGTAAAGGTCCTCATACATTCTGCCCCATGAAAGCTGCTCGACACATCTTAAGGACAACAAATATACGCATGTCATCGGTCTAAAGAATTCTACGTGTTCAGCTAGCAACACCAAGTCTACTGGTCTGGTACACGACGGACAAAACCTCCAACATATTCAGGTACTTCGAAGCTTTACACTGTCGAGTTGATCCAGACAAAACGAGATCGGTATCCAGATGTGTTTTCTTCATAGCTAGGGGTTTGGTGCATTTTAGGAGTCAACTGCAAACGATATCGACACCACGTAGCAGCGCAGCGGAACATATTATTATAGCTACTTGTGCTGAGCATGAGTTTCACCTCTCCGGGATATTTGTAGAACTGGGCTGGACGAACTGCCGGAGCCTCCACGCATCGTCGGACAACAGAAGAGCTCAATATTTGTCAGATAACAACAGCCAGTTTAACAGCAGTAAGCACGTCCACATAGGGTCGTTCGCTCTGGGGGACTGGATAAAGGAAAGGATACTGATAGTTTATCAGCGCAGATTGGACGGGCAGAAGTGTCGAGGTAAGAGGTCGACCTCAGAGGGCATGGGCATGCTTCGGACTGTATAAGATGGAACTTTATGGCCGCCCGGGTGTGCGCCTACGCCTGAAGGTGCGAATGCTGAGAGCCGAGGTGATCAAAACGTTGCTCTACGGTTGCGTTACTTGGAGCCCGAGCAAGAGAGGTTACGGTAGGCTACGGGAGGTCCACCACAAGATGCTCCTCCGATGCATCGGCTGGCGAAAACGAAAGCGCGAAGACCACATTCTATCCTATGCTAGAGCGCTTCTCAGGACAAATGCTGAAGGCGTTGAGACGACGGTTCGTAGACGTAGGCTCTTCTTTGCGGGATTTGTGACACGCATGGGAGAGGAGCGTCTGCCGCAGAGGGTGATGTTTGGGGAGATGATTGGGGGTAAGGGATACTTCGGAGGACAGGAGTGGGACTAGATGAGGTACCTTGAGGAGGACCTCGAGGAGTTCGGCTTCAAGCTCGAAGGGTGGCGAGAGGCAGCACAGAAAGTCGGCAGATGGTTCCGACGGGTCGAGGAAGGGGCGGAGGCCTTCATGTGGAAATGGCATAAAGATGAGAAGGAGGCATCGGCAGAACGTCATATAATAGCTGCAACCACGACCACAGCCGTTGACGCCAACGCGAGTGCGCAGAATGGCAGGAAAGAGGGGGGGGGCGTAAGGGGAACGAGGGGGAATGGGGGGGGGCAGGGGGGGGAGGCGTTCTGCCCAACAGACTGAAGCTTGGTTATGGCCATCATCGTCATGATGCACTCCCTTCTTTGGGACCCAAGTAACTAGCATGGTGCCACCTGGGCAACTTTGCGTGTCTGTATGCTCCAGTGCCTGCATTTCGTATTTCCTTTCCCCCCCGAACGTGATTATCGCTTTTTGTCCCGTCTGTCTTTTCATTTTTATTTCATTCCCGTTTGTACCTCTTTGTGTCTTTGTTAGTATGGTCCGTTTTGCCTTTTTTTGCGGTTTGCTATCTGCTTCTGCTTTTGTTTTTGTTTACTTTATTTTGCGTAGCTTCTTCTTCTTTTTTTGGTGTTTGTCTCCTATTAATCGTCTCCTTGTTGCTTCCCTGGTGTCCGCAGTGGTGGAGTGCGTATGCTTGTTTTTTGTGTTTGCCTCTGTTTTACTTGAGGTATTTCTTCTACTCCAGAGTTATTGGAGCCTGTCCTGCGACCACGGACTGCATTTTATTGTGACTTAATGCGAGAACAACAACAAACAACAACATGTATCTAGCAGCGATCAATTCAGTGAAATCAATTTTGATATATCAATCGTGCTAGCGTAATGGGTCACATCGTGAAATGGGTTGCCTCGGTTACGAGGATCAGTGGGTGAACACGGGGGAGTTGCCATGAGGCCAGAGTGAAGATGTTGAACCAGGTTTATGCTAGAAACACCTAAGTTGAAGTGAACAAAGGGGGCTAATACTTCGTCTCAAGATTCAACAAAGGTATCCATATGGCATTTATACCGAAACATGTTCGGGAAATCATAAATCCCGCCGCTTTTTTCCAGTTACACAAATCACACGTATCCGCACGATCGGACACATCAGTCTGGCGGAAAATCATTTTTTTTAAACCAGACGTATCTACTATCAGACACATCAGGCATGGGTGCGACTTCTGACGAACGGTTATGACCAACAGCCACCGCTCCATTATCGGTCTCAGGAATATTAGGTCAGTGAGACTGCGCTGGTATATACTGGTGGTTGCAAACCCGAAAGTGTTGGGTAACATTTTTGAGAACGAACAACGGGAATCTCCAGTAATACGAAACGTAAATATGGTACCCGGGTTTAATACCACATATTGTTTCCGACCTCGATATACGTTAACTCCATGCTATGAGATTTAGTGTCGGTCTAGCTGCTGCACTGTGTTCCAGGACCTAGTTTAAGTTTTGTTCGTGTCCACCCGAGTCTACTGTTCATAGCTTATTGTTGATGAACTGCGGGCGCTTCGTGTTGATTTTCGTTTCCTTTTTTATTCGGAGTTTCCAATAGGCCTTCGCTTATTATCTCGTGTCGACGTCGATCGCTCTCTTTTGTTACGCTCATATTTTCTCTCGTGTTCGCCAGTTCGCGCTACATTACAAATCAATAAGAATTTCCTCAATCTCCGTCAAAGGCCGATTTGCTCAATATTGTGCTGATTTACTAGTAGTTTTCGATGATGGTCCCTACCTGGACGCGATCAAAGCGAGACAAAACTATCAACTAATTCCTACCTCGCGTTATATATTTCGAACCAATAACAACAACGAAACTGAATATAAGCTTGCGAATGTTGATGCAGTAGAAAACACTACAGGAACAACCAACAATAAATACCGCGCGAGCGAAACGAAAAAGAGTATGAGTAAGTCCCAAGATAGTATGAAGCAGCTGCAGCAGCCACGACGTTGTAGAGCCTCCACAAGCGAGCTACCTGACGTCAGTTCCCCAAACGAAGATGCTGGTGCTGGTGTGTGTGTCTCCGGTGCTGATGTTATTGATAGAGCGTATGGGGTAGAGGCGGTGCAGTCAGTTGTGCTGGGTCAGTGAGCTTGGTGCTTTGATACTGCAGTGTCGAGTGTTATGGTGTGTGGGGCGTTGCGTGTTTGATGGGCATTTTTTGGTCGTGGGTTAGGTAGGCAGTGGAGGGGAGAGAGACGAGAGATATTGTGTTTGATTAAAAAACAAATGGCTGTGCCATCCTCGAAAATCGGCCGCGCTTTCATGGGCTTATCTCCTATGAACAATTAAACTCATTTGGCGCGAAGCGGCAAAACAAAATTGGGAGCGAAGCGACCAAATAACACGCGACGGTGTGTACAGGCTCCAATTGTGTTCTAAGTGTCTGCATGTAATAGTCGTGTTTATGCGTTAACGAATGCGAGAGCTTTACTTTACCGGTTTCCACAACCTCGTTATCTGCAGTAGCGGGTCATCTTGAGCTAACGCGTCGAACGTGTCTTGTTGCAAGCGATCTCCAGTTAGTTGCTCTCGTATTTACCGCGGTACTGGCGTGTTTCGAGTGTAGTAGCAGAATCTTGTTAGTTTCCGTCTTTTTCTGACGAGCGCAAAAGGCCTACATATCGCATGTATCAGGCAGCCTTGCCTCATTTTTCTATATAATTCTGCTGCAGTACTTGCCTACAATGAAGCTTTGGGGGCCACTTATTCTTGCACACAACAGAAATGCTGTGCACTCTCTTTCTTTTTTCGCGCTACCTGTATAGATTGGTCTTCTTCCCGCGTTGTAATTCCTTTATACCTCGTTGTATTCGCACATTTTTCCCGAGCTCACTGTCGTATCGACCCCGTAAGCCGCCTCGACCGACGCCTGGTACATTGTAAGACGAATTTTAAACTTGACAAGACGACATTGAGCGGTTGAAATCGTGGGTGTTATTCCTATACGGATGAAAACGCACTGGAAAACACGTTTATGAAGATTGGACCCATGTGTGTGTTCTTCACATTAAACCGTTATTTCTACCCGTCGACATCCAGCACAACCAGTGTCCGTGCCGATTCTTCAATCCTAGAAGAGGTACAAGTTCTGTGGTCACAAAGGTACGCCACACAGAGATACTACGTTGCCACGTGTGCAGTGTGCACTGCAGTAGGCAACGCAAAGCCATGTCAACATACTAATGCTCACCGTTATCCGCCAATTCCACGACGGCATGCGAGCATGCGTGCGGCTGGATGACGGCGAGTGCTCAGATATGTTCGACGTGAAACAGGGCCTACGGCAAGGGTGTGTGCTCGCGCCATTGTTGTTCAACATGTTTTTTACAGCGGTGCTGCGTGTGGCGGAGAAACGTTTCGCTGCTGATAAAGCCATCATCACGGACAGCTTGGTGCAACTCCAACAAAAGCAGGAGAAGAAGAAAAAGAAGAGGGGGAAGGCACGGGTCGGGCACGCCGACGGACAGGGGAATGATAAAGAGGCCCAGACACTGTGGGCTATGCTCTATGCCGACGATGCAGGCATAGTATCGAGATCACCCAACGGCCTGGAGAGGATGATGACGGTGATCGTGTCTGCATGTTGTGCCGCTTTCGGCCTGACGGTCTCGGAGGCCAAGACGGAGATAATGTGTCTGCAAACGAAAGATGGGGGGAACGTGCCGTTCACCGTCACCGCCGCCGGCCAAGTGTACAAACAAACGACCGAGTTTGTGTATCTGGGCGGGGCTATCAGCGCAGATTGGACGGGCAGAAGTGTCGAGGTAACGCGTCGACTCCAGAGGGCATGGGCATGCTTCGGACGGTATAAGATGGAAATTTATGACCGCCCGGGTGTGCGCCTACGCCTGAAGGTGCGAATGCTGAGAGCCGAGGTGATCGAACCGTTGCTCTACGGTTGCGTTACTTCGAGCCCGAGCAAGACTGATTACGGTAGGCTACGGGAGGTCCACCACAAGATGCTCCTCCGGTGGCGAAAACGAAAGCGCGAAGACCACATTCTATCCTATGCTAGCGCGCTTCTCAGGACAACATCTGAAAGCGTTGAGACGACGGTACGCAGACGTAGGCTCTTCTTTGCGGGCTTTGTGACACGAATGGGAGAGGAGCGTCTGCCGGGGAGGGTGATGTTTGGGGAGATGGTTGGGGCTAAGGGTTACTCCGGAGGACAGGAGTGGGACTGGATGAGGTACCTTGAGGAGGACCTCAAGGAGCTCGGCATCAAGCTCGAAGGGTGGCGCGAGACAGCACAGAAAGCCGGCAGATGGTTCCAACGGGTCGAGGAAGGGGCGGAGGCCTTCATGCGGAAATGGCATACAGATGAGAAGGAGGCATCGGCAGAACGGCATAGAATAGCTGCGACCACGACAACAGCCGTTGACGCCAACGCGAGTGTGCAGAATGACAGGGAAGAGGGGGGGGGCGAAAGGGGGACGAGGGGGAATGGCGGGGGGGGGGGAGGGGAGGCGGTCTGCCCAACAGACTGAAGCCTGGTTATGGCCATCATCGTCATGATGCACTCCCTTCTTTGGGACCCAAGTAACTAGCATGGTGCCATCTGGGCAACTTTGCGTGTCTGTATGCTCCAGTGCCTGCCTTTGGTATATTCTTTCCCCCCCGCCCGTGATTATCGCTTTTTTGTCCCTTCTTTGTTTTCATTTTTCTTTCATTCCCGTTTGTACCTCTTTGTGTCTTTGTTAGTATGGTCCGTTTTGCCTTGCCTTTTTTTCGCGTTTTGCTATCTGCGTCTGTTTTAGTTTTGTTTTTGTTTTTGTTTTGCTTAGCTTCATCTTCTTTTTTTAGGTTTTTGTCTGCTATTAATAGTCTCCTTTTTGCTTCCCTGGTGTCCGCAGTGGTGGAGTGCGTATGCCTGTTTTTTGTTTTTTTTTTGCCTCTGTTTTTACTTGAGGTATTTCTTCCACTCCAGAGTTATTGGAGCCTGTCCTGCGACCACGGACTGCATTGAATTGTGAGTTAATGTGAGAACAACTAGATACTAGATACGACAGGCACGACATACGCAATCTATGAAGCAGTGAAACGAAAAGAAACAACCAAAGAGAAAACAACAACAAGGTAGACAAATCGAAATAGAAAAAGAAGAAAAATGAAAGCAAAATCTAAGAGAGACAATCTGTCGTGCCCCCCCCCCGCAGGCGAGGTGGCCAACACTTGAAAAAGAACGAGCTGGAGAAAAGAAAGAAAAAGAAAAAAAATAAGAAAAAAAACACCACTGCTTGAACACAGAGTAAGCCAAAGAACCAAGGAAAAAAGTAACAAGGAAAAATAACAAAGGGGAAATAACAGGCATACCAAAGCCCAAAGCACCTTCCAGGTGGCGGCAGCAGCTTGTAGTACGAGTAGTACAGCCAGGTTCTCCCTGCTAATCCGCCTGGTACCTTGCTACCCAAACTGCCGTCTCCGCCCTGCGTTCGTCAACAATGCCCAGCCCCTTGGCGTCAGATAATACGAAACGAGCAGAGCAGGTTCGTCTTCCAATCACGCCACACGGCTCCTTCAGTACGGCTTATCAATCAGAAAAGGAAGAGGAAGAGAAAAAAAAATGAAAATCACGGAGATCAGCGCAAGAGAGAAAAAAAAAAAAACACGAAGAGAAGACAAGGGAAGACCACGTTCGAACCAGCTGCACCGGTTGGTAGCACTAGTATTAATAGTATGGTCATGTTCTACTTTCTAGTCGACTTGGTATGTAGGTCGTGGTTGCACGATAATGTATTAATAGAAGAGCTTTTGATTGGTGAATTTGGTTGGGTCCGCGGTCAACCTTCGATAGTGAACAGAATCACTGCGTTGGTCACCAGCCAATCGTAGTTTCCCACCAGAAACAAATCCGAGGACAACCCTGGGCGCTCGGTAGGTGTCAAAACATCCACCACGTCCGATAATGAACTGAATTTCAAGCCATTGATTTACAAGTATTTCACGGCTTTGGTGAGATGCGTGGTCGAATGCACTATGTCGCAGATTAAGGCCACTTCAAATATTTTCAACACTGCACTTCTTTTGGATTTTAATGCGGATATACAGTGACTATGTCTCGAGCAGCATATTCACCACTGTGCCGAGTTCAGTGTGCCCCACGGTGAACCCGCGCTCCCGTTCGCTGTGAGACCCCTTGCGTTCGCACTATGCATGAACACGCCCGACGTGCACGGTAACCCTAGCCTCGGCGAGAAAACAGGCGCTGAAGCCCAACTTGACGAGTGGTGAGAGCTGTAAGCCGCCTTCGCTGGGACGGTAAGCTCGCTTCTAGAAAAAGGGGCGGATCGGCAAGAACATGGGATGGACTTGTTTTGGACACTTCTCAGGGCTCGCTCCCCGGGATCTTTCCAACATTGGTTCCAACCGAAAACAGAACACCACGACTACCACAGTACTAAATTGAAGGAATAAGTTTCAACTTCAACTCGAAAGTACTAAATACGGTGAAAAACAAAAGAAAACTATGGAAAATAGTGCGAGACTCAGGAAGGTAATTAGTTGTATATCACATAGTAGTGGCCTTACACTCACGCCAAGCTTAGAAAACTGTACACTGTCTAAAACGAGTAAAAAACGCGATATATATTTTAAACTGTTCGTGGTCGAGAATTGGCCAAACTACGGCAGATATTCGTCTAAGCGCCACGTTCAATGTGAAAAATAAATATCGAGCGAACCAAAGTCAAGGTGGGCATGCTTGTACGTGCTGAAAAAAAATATTTAGGTAGTCGGCGTACGGCAGGTAGGTGCCGTTTTCAATTTCGAGTATGACAGGCAGCTTACACTCTAAAACGTTTTATACATGTTGATTGAATAGCGTTACTACTGCTGTTCGTGATATGACTTGCTCCGCACTAAAACAGGTGGGTACTTGTTTATCAGGGCCCAGCTGTGCTTGCCAGTGTGGGTGTGCGTAGGGTATTTTTTTTAGGTGTGTTTCAGTGAATAACAAGTTTATGTAGGTCGTTGGTGAGTTGGCTTCTAGGTGGTGCGGTGGGTAGGTCAATCGGGTAGGGTGGATGTGAACTTCGTACCACAGGAGGGGTTGGGTAGCCGGGTGTACGTAGAGGTGTACGTAGACAGGGGCATAACTAACACCGTGTGCGTAAGATTTTTAATCTGATCATATGTATATTTATATATATATAGACATGTATGGGACCCAAACAACGCGCCTGCGTGTCCTATGTACACCCCACTCCATAGAAAAAGAGAAAAAGAAAAAAAACACACACAACCTTAGTGTATGAGCTACAAACGTCAGCTAAAAATAGGCGACGAGAGGGGTCGTTCGTAGGTTATGTATTAACGTTAGGTCGGCCAAGACCCCCTTGGACTCGGTATACGACTTTTGGTGTGGTGGGTGTCAGGATGGCTATGAAGGGCAATAGGTATGAGAGGGCCATCAGGGTTTCTTTCGGTCGACAGCATTTACGCCACATTCCGCATTCTGACATATCGGGCGCAAGCAGATGGGAAGTATGGTTTGATTCTGTATGCAGTAGAAACAATAATGTAACTAGACTCTTCTTGGCCGCGAAGAGAACCGGTCCCAGTACAAGTCGTTTTTTCCCAAAACACTTTATTTAGTTGAGCATACGACATGCAACCAGGTGGGCTGAGTGGCCCGCCAATATTGCATGGTTGATTTAGACCCGCGCTGGTGAGCTCGTGAGGTGACGTCAGCTCCTCGGAGGTTCCTGACGTATGCCGGTGAAAATGTTACGTCCCATGACTTGTTGTCGAGGTCAGTTAGTTGTTGTGGGTATGTCGGGAGTAGTGTTAAATAATGTCGAAACCAAACCAATTTCAATACCAGAGGGATGAACTATTTACGATGACGATGACGATAACGAAAACGAAAACGGACGCGAGAAAACAAGCGCACAAGCCAGAAACACCCCCCCCCCCGCCCGTATCACGTGTTTCGGTCTTCGCAGAAACCACAAAGACACGGAAGATATCCCATCTCGAGCCACATTGCCAGTCACAAAGTAAGGTGGCGTAAGCCCTGCCTCTCTGTAGCGTACACGATGATGGGCGTCATGCTCTCAATCAATTTACCATGTTCAGTGTGCGTTGATGCGTAATGATTTCTTTACCAACATCCAGATACTGATTTGATTGAGGTCAGGGGCGAACGATCGAAGGACGGCATTATCCCTGAATTCGAGTAGTCTTCGACCTACAGTAGCTCGCAGCTTCACCGATCGGTGCGGAGTTCAATGCTCACGTTCAACCGTCCTCGTCCTTTTGGCTATTTTGGTGATGTTTGCAACATAATTTCTTCCGATCTCAACGACGTTACTGTCTACTCGTACTCTTCAGATATGTATGTATATAATATATATATACCAGGTATATATATATTAGATATATATACAATGAGTCTCGACCGCTGTGAGCGAACCTTAAAATTCCGATTTTATCTTCAACTTTTTCTGGGACTCCGGAAGCCTTCGCTCCCCCGCCTTCGTGCTTGCTTTTTCGACAGCTTTCCTCGACCATCGCGCGAGCCGGCCTCCGACGGGTGTTCTCCCGTGCGCGCGTCATGGAGTCTCGCGCCACGGACGAGCCCGGCCACCCCGAACTTGAGGGATATTTGCTGGAAAAAGGAGACGCGAACGTTCTATTTTCTGCGGTCCTGGAAATTTGTTTAGCTGTTGTTGCTCCGCGAAGAGCTTGTCGTGACAGGCTTCATCTTACAGTAGTACTAGCTTTTTACTCTCCGAGGTTCGATCTCTCGGTCTTGCTGATGCTACCGCTTTCTACCGACTGCCTTGCTTTGCGGGCTGCTGCCATCGGCCTGTTCGAACCCCTTGGTCTTGCCTTTCTCGGTGGCTCCCTTCCCTTGCCCCTGTCTCTTCACCGGACGACTACACGCGCCTTCTCGGCGTATCGCGCAGTTCTTGGTACCAGATCGTTGCGTATCCCGGTGATTTTGCTTTGTTTTTTTTTTTATTCAAATTATTCTGATAACTCGGCACGCCTTCTCTTTTTCCCCTACTACCACTACTACCTCGTACGCATTGTTCTACAAGGTACCAGGTACCTGGTATACAGGTTGCTCGTGCACTCCGGATGCGAACGATTGAAGGGTTCATAATTTTCGATTGAAGGAATTTTTATTGGTTCGAACTGACAGTCCCGTTTTCGACCACGAACTCGAAGAATATTTTGCTGCGTTGTGGAGACACGGAGCTGTCTTCAGTTTAGGCGAAGCCTTCGCCATCTATTTAGTCGTGAACTTTGTCTGGGACTCCGGACGCCTTCACCTCCCTGCTTTCATGCTTGCTTTTTCGACCTCGATACGTATTGACAGTCTCATGTATGCTTGGGTGCGATATTTATAAAAGCTTACTATTTACCTGGCATACTGTATACGTGACAGACTTGATCTTATCTCATTTTCTCTCCGAGGTTCGACCTCTCGGCCTCGCTGTTGCTACCGCTTTCTCCCGACTCCCTTGCGTTGCGGGCCAGCATCGGCCTGATCGACACATTTGGTCTTGCCTTACTCGTTGGATGCCTTCCATTGCCCCTCTCTCTTCAACGAACGGACGACTGCACGCGCCTTCTCGGGATATCGCGCCGTTCTTGGTACCAGATCGTTGTATATTCTCCTGGTGATTGCTGTGCTGGTGTTTTAGAACTCGGCACGTCTTCTGTGTTCGCCGGGATTCAGACTGAGAATACTACCCATGTCGTCAGCAGCAGTAGTACGAGTACTTTGCGCTTGTTCTGTATTGCCGATCGATATCAGGTATCAGGTATCGGGTAGGTGCTCGATACTGCTCATCATACTCGCAGTATCTCGATTGCTGCCTGCTGTTCTCAGGATTGAGTGCGATAATGCGAGTATAGTACGCATCCTGTTCTCGCAGTAATTTATGCGTATACTGCAACTTGCTGTCTGCTGCAATGCCGTACATACCGCTGCTGCTGCTGCTGCTGTTGTTGTTGTTGTTGTTGTGCTGCTGCTGGTGTTGCGGCTGAGTCTGCACAGCAGCAGCAGCTGCAGCAACCGACCGCAGCAGCAGCGACGCCTGCTACTACTCTTGCTGCTGCTGTTGCTGCTATCTTTTATGTTATGCTGCAGCGCTGCAGCTAGCTGCTATCGCTTACTTGGACGGGAGAGGTCATCTCCTCTGCACAAGCTCCGTTGGAAGTAGGTATACAGCTCGCCTTAGAAAGGGGTGATATAGGCGTGGGTTTGGGGTACTTGGCAACAGGGCAACAAAAGGGCAGCAAAACCACAGCAGTATCCTATCATCGCGATCAAAATTAAGATCACCTTAATCTCAGTCCTGTGAGAAACCCCTCGGAACTGAGCTGATTTCTGCCCCCGACAGCAGCAACTGAGCCCCAAATTATTGATGATCTCTTGGCCCATAACGAATAATACCGAGGGTTATGATTTCCGGGCTTCAGAGTACTTGCTGAAAAAGACAAAAATAATACACGCCCCGAACAAATGTGCAATATAAATGTTAGTCTATATAATTCGAGTGAGACAGATACGAAAACTGAGAAGTGACACTCGGCAGACAGTGCCTTCTCCCTGCGTCACTTGGAAGTGCCCTGGTCCCATTCGTAACAAGATCGAATGATACATTTATGTCAACTTCCATAAAAGTAGTCACACGACTTGGCACTGGGGTATACTTTCCTATCCGGAGCATGGGTGCCGGTAGACACCCATGCGGAGCCCTTGTATACATATACATACTATTAATAGTTTTCCCTTCGGAGTGGCATGAGCGTAACGTGTAAGAAGACTCTTCCTGCCGAAATACGTATTTGGTGGTTAGGTTTGAACTATTCCACCAATTAATTGCAGTTATGTGTTGCAGTTGGGGCAATAGCTCAAATGTACCTGTTAACAGTTAACAACCAAAAATTTAGTATAAAAAGGAAAATTTTAGTGGAACACGCAGATGCGGGAGAGGCAAGAGAGCAATTATAATGACCTAAGAAGCAGGTAGTTATCATGGATTACAGCTTTTTTGAAACAGGAAGGCGACCTGAGTGTGATATATGCAACAACGATATTAAGCGCTCGCTCGACGAACCGTAGCGCCAGTAGACACATGTCCTGTTCGTTTTTATAAAGGATAGACCACTGAGCTTCTCAGTCAGCGCTGACTGAGTAGCTCAGTGGTGTATCCTTTATAAAAACGAACAAAAGAAGTCCGAGGTTCGAGTCCCACCAGACGCAGTGGTCTATCCTTTATAAACGAACAAAATAGGTCCGGGGTTCGAGTCCCGCCAGACGTCGAATTTCCGCTTTTTCTGTTGTGGGTAGAAAAAGGGAAATCAGGTGGAGAGAACCACGATAAAAGAACACTCGACCAGCGAGTCGGAAGTGGAGTGAACCACTTGAGTAAAAGAACTCACGACTAGGGAGGGGGACAATATGAAGGAAAAATCAGGCGCTGATTAGGGGCTGGATCAACCCCGCGGGATGTTATCGGCGGGAGGCCGTATCGAGTCCAAAGGTACTTCTTTTGTTCGTTTTATAAATAGACCACTAAGCTACTCAGTCAGCGCTGACTGAGTAGCTCAGTGGACTATCCTTTATAAAACGGACATGTCCTGCGACACCTAGCGGTTGGACAACGAACGAAACCTTTTGCGGACGCCCAAACCGACTACGACAGTGATTCCTCAAGGAAGGGAAAACTTCTCCACCGATATGTAGCAGTGCGCCCGGGGCCGGCCTGAAACGCAAAACACTCGAAGTGACGAGAGTAGTGGCAGCAAATCTCTCGCAAACGCGAATGCCACCACTAACAACGGAATCAGCATCCTGACAAACACCCAAGCTAGGTTGAAAAAAACAGAATCCTTCGTTGTCCACAGCACCCAAAGAGGATGCAAAAAAGTCAGTTAGACGTTGGCACTCGCCAAGGCACTAGCGTGATGAAGGCGATGCAAAACCTGACAATCTTCTCATGTGGAGAAACCCCCACCGAAAAAAATGAATCAGTCCGCTCCCCACGCTCAAACTCAAAGTACCCGCTAGCAAACTTGAAGGTACACGCACAACGGATGTTTGCTGAAATTATTGAAGTAATATAGACGCAGGCGAACGCTGCAACGAAACGCCCGCGAACACCTCTATATTCAGACCCCAGACGCAGACAAAAGACAGATCAACTGTGTATGGTGCTGTATTAGTATAGATAGGGGAAACAGTTACTAGTAGTTGAATATGCTGATGAGGGTGAGGCAAGAGAGCAGTTCTAATGACCGACAAAGTAGGTAGTAATTCTGTATTACGGCTGTTATGAGAGATGAAGGCGACATGAGCGTGATACGCAACTTCGACAGTAAGCACTTGCTCGACGAATTGCAGCGCCAGTAGACACATGTCCTGCGATACCTAACGGTTCGACAACGAACGAAACCTATGGCGGACGCCCAAACCAAGTACGACAAAAATTCCTCAAGGAAAAACGTTTTCAACGAAGCGTAGCAGTGGGCCCGGGGCGGGCGTGAAACGCAAAGAAGTAAAAGCGACGGGAGTATGTAGCAGCAAAATTTCCCTCGTAAACGCGAATGTCGCTAATGACAACAGAATCAGCACCATGGCAAACACCCAAGGTAGATTGAAAAAAACAGGATATATATCTCGTTGTCCACAGCCTCCAATGAGGATGCAAAAACGAGACATTGGCCTTCGGCAAGGCAGTAGCGTGATGAAGGCGATGTAAAACCTGACACTCTCTTTGGGTGAAGAAGCCCCCCATTGGAAACAAATGAACCAGTCCGCTCCCCACGCTGGAACTCAAAAGTACCCGCTGGCAGACTCGCAAGTACACGCACAACGGAAGTTTGCTGAAAGTGTTGAAATATTATAGACGCAGACGCACGCTGCAACGAAACGCCGCCCTCGAACACCTCTATATTCAGACCCCAGGCGCAGACCAAAGACAGATGAACTGTGTATAGTGCTCTACCGGAAGATCATGAAAGACACGAGAATAGATTCTTAAGGTACGAAAATTTATTCCCAGCCCGAACCGAGGAGATAAACCGACACAGTCTTCCCGCTTGGCGGCGCTTTTCTCCGGTTCCACCCGAGCCTAGTCACCGAACTCCGCGTGGCGTTCGCCCTGAACTTGGTCGTCGTGGGCGATGAAGAGCTTCCTGGAGCACTTGGAGTACGAGAAGTGCAGGGGGGGCTTGCACAGGCCAATCAAGATGCCGCTGTCCTTGATACCTGGTAGTTCTTTCGCAGTAGTAGACACAATACTAACGGACCTGCAAACATAGATTATAGACAACAAACCGACAACACAAAGGAGGTATGTAAGACGTGTTGAATACAAATATTTTCGTTAATTTGGGTTGAATTGACGAAGACTTTAAAATATCAAATAAATAAATGCCAAAATCAGTTATACCTGATCCGTTTGAGCCAAACTCAGGTGTATACTAACACCAGGTAAAAAACGCGTGCCACGAGCAGTGTTCTGTCCATGAAAGTCGGGTAAAAAAAGAAGCGTGCCATATATATATGGCCTCCAAAATCTAAATCGTTAAGTTTTCTTTAGGGTGTAGATACCACGGGCTTCCTGTGGACCTGCAGACAGTCATTGTCAATAGGCGTCGTTTGTTCTGCGACGGCGGGGGCGCCGAGAGGAGTATTTACTCTTGCGCCCCCCCACCGTTGACAGCTCAAATCTTCTTGACCGTCCTCGCGGAACTGCCAGCTGGGCACGAAATGATATTGCCGTACCAAACCTGAGACAAACTCGACGTGGGGTGGTGCAGATAATGACCGTGGTGATGAAAGACCGCTGTGACCATAGAAAACCACACAGAACCGGCAGTAGGACACAACAACTTTTAAACTATTGAAGCACGTCGCACACCCCAAAAAAGAAACAAAGTGAAACCAGCGTACTCATGATGTATGCATTTTTGTGTAAATACGTACTTTGACGTACAACGTGTACGTGCGAGTACAGAGTTTACACGTTGGGAAATACGGAAGATTTTCAACCGAGGGAGGGCAGACGCATACGGAGAGAAACAACAGTGTACGTATGTGGCCCCTCTCATTGGTTCGAAGGTGGCCAAAATCAGTTGAAAGCTAAATGAAGTAGAAAAAAACAGGAATAAGTTGGCCTTTCCGAGAAATAATCAGTGACGATGTCAGCCTGGCCAATAGCAGGGCTCCTGGGGTGTGTTTTGTACTTGTTTTCAGAATGTAACTGATTTTGGCCAAAGCGTGACCAGGTATACCTGATTTTGGCAAAAACAACTTGAAAAACAGTTTAGAAAATACGCGTGGCGTGCGCTGTAGGGGCAGGAAGCACGAAAAGTAAATATGAACGGGATGCGATTAATGATGTTGGCAAACCCTTGAGTCATTTTTCGCGGCAAAGACGGCGACGGCAGAGTCGGCAGCAGCATAAAACATGGAAACGTGTTAGCGTACTCAACGCCTGTCTGTTTTTTTATTAGTACGTTTTTTGTCTTGGATTTAGGGCTAAGGGTCGACTACGTGAGGGAACAGCAACAGCACCACCGCCGACCGCATACCAGGTGAACAACAGCAGCAACAGCGAAGGTAGACACCTGCCTCGGTGTGGAGAGGAACGCAGTATGTACAGGACAACGGCAGCAGCAACAGCGGCAACAGCAGCGCATACGCGTACTACAAAAAACACGATATGAAAACCATCTTGGTTGTAGATTCAATCCTGGAGGTCGACAACAGGCGGAAACAGCAACGTCAACAACAACAACAACAACAACAATAATAACAACAACAACAACAACAACAACAACAACACTAACAGCAGCAGCAGAAACGACAGTAGATAGTGCCTCAAAGGTCCCTACAACAGCAACAACGCGAGCGACGACTACATAAACCAACCTGAAACAAAGAAAAGAAGCATCAGGGGCGGTAAACGCGCAGAGTAACAGCAAAAGGAAAAAGTGCAGCAGCAGCAGTGGCGGCAGCAATGGGCTGCGCCACCAAGTCGTGTTGTGGTATTAATACAACCAAACATTGCAAGTAGTGTGGGAAAAACTCAACAGCAGCAGCCGCGGCGGTAGACATAGGGGGCAGACAACAACTACAACAACAACAACAACAACAACAACAACAACAACAACAACAACAGCAGCAGCCGCGGTGGTAAAAATAGATATCAAACAACAGCAACAAAGAAGCACAGAACACAACTAACCGCCACCTCCTGTATCGCGCGTGAAGGACACGGTGCGGACGTCGATAGGCCTGGCGCATAATTCAGTCTTTGGGCCACTGCAAGATTATCCCGCTGCCGGAGCAGGTGTGGCGGTCGCAGGTCCCAAAATCGACCTTGCCTTCAAAGTTATGTCCCCATCATAGAGCCGGGATATGCAGCGGTTGCACTTTACAGTGGGATTGAGCACTGACTTGGACAGGGGAGTTCTGTTCGAAATGGGCTTCCCAGATCCACCAAACAGGACGAGGCAGAGGTGTTTTAAAGGCAGCACCTTCAATATCGGCAGCAGGACAAAGTGCAGTCCACTCTGTAGAAGCAGCACCACCAGGAGCAGGCGATACCATCTACCAGGCAGGAGCAGCAATAGCGGGAGGAGCACTCGGTATCAACAGAAGCAGCGAAAACAAAAGCAGCACCAGCAGGAGCGGCACCATAAGGAGCGGCACGAGCTCGAGCGGCACGAGCAGGAGCGGCACGAGCAGGAGCAACGCCAGCAGGAGGCCAAGCGGTATACAAAGAGACAGCACCAGCGTGACGCGCGTGGTATGCTGTCTACAATTGTCCACTCACGCAAAAAATCCAATGACCCGCGTCGTAGTCCTGTTGAAACTATTCCGGAACAAAGAAACCAAATCGGTTTACTGTCGTATGCCGTCTTATAGCCGGTCTTATCGGGCCAAAGCAACTTGTATCAACGGCAGTCCTGTGAATCCGTTCCCGAAAAGTCCCTCCACTCGCGAACTGTATAAAGCACTCGCGAATCAGTGTTGACAATCTTGCGAAAGGCCACCGAAATGCCACAAGGCGACCGACAAGAGCAAACGAATTTATAGTTTTGTTGATATATTTAGGATATAGTTTGGCAGACAACAAATTTGACGATAGTAAGGACATCGAGAGTTTTTTCATGCATCAAAGACTGTCCACGTCGAGAATCAGCGTCAACCACTGCTTGTACAGATGTTTGCGGCTTCGGATACTTATAGGCTGTATGATACATACTGGTGTGTGTGACGGGATTATTTCGATATTGCTTTTCTTCGACGAAATCATCAATTCCTTGTAAATCCTTTGAATTGTCATGGTCCTAATATTCTCTGCAACGTTCGGGGGGGGGATCCACTGGCGTGGTACGAGAGCCGCTACATCGGCCGCTGACGCTCGTTGCCTATCGTACTGCCAGTACCCGGGAGTCCCCCCCCCCAGCCGACTGGTCGGGGCTCTAACAAACGCAGTCTCGGACGACCGAGACCCCCAATGGTAGAAAACCATGGACATACCCCACTCTCCTAGTGAGAGCCCCGAATCGCAACCAGTCAAATCACAAACAATAACAAAATATATAATACCGTGTGGCCAGCACCATGTGGCCGCTCCGTTGCACCCACCTTCGAAAGAAGAAAAGGTGGGTAAGCGTAAGAAACCACAACGGTAGGCCCCGCCCTTAGGCCCATCAATCATCAGCGAGCAGTGGCGTGCTCTCCTCGTGCACCTATCACGAGAAGCTAGAAGGGGGCACGAAACGAGTTTGCCCGTCCTTCTCTTCTTACTGCCTCTGAACAAATTTAGCAATTTAAGTTTCGTCGGTAGAGACCATGACTACAAATACTTTATTCCGTCGGTTGCGAACAAAACAGGTATCTCACGTGAATTTAGAGATCCTGCGCTTTGTTGTAAATCCTTCGAACTGTCATGTTATTATCATTCTCTGCGACGTGCCGGGGGGCGATCCACTGGCGTGGTACGAGAGCCGCGACACCGGCCTCTGACTCTCGTTTCCTATGGTACTGCCAGTACCCGGGAGTCCCCCCCCCCAGCGGACTGGTCGGGGCTCTAACACACGCAGTCTCGGACGACCGAGACCCCCAATGGTAGAAAACCATTGACATACCCCAATTTCGAGGTCGCGTCGATACTACGGTGTTCGGCCCCAAACAGTACCCTGGCCTGGCTGCCTGTGCCCTATCTTTCTCGTCTCTGCTAGTTTAAGAGATACCAAACCCGGGGCCTCTGGGTTATTACGGGTGTACGTGTTGGAAAACTCTGAAGACTTCCATCTACCTTCACTCTGGATCGTCCTCTGCGGCACTCCCCCCCCAGCCGCCAGCGTAGTGGTTGCGGCGATACGCAATGAGTGGAGGCCAACTTCTCTGGAATCATCACTTCCACTACCAATTCGCGAAGTGCCCCGAGGGACAGCGTGTACCCCCGCACTCTGACCTCCTTACCGTACCGATACGACAACAGGGGGGCGCTGTCTGGCAACGTCGGATATGCCGATAACAACTCCACCATGCGAGCGACGGCACCGCAGACTGGTCCAACCCCTGAACACGCCCCGAAGGCGTCGACGCGTGTGCGCACGATAATCGACCTTTGCTGAGCCTGGTCGCCTTTATGGCCTCAAAAGGGGCCCTCGGTGCCGGGAGCTCGATGCCCCCGCAACGAGGTCAACCCCCGCACCCCCGGGACTAACGCTACGTCACCCCTCGTCAAGCAATGTCGCGTGTGCGCACGATAACCGATCCTTGCTGAGCCTGGTCGCCTTTATGGCCTCCACAGAGGACCTCGGTGCCGGTAGCCTGATGCCCCCGCAACGAGGTCAACCCCCGCTCCCCCGCGAATAACGCTATGTCACCGCTCGACAAGCAATGCACGGGGTGTGCAATTCCGGACCAACTGGCGAATATTTCGTCAGACCTCGCAATGAAACCTGTGGCCCCATACTAACGACACCCAAACGACTCGGCCACCCGGGCCCCACGACAAGGCCAGGCCCTGTTCTCGCAACAACGTGTCCCACCAAATAGGGCGACGATATACTCTTGGGGTACCGGCGGAATTGTGCGACCGTGCCCCCCTTTTATTCCACGTTCAACGAGCGGCGCCGGCGTGGGCAACTCCATTTGCAAGTCTACGTGGTGAAAGTGTGACACGGCTGATAGGTTACTCGTAATAGTACCAGCTTGGTTGCCCTCCGACGCACACCAAGCTACGAACTCAAGCAACGCCTGGATCATATCCGTATTGAATGGAGGCGCGTGTTTAAATACGGAGCTATACTCAGTTACCCCCGAAAAAAAACAAAAGGTCCAACGCCGGAAATCCTACGTATAAGCTTGGTGAGCCGACGGCGCAACCGACTGGCGGATGAGCTTGCTGCTAGCACTTCCGAGTATAGTGCGATGCCCGCTTGCCCCGGACCTGGGCTCCCAACAGACGCTGACCCCGACGTGCAAGCTGTTCATCTCGGGCTGCTGCTTCCGTACGCCCTACGATCGGTCTCGCCTCCGCCGAGGGGCGAAGCCCGTCCCCCTGTTCGTCAGCCTTGGCCACCGCCGAGGGGGTGAGACTCCCCCCACTAGACGCACCGCTGCCGCTGTAGCTGGTGCTGCTGCTGTCGGGAGCATTGCCGCTGTCGCCGCCGCTGCTCCCAACACTTGCACCGCCACCCCCAGCCCCCGCCTTCCCTTGCCCTTGGCTGTGTTGGCGAAGATTTTCGGGATACAGTGCCGCAGGCTGCGACGCTGCTATTGGCCGTTCCCCCCCCCGCCGGTAGCCGACTTGCGCTTATTGCCGCTGCCCATCTTGCGAGCTCGACCGACGTGAGTGAACACGCAGGTGTTATCGGAGCGGCACCTGCCGGTCTTTTCCCACTACCGGCATTCGCCACCCCCGGCCCCGCCCGCCAGGATGGAGGAAAGGCAAGGTTGCTGGATTTCGGTGTTGACAAAGCCGTCGAGGGCGACGTAGTCGGAAAGGTGGGGCCAGTGCGGCCCCGGAAATACTAAGAAGGAATCTACCGGCGGGGGGTAGGCCGCAGTGGTGGGGGACCCCGCGCAGGTCGAGCGTGAATGTCTCCGGCCTTTGGTCATTAGAGCCGCCGGCCTGGCCTAGTTCGTCGGGCGATCGGCGATCGCAAAACTCTCCATCACGTGGTCGTCGAGGGTCGTATCTATCGCGCTGAGGACTCGCCCGAGCTCCTCCAGGAGAGGGCGCGCCACATGGAGGTCTACGCCATCTTGTAGAAGCCCACGGGACGCGATCGTAACGGTCGCGCACCCCGAATGCTCAGGAATTGTGGCAGTGGAAGTTTGATGCCTGCCCCGCCGCGCGGTGTGAAGGCCAGAATGTCGATGTCGTCCAACGCGCCGACATGCCATGGACGCCGGCCGAAATATTGACCGTGGTTCGCACGAACCCCTGCACGGCCGCCCTCTGCATCGACGCCAGGCGGTCGCCGCAGATGATCCGCCATAGCCGAGTCTTGGGCTTTCCCACGGTGTCGTTCCGCGGTTGGTCATAATCGTGTCGACCTATCGGCCCAACGCGGTAAACGGGTTGTCGGCGCTGCAGTTCCCGTAAACATCCGAGCCGACCTCAGGCCCACCCGACCGGTCGTGTGCCGCGTGGCCGGGTGCAACCGATGGTGCGCCGTTGGCTCCTGCCCCGCCCGGGACGTAGCCGAGTCGGCGGCTTTCCCCCCCGCCTGTCCGGAGAAGGCACCGGCGCCACCGGCGCTGCCCGCACAGCCCCCGCAGCCAAGCCCCCCCTCGCAGCGCGGCGGTTGTGGTACCGGCCAAAGCGCCACCGAAGCCAACCCCTCCCGCTGGGCCCACGGTGGCCCTGATACCGCCCGAAACACTCCCGTAGCCCCGCCCTCCCGGGATCGCGGCGAGCAGACCTGGACCTGCCTGTCCGAGAAAGGCTCCGGCGGCTCCGGTGCCGCCAGGAGTATCGCTGAGGCGAAGACGCCCGCCCCGGACCTACGGCGAGCCTGCCCTGCTCGAGGTTGGAAGGCCCACGCAGATCCGCGCGGGCGCCCGTGGCCCCATCGACGGGTTGGCCAGCGATGTTGAAAGTTGGGGGGAGGACCCCGGGGACGGGGCTTGCAAACGCTTGTCCGGCCGGCGGTCCAAGTAAGGCGGTGCTGGGAGAGTGGTCCAGCAGGGAGGCCCCGGCAGCAGAGCTGCGGGGATGCCTTTCAACCCCGCTGGCGCCACCTCCCTCCCCCGAGGGCGGGACGGTGGGAGGCTTCCGTGATGTCGTTCATCGAGCTCTCGAGCGCCGCCTGGATCTGGGCGACTTCGTTCGCCATCTTCAGCTTGAAGGTTGCAAAGCCTACAAGCGACGCAAAAGCCTCTTTGACGCCGTCGCTACACGTCATTGTCCCGAGTCCCCCCTCCGCCGTCGTTCTCGCCGGGCCTCTGCGAAATTTGGACTCGACGAAACAGCGCGGACGCGACACAGAACGCGATGACACCAACAACGGACGACGCGGACGAGAAACAGAACACAACGACGGCAACAATGGACGCGACAAGGGGGCACAGAACGGGGCAACGCGATGGGAAGGATATTAGGTAGAGGCGACCATGAGCACTCTCCATGCACCGGCCTGGACGAGGGTGGGGCGTGAATGTCCCCGTCCAGATGTGCGCCGGCACACCAATAGTACGCGCCGGCGCTGTTTATTGCCGCGGTGGTTAACATGCGCCGGCATCTTCCTATCCACAGCATACGCTATATGGTGCTCCGCACCGCGTATCTCGTGCACCGGCCGAGAGCTCCGCTTGGGGCGACACGCGCCTGTGTCTTTGGTACGAATGTATCGCTAGTGGGAGGGGGTTGAGGCATGCGCCGGTATCCATTCCGCTCAATCTCGGCTGCAAGCCGGTGCGCCGGTCACGAGACGTGGACCTGCGAATACTCCGTCACAATCGACTGCCTTACAGTGCACCGGCACGGGCCTCGTTGTTTTGCGTCGCGACGCGTATGTTAAGCATCGGTCGTGAGGGATTGGGTCAAAGGTCGGCACATGGGCGCCGCCCCCAAGCCGTGAATCGGCACAAGGTCCCTCACCATCGACCGCTTTCTAGTGCGCCGGCTCGGCAGCGTATTTACATACGTCGTTCATTGTGTACCGCGACGTTTATCGTACGTATCGTTAGTGGGGATCGTACGTACCGTTAGTGGGGGACAGGCCAAGGGCCGCCTCATTAGCGCCGGCCACGATGCCTGCGCCGGCACATAGTACCTCACCATCGACCGCCTTTCAGAGCCCCGGCACAGCGTCGTTGGAACATACAGCTATACATTGTGTGTCGCAACGCGTATTATATATACTGCTATGCCCATCGCGACGCGTGTGATAAGTCTCATTAGTGAGGGGCAAAGCCAAGGTTTGGTGCATCGGCGCCGCCCCCAAGCCGTGCATCGGCACATCGTCCCTCACCATCGACCGCCTTCTAGTGCGCCGGCACAGCGGTGTATTTACATACGTCGTTCATTGTGCACCGCGACGTTTATTATACGTATCGTTAGTGGGGGGCGGGTCAAGGGCCGACGCATTGGCGTCGGCCACGAGGCCTGCGCCGGCACATAGTACCTCACCATTGACCGCCGTTCAGCACCCCGGCACAGCGTCGTTGGAACATACAGCTATATATTGTGGTGTCGCAACGCGTATGATATGTATCGTAAGTGAGGGACGGGCCCCAGGCCGGCGCGTTGGCGCCGGCTACGAGGCCTACACCGGCATATATCCCCTCACCATTGACCGCCTTTTAGTGCACCGGCACAGTGTTGTTTGTGCGTACAGCACTACGTTGTGTCTCGCGACGCGTATGATATATATTGCTACTCATCGCGACGCGTATGCTATGTCTCATTAGTGAGGGGCAAAGCCAAGGGTCGGCGCATCGGCGCCGTCCCCAAGCCGTGCACTGGCACATGGTCCTCTGCCATCTACCGCCATTTAGTGCACCGGCACAGCGGTGCTGTTATATACACCGTTCATTGTGTACCGCGACGTGTATGATCTGTACCGGTAGTGAGGAACGGGTCAAGGGCCGACGCATTGGCACCGGCCACGAGGCCCGCGCCGGCACATAGTCCCTCACCATCCACCACCTTTTTGTGCATCGGCAAAGCGTCCTTGGAACATACGGCAGTACATTGTGTCCCGCCACGTGTATGATATGTATCGTTAGTGGGAGACGGTCCACAGGCCTACGTTTTGTGGTCGGCCACGAGACCTGCGCCGAAAAATATCCCCTCAACATCGACCGTCTCTTAGTGCACCGGTACAGCGTTTTTGGTACGTACAGTAGTAAATTGTTCAGTTTCACGACGTGTATGATAGCGCTACACACATCGTTCGGTGTACCGCAATGTTTGTGATACGTATCGTTAGTAGGGGACGGGCGGAGGGTCGATGCGTTGGCGCCGGCCACGAGGCCTGCACCGGCACATACAGTAGTCCCTCAACCATCGACCATCTTTTTTTTTATTTGTCACAACGTCGTTGGAACGTATGGCACAGCAGTAGGTTTTGTCTCGCAACGCGTATATATGTATCGCTAGTGAAGGACGGGCCACGACCCGACGAGATGGCGCGGGCCACGAGACCTGCACCGGCACATATTCCCTCACGATCGACAGCCTTTTTGGTGCACAGGCGCAGGGTTGTTGATACGTACAACAGTACACTGTGTATAGCAACGTCTATGATATACCCGGGATATCACTACTATACGCGACGAGGGTGATCACTATCGCTAATAAGGGGCAAGGCCAAAGGGCGGCGCATCGGCGCCGGCCCTAAGCCGTGCACCGGCACATAGTCCGTCACCACCAACCGCCTTCTAGTGCGCCGGCAGAGCGGTGTTGTGACATGTTTCGTTCATTGTTTACCGCGACGTGTTTGGTATGTAATGTTAGTGAGGAATGGGCCAAGGGACGACACGTTGGCGCCGGCCACGAGGCCTGCACCGCTACGTTCCTTCCCTCAACCATTGACCGCATTTTAGTGCACCGGCACGGAGTCGTTGGAACATACCGCAGTACATTGTGTCTCGCCACGTGTATGGCATGTATCGTTTGTGAGGGATCGTCCACGGGCCGACGCTTTGGCGCCGGCCACGAGTGCCTGCCATTGCATAAATTCCCTCACCATCGATCGCCTTTTAGTGCACCGGCACAGCGTTGTTGGTACGTACGGCAGTACCTTGTGTCTCACGACGTGTATGATATATGTCGCAACAGTCATCGCGAAGCGAACGTTACGTATGGTGAAGTAAGGGCAGGACCGGCGCATCGGCGCCGGCCCCAATCCGGGCACCGGCACACAGTCCCTCGCCGTCGACCGCCTTCTAGTGCGATGGTACAGCGGTGTTGCTACATACCAGGTACATCGTATACTGTGAATCACGACGTCTATGACCTGTATCGTTAGTGAGGGACGGGTCAAAGGTGGACGCGTGGGTGCCGGCACCAAACCTGCGCCGGCACATGGTCGCCTACCCATCGACCGCCTATAGTGCACCGGCACAGTGTTGTTGAACATACAAAGAATACGTTGTGTCCCGCAACGTGTATGAAATGTGTCGTAAGTGAGAGACGAGCCACAAGCCGACGATTCGGCGTCGGCCACGAGACCTGCGCCGGCAAATCTTCCCTCGCCGTCGACCGCGTTTTAGTGCACCGGCACAACGTTGTTGGTACGTACAGTAGTAAATTGTTTAGTCTCACGACGTGTATGATATATATCGCAATACCCATCGTGACGCGTATGATAACTATCGTAAGCGAGGGGCAAGGCCAATGGCCGACGCATCGGCGCCGGCCCCAATCCGTGCACCGGCACATAGTCTCTCATCACCGACCGCCTTCTCGTGCGCCGTCACAGCGGTGTTGCTACATACCGCGATCGTTGTGTACCACGACGGTTTTTTTATGTATCGTTAGTGAGGAACGGGCCAAGAGCCGACGCGTTCACGCCGGCCACGAGCCTTGCGCCGGCACATAGTCCCTCAACCGTCGACCGCCTTTTAGTACCCCGGCAAAGCGTCGTTGGAACATACAGCAATACATTGTGTGTCGCAACGTGTATGATATTTATCGGTAAAAAGAGACGGGCCGCAGGCCGACGCTTTGGCGCCGTCCACGAGACCTGCACCGGCATATATTCCCTCAATATCGACCGCCTTTTAGTGCATCGGCACAGCGTTTTTGGTACGTATATACAGCAATACATCGTGTCTCAATATGTTTATGATATACATCGCTATTTAAGAAGCGATTGACGGGTTGAGAGCCGACGCCTTGGCGCTGGCCCGTTAAAAACCCCCCCGTCAGCTGTGAGATCGGGCATACCAGGTATGCATCAAGTATATGCCGGTACGTGGGAGTATGTATCCCCATTCCTGGGCACGACTTTCTGCGGATATGCGATGTGGTACATAATTTTTCCCTCTTCTCCGGTGTGACGCTCTCGTCTCAACTAGATTTCTCTACTGATGTACGAGTCCTGTCTATGCTGCCGCGAATAACATAATTGTTCCCTCCTGTGAACGGCCAATTCGCGAATTCGCTGGTACGTGAAATTTATACGAGTGTGTCCTACCCGTACTACCCTTCATGCATGTACAAGCAACTCTTGCTTATCCACTGAAGCGCACCGACCAAGAAAAAAACCTCGGGGGATATTTCATGGCTGGCGGCCCCAAGCGATCGAGGTAACGATGCTTGCAGACGCATGAGGCAGGCTTATGAGTGATTGTGCATCAGTGTCGACAGCCCCACGCACAATTGTGATCGAGTTCAAGGTCTAGAAACCCCGAACATTCCTCAACTCTCGCTTTGTTCGCACGCCTCTCGCACACGTACAGGGAACGCGTGCGTCGCCCCTGCGTGCCCTCCTCCATTAAAAAATTGCAGGCTGCAGCCTGCCAACCGCCGCTGCTGCTGCTGCTGAAACAACAATCGTAGGCCTAGACTCAAGGCCTATCAATCGGCAGCGAGCAGTGCCGTGCTCTCCTCGTGCACCTATCACAAGAAGCTAGAAAAGGGCACGAAACGAATGTGACCGTCCTTCTCTTTTCTCTGCCTCTCAACGAATTAAGCCTTTTAATTTCCGTCGGTAGAGACCATGACTACAAATAACTAATTCCGTCGGTTGTGAACAACAGGCATCTCACGTGACCTTAAAGGTACTACGCATAGTACACATGTTGAGGTATCTGCATGTGCGCAGTACGCTCAGAAATGAGGAACACGGTTGCCAACTCTGTAGTCGAACTATCCCCCGATGGCCACAAAACCGCGAATCGAATCCCTGGTATATAGCTGATTTACGACTGGTTATATAGCAACACGCCGACAGCGACCAACTCCAGACCACGTGGTTGAAGAAACAAGTTTGAAGCAATACCATAAGAACTCCCCTCCCGTCTCTTGTGGAAAGCGGCCCGGACAGCTCTCGCTATCCCTACTGTAAATACACGACGTAAACTACCGGCACAGACAAACACTGTACGCACCGCGACACGCAAATAGTTTTGTCGCCCTATGGCAAACAATACATCCAGTCGCGTTGCGACCTCGTTTATGGGTGTGCGTGCCAATTTAAGTCTGTCGACGGCTCCACGTACGAGAATGGTCGTGGGACGAACACACTCGGTTTGAGATATCTAAAGACGGACGAAATACTCAGTGCAAGCGTTTACTTCGTGATATCACTGTAAACCCCCCGCTACATACAATTGGCGTCACCAACGTGCTCAAACGTCAAGCGGTACAGACCTACGAGGCCCTTTTTGTTTTGTTTTGTTTTTTGCTCATCCCATTTATTATCTTCGCCCATCTTTTCTTCTCTAACTCATTCCAACTCGTAACTCATATCCGGGGTCGCATAGCAGGCTCTTCTTCCCCCTTCCCGCTACGGTACGTGCCTTCTATTTCATCGCGAGAAGATTTCAGGATTTTCTTCCTTCGTCGACTCGCATCGAATTGTGCTTACCCACCCTGCAGGGCGCTCTCGACTATTGAATACTTTCTGATTCATATTTTCGCAAACCAAGTAAAAAGTCCGACCCCCCTGGGGCTCGAACCCAGGACTCACACACAATTTTAATTCGAGGTTAACCACTTGAATCAACTCGCGAGCGGCCATGCTCTTTTTTGCTCATCACATTTATTATCTTCGCCCATCTTCTTCTCTCTCTCCTTCCAACTTGAAACTCAGATCCGGGGTCACATAGAAGGCTCTTCTCCCCCCTTCCCGCTACGGTACGGTTATGGAACATGGCCGTGCTCCTCTTCTCGAAGCTGGTTCTTTCATTTCCTACAGTGCTGGCCACCTCGCCTGCAGGGGGGGGGGGCACGACTGATTGTTTCTCCTAGATTTTGCTTTCATTATTTTCTCTTTCTCTTTCGATTTGTCTACCTTGTTTTTGTTTTCTCTTTTATTGTTTCTTTTCCTTTTACTATTTCATAGATTGCATATGTCGTGCCTGTCGTGTCTAGGATGACGACATGGCTTTGCATTGCCCACTGCAGTGCATACTGCGCACTTTGTAACGTCGTATCTCTGTGTGTGTGTGTTCTTCACATTAAACCGTTCTTTCTACCCGTCGACATCCAGCACAACCAGTGTCCGTGCCGATTCTTCAATCCTAGAAGAGATACAAGTTCTGTGGTCACAAAGCTACGCCACAGAGATACTACGTTGCCACGTGTGCAGTGTGAACTGCAGTGGGCAATGCAAAGCCATGTCATCATACTATTAATAGATACGACAGGCACGACATACGCAATCTATGAAATAGTGAAACGAAAAGAAACAATCAAAGAGAAAACAAAAACAAGGTAGACAAATCGAGAAAGAAAAAGAAGAAAAATGAAAGCAAAATCTAAGAGAAACAATCTGTCGTGCCCCCCCCCCCGCAGGCGAGGTGGCCAACACTTGAAAAAGAACGAGCTGGAAAACAGAAAGAATAACAAAAAACACCACTGCTTGTGAACAGAGTAAGACAAAGAACCAAGGAGAAAGTAACAAGGAAAAATAACAAAGGGGAAATAACAGGCAGACCAAAGCCCAAAGCACCTTCCAGGTGGCGGCAGCAGCTTGTGGTACGAGTAGTATAGCCAGGTTCTCCCTGCTAATCCGCCTGGTACCTTGCTACCCAGACTGCCGTCTCCGCCCTGCGTTCGTCAACTATGCCCAGATCCTTGGCGTCAGACAATACGAGCCGAGCAGAGCAGGTTCGTCTTCCAACCACGCCACACGGCTCCTTGAGTACGGCTTATCAATCAGAAAAGGAAGAGGAAGAGAAAAAATTAAATGAAAATCACGGAGAGTCAGCGCAAGAAAGAAAAAAAAAAAAAACTAAAAGAGAAGACAAGGGAAGACCACGTTCGAGCCAGCTGCACCAGTTGGTAGCACTAGTAGTATGGTCATATTCTACTTCCTAGTCGACTTGGTGCCTTGCTACCCTGTCTGCCATCTCCTTCCTACTTTCGTCTACCGCCGTTTCCCTTCTACCCCTCCTGAGCACTAGTAGTATGGTCATATTCTACTTCCTAGTCGACTTGGTGCCTTGCTACCCTGTCTGCCATCTCCTTCCTACTTTCGTCTACCGCCGTTTCCCTTCTACCCCTCCTGTTCCCCCCCCTCTCCGCATTCCCTCGGTCGGGCTTTATGCCACTTCTCCTGTTGCCCCCTCCCCCCCCGTTCCCTTGGGCACCATCCACGGCGGATGCGCGGCGCTGTCTACTCATCTCAGCCTCAGCCTCGTGCCACCTCACCATGAACCGTTCGTCTGCTTCAACGATCCCCCGGTACCACTTCCCCACCTTTTTGGCTGCAGTGGGCCACAACGCGGTCTCAACTCCAAACACCCTGTGGCCTAGCTTTGTGACCACAGAACTTGTATCTCTTCAAGGATTGAAGAGTCCGCACGGACACTGGTTGTGCTGAATGTCGACCGGTAGAAAGAACGGTTCAATGTGAAGAACGCACACACACACACATATCGTAGGTCGTAGTAACTGTCGTCGCCCATACTATTAATAGTACATATGTTGACGCAGTTTTGTGACAACTTAAAAACTACCAAGAAAATACTTCTGTAGAAAATATGAATCGCTACGGGCGATGGTTATTGTGCTGGATGTCCACAGGTTCAAAAAAAGGTTGGACGTCAGAACATACACACCAAAACAAACAATACGCTCGTACATTATGCACGTGCGTACTGGTAGGTACGTATATGCCACGCTCGAAATTCCCCTTCCCCGACACACGCACTTGAAGAGTTGAGTTCGTAGATTTTGTTCATCTCTATTTTTTGCAGCTGATCAGTTGACTCGTGCATCTATCCGGGACAGCTCTCGTCTGACGGCTGAGTACAGTTAGGCAGGGGCATTGCCGCCGAACCGCCAAGAAACCGTTCAGGTGAGCCAGAGGGCAGAATCCTTGATACTGTGCTTCCCGCGAATGTATGGTGTGCCGCGTTCGCCGCGTTGATTGAGAGTTGTTATTGGCGAAGATGCATACACTACGATCGCCCCTGCCTCGCCCTCAAATTTCTCATATTATTGCAATACATTCCAACTGACTGATTTACGCTGTGACAACGTTGGTACAAACGCGCCGGGGGAGCCTGTGACTTTGCGATGGAAGACTATAATAAGCACCAAGGCGTTGACCGTGTGATGTGCCAGGGACGTACCGAGAGAAACAACCCTGCCACCTTGGCGTTTCTCGCCCTCAAACAAAGCCTAAGGAGGGAACTTTCAGTTTTTCGTTTCGAACGATTTTCCCTCCTCTAAAACCGGTACAAAGATAACACCCACAACAAAACAAGGTACGTAAGCCCTTGATTATCGAAGAATTACCACTTACGATAGCAACTGCCGTCGTGGTGACGTTAACCCTTTTAGAACCGCAGTCCCGTTTTGGGGACAAACCACTCTGATTTCAAGTAGTTTGTCCCCAAAACGGGACTGCGGTTCTAAAGGGGTTAAGATACCTCATGTAAATACACATTTCGTCTGTCCAGTTTGTTTTTGGCGGCACGTGAAAATTCCACAAACACCACAAGTAACTTCAATTAATTATACTAAGATGGAACCAACAGCTTTGGTGATCCGGTCCTTCGCAGGGGTGGCCCCTCGCCTTGGAAACAACCGACCGCCTACATTTGCGTCGCCCGTAGCTTTCAGTCGCATGCCACGTCCGGGTATTTATACGCCGGTCGCCCCGGTGGTTCAAGTGGTTAACCTCGAATTCTACTTGTTTGAGTCCTGGGTTCGAGCCCCAGGTGGGTCGGACTTTGACTTTATTTGCAAAAATAAAAAAAGGATTCCATTGTTGAGAGCGCCTTGCAGCGTGGGTAGGCACAATTCGATGCGAGTCGACGAGAGAAGAAAATGCTGAAATTTTCACGCGATAAAAATGAAGGCACGTACCGTAGCGGGAAGGGGGGAGAAGAGCCTACTATGTGACCCCGGATCTGAGTTACGAGTTGGAAGGAGAGAGAGAAGAAGATGTGCGAAGATAATGAATGGGATGAGAAAAAAAATATATATATATATGCCCATAGTCAATGCGTACGTGACAAACAATGAGTCAACCCAAAACCATTCGCTTTCGCAAGATGAACAAATACGTACGTATGTACTTATCAAAAGCAATACCTGGTAGTCGAACTGCGCGTATGTAGTCGTGTGTTGTGTAAGATACACAATATTGGCCAATACGCGAACAGCAGCCCTGGTCACGGTTATATGTGGTGCTGTACCCTGTGCTGTTTGACGTCTCGACATATATTATTCGTGACAATTCTAAACTCAACGGAATCACGTTCAAGAGAACGCGCGATAGAACTATCAAACAAAAAGATAATATTTGATGAACAATCGATTACAGCTTGGTTTTATGCTTTTTTTCTTGATGATAGAACCTTAATGAGGAGGAGGACGAAATACCTACTTTATGAGCTCGGTTTTGAGTCTCGAGTAGGAGGGAGAACAAATATGCGCGGGTACAACAACATACCAAGGGGATGGAAGAAGAGGAGAAAAAATATTACCAGATACAATCGCCCCGGTGGTTGAAGTGGATAACCTCGAATTCTACATGTATGTATGTGTTTGAGTCCTGGGTTCGAGCCCCAGGGGGGTCGGACATTTGACTTTATTTGCGAAAAATAAAAAAAAAGGATTCGATTGTTGAGAGAGCCTTGCAGCGTGGGTAGGCACAATTCGAATCGAGTGGACGAGGGAAGAAAAAGGCTGAAATCTTCTCGCGATGAAAATGAAGGCACGTACCGTAGCGGGAAGGGGGCAGCAGAGCCTGCTATGTGACCCCGGATCTGAGTTACGAGTTGGAAGGAGAGAGAGAAGAAGATGGGTGAATATAACGAATAGGATGAGCAAAACAAAAAAAAAAATGTACTCAAAAACTGAGATAATGCGAAACCATCTTGCACAAGCAAGTCCTCATGTGTTCGTGTAAGATAGTCTCATGGCATTATCACCAAGATACACGTAGTTGCTCGCGCTGTGATGAAAAAATGTTTCACCTGGACGGTTCGCTCGAGGTCACCATAACAACGGGATATAGCTTCTACACTAACGCTACAGGGCTGTAGGGTAATGCACATAACCCCTTTGCCCACCGCAAGCACATGCGCGTGTTTATCCTGAATCCACCAGACCTGGGGATTGTTCTGTGGTTTGAATGAGAAGTTAGAACATGTGCGAGCACAACAGAGAGCGAGTATCCCTCCGGTCCTGTCGCACACGCAACTTTAACACAGGCACAAAAATTTATTCGCAGCCACTGTAACGTTTTTCCCGACAGATGCGTGCCCCCTGCGTGCGTGCGTGCGTGCGTGCGTGCGCATTTGACCTTCGATGCTCGTTCCGTCCCACCAACGCTTTGAACGGTCACAATAATCAGTGTGCAAGCCCAGAAGGAAGATGAGGTTGAACAAGTCGCTTACAGCCGCAGTGGTACTGTCCGTCAGTACCGTGGTGTTCGGTAAGCGACGTATACCCAAACTTGTGTCAAGTTCAACGCTGTCAACGAAACAATAAATTGGGTAAGCTGTACGAGGGCGTTTTCACGTCTTCCCTCATCGCAATTCGTTTTGACATACAACCTATTCCGCGACGAGTCTACGAATCACCTGACCTCTGTATGTCGTTCCTGTCGTATCTAGTATGATGACATGGCATTGCATTGCCCACTGCAGTGCTTCCCGCATACATACGTGGCAACGTAGTATCTCTTGTGGCGTAGCCACAGAACTTGTATATCTTCTAGGATTGAAGAATCGGCACGGACACTGGTTGTGCTGGATGTCGACGGGTAAAATGAACCGTTTGATGTGAAGAACAGACAAACAAACACACCTCAACACATCCGAGGGGAAACGGATCTGCTTCCGAAACGTTATAATCTCGAAACCACCCTCGTTTCCACATGTATGTTACGTTTGCGGTGTGATCTGAAGAAAAAACACTTTCGTCGGAGATTACCACGGTGACTGCATCAAGCGTTCGTGGAACCAACATTTGTGATTGACATAATCGCCACCCCCGGACCATCCACATGGCCGACTGCGCGCACCACCTCGGTTCAGGTCAAAACGCGTGTCTAACTGGTTCAGGATCGCTATGCATCCCAGGTGCTTTCGACGTGTGAGTGAGGTATTTTCGTATAGCGATATGTTTACGGCGTGAAAACCCGTACTGAACATACCAGAAACGTTATGGTGTGAAAAGCATTAAAAATCATACGTAACACGTTCGGGTTTGCTCCCACCAGTATACTAGCGAAGTCCCACCTGCCTGGAATTCCCTTGACTTATTTGGAGAGGTAGCGACCCACCACGATATCAGGCGAGTACCACCCACCTAGGACGTATTACCGTCTTCTGGAGCGGTAGAGACCCACCGATATACCAGCGCAGTACCACCAGCCTAGGATTGGTTAAACTGGTTTAGAGTTGTAGCAACCCATCAGCATACATACCAGCGCTCTGGCGTTGTGTCCTGTTTCGTGCGTGTGTTGTTGCGCTGGGTGTGTGCGCTTTGCGTCACGTTTTGTTTTTCGCGTTTGGTGTGCCTGCTGTGTCTATGGGGTGCCCCTTGTGTTGTGTTGCTTGCTTTGTGTGCCGTACGCTCTGGATATATATTTAGTGCCGAGAGGGTTAACTCTGCGCTCTCTGCTATGAGTATGTCGTGTGTCATCACAGCGTATCGCAGTCACGCACCTACCTGTTCTGCCTTCGTGTCGCACATGCAAGCTCTCCACGGATGCTTATACGACCATATTATGTCTAGTGCTCGTCCCTTTCAATGTACGCCGCCGACGATTATGCAGCAGTGACCCTCGTGAATCACATTGAAGTGCGTTGATGGAGACTCCGTTCACATATATACGACACAAATTCCTCTGGCACATCGCCTGTTATTGTCAGATATCGGAACCAAGAGCGTGTTGATACGATCAAGCCGAAGTCACTCCGATCTCCATAACGACGACAATAATTATCGGTGTCGTACTGAAAAACCCCAAAGGTCGATAACGGAAACCATGACGTTATTGGAGGCAAAATACACCGCACGAAACCCGCAAGACACGCCCGACCATTCCACGTTTTGTTTCTGCACCTATAAACTTTATATATAATACAACATGTACGTAATAGCTACGCTGCAACGCTGTCCGCTTGCGTCGATATATGTCTTCTTCATTGAATGCTCCTGTTTCGCACGACAACTAAAGTTCACACATTTTCCTCCTCTCCTCCTCCCCTCTTTTTGTCCAACTACAGGAGGATGGATAACTGCGCTATTTCAGACGCTGACAACGATGATCTTAATGCTTGCCTGGACATCATCGGACGCAGCAATATTATCCATTTGTAAGTTTTCTGCATGACGGCCGGTCGGCAGGAACGTACTCCTGTCTCGGACGTGACACTCTCTCAGCTGGCGTGATTAATAGGGGAATCCGTCCAATACTACCCCTTCCTAATGTTTCTTTTATCGCTGATTTGTTTCCGGGCACCCCTATGTGTGCGGTCTATGTTTTTTAAACAGCCTGTATTTTTTAAGATTGCACAGTTCAAAAAGTGTGCTTAGGTCCCAGCGCTGGCTTTACCTACTGCCCAACGTTGCTCCTTTTTTACAAACGGGCCCCGTCGACAGCTAACTGTGGAGTACGTAGTATTGCTGTACTGCCCACAAGACTGTTGACCCTCTGTGCTCCGGAGGTTGTAGAAGTTTGCCTCGTGAGGTGCTGCAGACTCTTGTTATATCTGGATGGTTTTCTTTCTACAATAGTGCACGAGTCGACCCATTTGTTCGCGAGTTAGAACGTAGTCGTTCGTGGGAGTGCTGACAACAAAAATCACACACCTACCGGTGCTTTCGATGCTCATGCTCTTGTACTTTGTAACGTCTCGCGGTTCGCCTGAAACGTGATTGGAACAGGCGCCTTGGTTTCAACGACATGGAAACCATCGGGGCTGACCTCTTCAAAGATATGACGTCTGTTACTAATATGTGAGTGAGCAAATTGAGACTCAAAGCTTCTCGAGCCGGAGCGATGAGCACGAAAAGCTCTGTGTAACGTGCTGCTCATTTTGATCACCCCGCTGACGATATTTGTTTCTCGTACATGGAAATAGCATCAGCGTGAGAGTGTATGCCGAACATCTTCTTCTCCCAGGCAGAACGTACTGGGATTTACAGCTGCACTTGGCATCCTACCTACGAAGCAGTCATTGAAATAGTAGTGGCCAAACTTCAGACTAGCCGTTTGGTGCTTAACGGCCGCAAAACACGCCCGCCTTACTGTGTTCAGAATAGCGGTCTCCTCGTGGGGTACATGCAATCGTACTCTCAACGCAACGGTGGGCATCGCCCCGCTATTTTCTTCCGAACGACGGACACAGGAACGATCCATGCGCCCAGAACACACCACAACGTTTCACATATATATATATGTTCAACGATCTTCTTCATGAACGCTTCAACGCAAGGTACTTTCAGAGTCGCACAGGTTCCGCCACTCTAGGTGTTGACTGTCAGCGGAAGAAATGTGAATATATGAGTCCGAAACAATGTTATCAACAAACCTGTCGTCGATGTCCCGGACATGTCTTGTCTCGAGCCATGAAAGCATGTTTGTGTCTACCGCTTCGCATACATGCCGCAATTTATAATGAACCCATACAATGCAGACGAACACAAGTTATCCAAGCTCAATACACCCGAAATGAAAAACACTTGAACTATACAGACAGCAGGTTTTTTTGTTTTTGTTTTTGTTTTTGTTTTTTTTTCATTTTTTTTCATCCCATTCATTATCTTCGCACATCTTCTTCTCTCTCTCCTTCCAACTCGTAACTCAGATACGGGGTCACATAGCAGGCTCTTCTCCCCCCTTCCCGCTACGGTACGTGCCTTCATTTTTTTTTTATCGCGAGAAGATTTCAGCCTTTTCTTCCCTCGTCGACTCGCATCGAATTGTGCCTACCCACGCTGCAAGGCGCTCTCAACAATTGAATCCCTTTTTTTTATTTTTGCAAATAAAGTCAAAGTCCGACCCTCCTGGGGCTCGAACCCAGGACTCAAACAAGTAGAATTCGAGGTTAACCACTTGAACCACCGGGGCGACCGGCTATGGTTGTGCTCGTACGTCTCACGAAGGTACATAACGAGGAAATATATATTATACGACGAGGCGCAAACCAAGTTATGTACGAACCTTTTATATTGGGTGGTAGTATCAAGCTCAGCTTCGTTTTAACGGAACTCTCTATTATAGAGTAGGGGCATATGTCACACCTCTAGCGAGAGTGGTAGCAAGGGTGCAATAACTGACAAACATGTCACTGCTGTCGATGATGAGTCTGCGCAATAATGATTTCGGCAGATTATTGTCCATGGAGAGTTCGACACAATGTACATCGAGCGAATCATTGGCAGACGTAACGGTGTAACTTCGCAAGTAAGTCCTATCAAGTGTGGGGTCGTTTCGACCAAAGCGGTAATAATGCTGGTGAAAATTATTGCGTCGGCGATTCCGTATACTATGAACGCACCGACTCCATACAGCAGGATATACGTTGAATATCGATTAGTCTTCGCAATCGACAACGGATTCAATTGGGACGCAGATACACGGTGCATGGAGACTAGCAAAGAGGTGGGCACACTGAACCTACACACACTCCACCTCCAGACCACGTACGAATCTAACTTCGAGTACTACCCGTCGACATCATTAACGTAGTGTATCTGCCAATACACCCAAATAAATATGCATGCAATTATGTAGGTGGATACGTATACATCAATGAGTTCACCACGTTTAACGCCTCACAGGCTCTTCGGTGCTTGTGAAGCCTTCTGAGCGTGTTCGTGGAGTATTGAGTGGTTCTAGACGGCAAATATCGGTACTTTGGGTATTTTGGGCGCTGCTGCAATCGTGTAGAATATGCCTGTGGGTATACTCACATCGGGGGCGTTCCTGTTCACCGGGGGTTTCCACATTTGGACGCTCTCGTGGTAGGGTGTCAAAATATAAACGGAACACGTGATGCCATACCCCCATGCGGGTGCAAACTATTCTCGAAGGCTTTCCTGGGTCTAGGGTCCCTTGAAAACCTGTGAGTGAGGTATAATACTACGAATATATCGTATTGGTTTACTTTCAGAATATTTGAGGAAACAGCGGTTTTTGACGATGCTCGAGATAGGTAACATAATATCCAAGTCCCGACAATCGATTAATCTTCATCGTGAGGGTACTCAAAGCAAGCGCGTATCTCATCGAAAGACATGTTCACTCTTGATGTACCCACGGACACTAGTGGAGAAGTAGCGGCTCAAATCTGCCCGCTCACCAACAATAGCAAACCTTGGACAATCATTATCCAGAACACAACATAGTTGGCGCTTGGAGCCAAGTGTTTCATCGAAACCAACCTTGCCCCGTTCCAAGGAAGGTTGTTACCGGGCGGCGGGGCTAGAGGATTTTTCAGCAAGTCTTCCTGCTAGATATATATGTGGATCGTTTTATGTATTATTACGGGGGACCCTAGTTAGCAGGACCTATGGTCTACAAAAAAAACTATATATTTCACCATTTTTACTAACAATATTTGGTCCTGTTAACTATGCCCCCCCGTAATAGTTTTAGATAACATGATCCCCGCAGAGACATGGTTGATCCTCAACCGGTTGCCACACACTTGTGTCCATCGTTTCCCACACCGTTGACGATGCACTGGGCGATTGATAGCGCAAGGAAAATGCCACCTACTAGTAGTAACTGTAAAGCACACCGAAGTACGATGCCATCCCGCGCCAGCATTCAAAAAGTTATATCTTAAAGAAAAACCACACCTGAACTCTACCGCGAGTACATTTGTGGGCCTCACACGGTGTGCATGACGAGGGGAGCTATTACACACGACATATATCTAAATGTTAAAAGTAGGAATCATTAAAGCACGTGGATCAAACCGTAACAGGCAATAGTGAAGACGGATGTTCGCATTTATTTTCAGTATACGTGTAGCAAAATGAGCGAATTACATTGTTAACGCAACATTTCCGACGAACGTGCGGACCAACGATTTTGTTGAATTGTTGGTCGTGTAGAGGGCGACAGATCGAGCGGAGGGTAGATTAAGCCTGCATGGCTGAACGAAAGTGTTTGATATCGACCACTATAGAAGTATTCATGTATCGTTTTGACGAACCGTGTCATATGCTCAGGAGTCGAAAAATACTTGATTCATTAATCGCTTGACACCACGACGGCGATCCAGCAGACGCCAACTGAGTCGACCCTTCTGTAGCGAAAACCATAGCCGACACCACGGGTAAAGCACTTCCACTTTGAGAATTTCAAGACAAATATAGCGTGAGAATTCTGCTCATGGACTCCAAAAGCATGAAATCCCTGTCAATCTTGTTATTTTTGTGCGACTCTTCAGATTTCGTTTCAACAATACGTCGACCACGACAGACGAGATGGCGTACCCCTAGGCCGGTAACTACTACTTTCACCCATTCGTTTTTTGTCCGTCGTTCCGTTGGCGTTTTCCGTGATGGGAGCAGACAGATGAACAACAACGTCATCACAACCATCGAGGATGACGCTTTTTCGGGCTTGGGTACTCTCCAACGCCTGTGAGTGAGCAATTGACTCTTAAAATTTGGTCTGTCTCGATCCCGAGCATTAAATACCGCAACCACGGTCCGACATACTTCCACTACACTAGTCGGAAGCTGACAATTGAGGATTCCTGTTTGTAAGGGACTGTTTTACGTGCCAGGTAAGTGCTACGTAGTGTTACATTAAAAGCGTCAAAAATAAAGTCTTCTTTTAGTTCTTATTGGTGTTTGAGCACTAACATTGGTCAAGTACTTTTCAACGAAAGGGGTAGCTGCCCTTGGGGATCGAGTGCCTAAACCACAGAAAGCTAAACGTGTGAGTGCCCGACGTACACCTACGGTACATAAATTTAATAAAATTAATGAACGCCGAATGTAGCCTAACGGGAATCAAACGAGTCCAGAGTAATCAAGCACGTAGCGGAGTGCCCAATGCAGAGTCGTAGCGTCATCTCATTTGTTATGGGTGTTTGCATGTGGCTGCATTTGTTCTTGCTGATCTGAGTGTAGTTGGTGTAGAGGACTCATAAACCTCCTGCAGTTCAACCACTAGAATGAAATCACTCGCGTACAAGGAAAAAGTATACCAGGGTACCAAAGACCTCTTGCTGGGTGCTCCCCATACTCATACTACAGGTGAAATAATTTAATTTGCTGATACCATTAAAATTTTGTGTTTTCGAGCCTCTGCTGTTGCCTTGATCTAACCAACACCATAGGATAACCAATACCATAGATCAGTAGCCTTTCATCCAACAACAGAGTGAGAAAAGATGTTTCTTTCCAGACGTCTTTGTTTTGCTTGTGTGTACCAGGTATATATCTATTCGTATTTGATCAAGTTTTCAAATGCCCAATACCAAAATTTTAAAATAAGTGCTCAGAAACCGCACGAACTCCAGACAAGAAGTGCGAAGGATGCCAAGGATGCTCCCGGTCGAGTGTATTTGGTTATAAAATCATCATATACAACGGTTTTGAATATTGTCGAAGGCCGTCGCCAAGGCGGTCGGACGCTCGATTTGGCTGCACGCGTTTTTGCAATCAACCAGGATGAAGGTAACTCGAGGCAATAAACGCGGCGAGTGGTGCTTCCGAGGGTCACTATATAGCTCGATCGTGTATGGATCAAGAAAGAAAATAACGGAGCCCAAATGTTTTACCGCAGCAACAAAGAAAAGCTGCCGTCGGACATACTCTTTGTACAGTGCGAATTACGAAAAACTATTCTTATTATTTGCGAATTACGAAAAACTATTATTTGATAGTCCATTACACACAGTTAGTTGGCCACCAAATTGCGAGTAAAGCCGGCAGAAAGGATTGAAACAAATTACGTCAAGTACGGAGGTCATCTTCATATCATGTCGTCTCTTCCCTTGGGCCGGCGTGAAGGTGCCGTTCATATCTCACTGGTAGGCTTTCATACCACAGCCTCAACGGCTTTTAACTATTGTAACGTTAACTTTCATTTTCGTACAGCTTCGACACGCCTTCTTGAACTTTACATTTTTTCATAAAACGATATTGTACGGTTCTTCTTGTCGAAAGCAAACAGAAACAACAACTGGGAGCATTGCGAGTAATAATGCGAACATAAAAATACTGAACAAATATGTACTGCTGCAAAGCCCGAAACAATGTTAGAGGTCTACTGGATTTTAACCGTCGGGACTGTCTGATCAACGTACACGTGGGATTGACGTGCGTAGAGCCATCCGGCGTCATATATATATATTTTAATAATCATTTGGTTTTGGTTTAGACATGCTGCACTCCGGCGGCCGAAGGTTCGTTGTCGTACTATCGGCTGCGGGGCAAGCGAGGGGGTCGTGACTATCTTACGACGAGTGTCTGGATCCCGGCCTAGTACCGTGGCGTTGCTCGGAGTATTGGGCGTCCATGAACTGGCACGCCAAAACAAAGCGATTGCTTTCCGCCCTGCCGGGCCGAGTATGTGCCCTAGAAAACCCCACATATTGTTGGTCCTTCTTCGTAGAGAGCCCGCCACCAATGGGATACTCCTAGTTGTTTCTATAGGTTTCACCTTCAGCAGAAAAATGTACAGAAGCAGCAGCACAGCAGTAGCAACATACAGCAGGAACATTACACATTTATTATCGGTTGTATATTTCGAACCACGCTCTTTCACGGGTGGTGTAGACCTTACATTGAGCACATTCGTGATGACGAAACGGCTTCCCTTGGTCCGTATACCTTGGATATTTTCTTGATACCAGGTATTATTGTCATACCGAGCTACGGTATAGTTGTCGGTAGCACGCTTTCTGCACCACCAGGCAATCGCACCGGGAAGAATGAGCCAGGCCCATAATGTTTTCGGTCCCGCTGTAGTGTGGTTCGGTGAGGCACCTGACACGACCCTCACAGTTCGACTGACTGGCGGATATCCTATTTATTTGTACGACGAAGGCGGGCGCTTAACTTTCAATTTCCGGCGGAAGTGGGTAATAATACCCATGTCCCATCCACCCACGGCTCGCGGTCAGTGTCGGCAGCCCTATCATCGTGTGATCAATGCCACCGGGTATCCTTGGTATCTCCCTCTATTCCACAAGTAAGAGCGAGTCTACCGTGGGGCGTCGTGGGGTGGTCTGGTTAATACAGCCTTGCGCAAGCGTTTTTGGGCTTAAATAGCAAACAATTACCTGGTAGCAAATACCACTCCCCGTAAACTTGCCAACAAAGCAGAACGGAACTATCCAAAAACACTTTGGCAAGTTTTTTGCTATTTTGTCAAGTCCACGTTTCCATAAACTTGCTGTTTTGGCAAAGACGATGCCAAATATGTGTCGTTATGAATGCCCCTAAAGTAAGACGATTTACGTGGTCTCAGTGTGAGATGTTATTTTTTGCACGTACTTCTCGGTAAAAGTTGTCGGTTTTCTGGCCTAGCTAGGCTCTCACGAGATGTAAGCACACAACTCAAACCATATAAAAGGTACACAACAGTCAACAATCACAGATCCCATCAATATAACGCTGCCGCCCACTCGCCGTGCGCGTGGGACACATCCATGTGCATAGCAATAGTTTGCTATGGCCGGTTGTGTTTGTCGGAGCCTGCTGCCCGTATTCCACCGTCTGCCAAAACGTTTTCATGCTTATATCCCTGTGCATTTTGTGTTGTTGTTGCACGGCGCACGGACCACCGCCCAGACAACCGTAGCCAAAATACACACAGCGAGCTTACCTCCAATCACCTACAGCACCAAAACCATGCTGCTCAGCTGCGGGCACACCTTGCCCATATGGAAGCTCGTACTGCGGCTATCAAAGTGAATTTATCGGACATTTTGACCGATGACTCGACCGCGCAACGATTACACTATCATCACCTCTCTCCGTGCTGGTTCTTCTGCATAAATATATATATATATATATATATATATATATATATTGCTGTGTGTCTGACCCAACATTGCTACTGCTCCGGCTGTGCACACCACACAGTGCCCCAACAGCAGCAAGCAGCAGGGGAAAGGGCATTATGCGCATGTGGAAAATCTGCGCTCTACGCCCGGTACTAGAGTTTCTTCTTTCCATCGGCATCGGCCTATCTATGCACACGTACCTCCCGCAATGTGTGGCCGGCTATTTTTTTTCGGTACCGATCATGCCCGATATGTTCGTCGACCCGAGCACAACAAAAACAACTCGTTCGCACAAGCATCGTGTACAGCACCGTTCGTACAAGACATACTGACAGCCATGTAGTTACTGACTGCTGTGTGTCGTAAACTGCTGACCGATAGGTCCTAGAGACAGCCGAAAGGGGATCAGTACCCGTGTGTTGCTTTGTCGCAGTACGCGTACCATCTCCTGTCGTTCAGGTGTCAGACCACAAGGCATTCTACAGCAGTACTGCTGTGTATGCAGTCGTACTGCACGAGCTGCTCTACAGGTGTAGGACATCCTGCAATGCGTTTTAGATTGCGTAAATAATACGACGTGCCAGTTGTGCAAGCACTGCTCGAGCGTAATTGCCATGCTGCGCTTAATAAAAACTCATTTGTGAGGTTCGACTCGCATCGCCCCCTTTTCGGGATGAATTATCGACGTTTCCTTTCTGAACGTAACGTATACTATTACGGGGGACCGTAGTTAACAGGACCTATGGTATACATAAACACCTATATATTTAAGCATTGTTACTGACAATATTTGGTCCTGTTAACTATGGCCCCCCGTACTACGAGTTATTGATTGTATATCCAAGTGTGGCGTATGTTCATACCTCAACATTTCACAGCTACACCCAATACTTGGGAGTAAAGCAGAATATGGTCGAGAAAATAATGCTGATGTAGAGGTACTTCCTGCAATCGAGGGATATTGGGTGTTTAGTGCTCCAAATACTGCGACTGCTCGCAGTATTTTAAGGTTCTGTACTACTATATTTATATCCATCAAGCATACTACTGCTTAGATTTAAAGGTTCGGACTAACTCGTGGTTCGCTACTGCTTCTGTCGTTGATACTCCCTTTTGTGCCTCAGGTATCTCGGGGTCATGTACCGCGGGGGTACACCGAGTAATAATGTAATAATAGTCAATTGAAATTACAGTTTTTCGTCCGTTGCTCGTACTACTGCTTCTTTTGCGAATACTCGCAGTACCGAAGTACCCTCAATATATGACCAGTATACTTTTCTAGACGGAAGTATACTTCGACCGTCTGTGCATCGTGTTGACGAATTTTCAGGGCCCTTGTTCGGCACAAAACACTCCCAACAACATATTCGCCTGATTGAGAGCGAAGTATCTGATTGAGAGCGAGAGCCAAATAAATTGAAATTTCGGGTCCAGACGCCTCTTCTTGCCATTTATTTGTTGGTAAGTAAGGGACGGGCTATTCCAAGAAGCGGCGTAAATTGAGGGGTCTTGTCAGCAGCGTCGCGAGCATATGCGTGTCATCGTCATCGGATGCTGCAGCTAGGAGCTAGACAAGTTGCTAGATTCCCCCAGATTGGCTACTATTCCTGCCTCAAACTGTTTCGCCTCGGGCGGTGGGCTCTACTGTAGCTTCTGCTCCCGGCTGTAGCTCCACAACGAGAGACTCCCACACGATGACCAGGGTAGCGGCTTGAAGCTACGGGCTAGCCCTTCAACACAGCAAGCTCCCCCTCTCAGCGGTAGTCCGGCTACAGCGTATCGCGCAATCTCGCTCTCAATCAGATACTACGCTCTCAATCAGGCGAATATGTTGTTTCCCAGATAGTCCCACGAGTGGGATTTGGGGCAAAGTACTTCCGCTGGGGACAACCCGAGTACTTAGAGCACCAGTCAATATTCCGAGATACTACGCACTGCAAGAAATATTGTTGCGATACTGCGGGTATATACTGACATGCGCTCCCGAGATTCGGTACTGCGCATACTCTTATTGCTCTCAGTATTCGGGCCTTTTCAGTACTCCCAATATTTTGGCCACCAGTACTCCAGTACTCTCGGTACTCGTACTACGATTTGTTCTCCAACAGTTACCTGAGAAACGTTTAGGTTACCCTGAGCACCAAGAAACCTAAATTTTGTGGGGATATATATCGTATTTGCTGTATCTTACTTAGCCGGTTACAAAGTATTCTAGCGCGACGTCTACTTCACCCAACTTTAGGGTACTTACGTCTACGCTTTATACATTGAAGTTATCGCCCGAATCATCTGTTCAGGCTCAATATCCACTTACCGGTACCCATTTTCCTTTTAATGTAGTAGTAATGATCCTACACTCATTCCCCATACAACAGTATTGTATGTCCTAAAAAAAACGTGCGTGTGTTCTTCCCATTTATAAGAGGTGGATACAGCTACTTCTTCTGAACAGGTATGCAGGATTTCATACTAGTATCACTTCGCTTTTGCGCCACTGCCCTGGGCACCTCCGGGAGGGGAACCTTGTATGGAATATTGTTCTTCCTGTGCTTTCAGCGGTCCTCGGTGTTTTTTAGACGTATCTTTATGCATTGTTCGTGCGCACGACATAATATTAACCTTACGGGACGAAACTCCCTCATTGTGATCCACGTTCCCGACTGGGTCGGGGGCGGTCCCGGGCGTGCTTGCGCCGTGCCCTGACTCCCGGTCTGGCTGGGTGTGGATAAGCCATCTGCGAGTTGTACCAGTTGGGTGGTCGAACCTTGATTCATCAGTCTCGTCGCCAAAGAATTTGGTCGTCGGACTACCTTTGCCCCGTTTGGCGTACTCTTGGCCCGTCCAACCCTCTTCCAAAACCTAAAAACAAATACCCTCGGGATGTCCTCGATAGTTGTGGCCGGGCCTGCTGTGCTCATTTGTTACAAAAGCCTTTTATCTGAACAGTGGCCGTGAGTGGGACGAGTTGAGTGGCCGATACTTGATAGATTTGTGACTCGTGGCCGAATATTTTGGTTGATGGCCTACCTTCGCCCCGTCAAGCTTACATTTGACCCGTCAAACTCTATCCTGAAAAGAAATAGCTTTGAATCTTGAGAAGTCGTTGACGGCTCCCCGTCAAGGGGCGAATGTGCCTGTCTCGTGTCTAAAGCTTTGGTTGACGGCCTACCTTTGCCTCGTGAAGCCTATTTTGACGAACCAAACCCTTTCCTGGATTGTAATGGTGTTGAACATGGGGAAGTCCTTGACGGCTCCCTGTCAACAGGGAAATTTGCGGTCAACGGACATCTCTGCTCGAACGTGGCGGTAAAACAAAATCCGTTCTCGATGCCAGCACGCAGACTGAACCTTTTCGCCTTCGTTCTAGAGGGGATAGACCGAATCCCCCCCGGCTTTCGATGGCTCATGCCGGCGAGAGTGCGGGGGATATGGGCTGGGGTAGCCGGTTCTACGCCCCGCTTTTGTTCGCGCGGTTAGGGTTGGGAGTGCCAAAAACGAGTGTCGAAGTTCCGATTCGGGCTATTTCACATGTGAAAGCAGGAGTTTTGCGCAAAAATGTTGAGATTCGTAGGCTTGCATATATATGGTCGCAAAACGAGGGTCACGAACCGTTCCGGCTGCTGTGCACGGTGGGCGACATGGCTCCGTGAGGCAGAGAAGACCGGGTCTTTGAGTTCAACCGAATCGGATGAGTCTATGCCGCAGGAGGAGCGGTACTGTGGTCGATGTACCAGCGGTGTCTACGATATTGTTCACAACCAGCAGGCAGCGGCAATGTAAAAAATATGTTCATGCCTAAAACAAACTATGTCATTCTTATACTTTCCAGCCTAACTCGTTAAAGATTTTACTCTCGTAGATCTTCTGGAGAAGCCGTGGTCACAGGTAGGTGCCGTCCCTTCCCCCCGGTACGTGCCTTCGATGTTTAATATTTTCAATTGGTTTGTTTTGCTTTTTCTCTGACATGTGGGAGGAACTATTATCGTTCGGCATGCTACCGACGTCACTGACGGGTTACCATGTTCATACCGACACCGTCTGTTACTCTGTTCAACAGCGCTGTTACTCCGTGTAACAGCCCCTACTACTACTCAATGTAATAGGGCTATTACTTCCTCGGTTGGGCTTCCTCGACTGGGGCCTACAGTGCTCTCTCGGAAGACCGAGTACCCCAACTGGTCGTCGACCATTATAACTCCTAACCGTGTACAGATTTACACAAAGTTGTTACTTCGTAGCAACTCCTTTCTTTCACCTTCGAAACAGAAGGGGTGAGTGGGCGGGAAAAATTCCCAATATTCTTGTAGGTTGATCTTCTTTTTCCCAGGAAACTTATCGCGTAGTTTACTAGTCAGCTGAGGTCGCGAGATTCCCGTTTGAGATTGCTCTGCTTGTCCAACGGTGTGACAATTGTCTCGTGTGTTCGAGTTATCCTCTTCTTGTACCAGGTATTTCATTCTCGGACTCATGGACTACAGAGTATATTTATGACGTCCGCTTAACCTGTTCAGATTTAGTTTCATTTCGGGTAGTAGTCCCTGAACTCCTCCGGATATACGTGTCATGTAGTATTCGATGATTTTTTCTCGTCAACCACACAGCATATTTCAACCTTTAAATTCGCAATTCACCCGTTCACAACCAAACACGCAGTGTTTCTCGATCTGTTTCAGAATCTCCTCATAAGCCTTCCCTATATTAATTTTGGCGCACGTGGTTCAGCGTTACCACCGCTCGTGTAGTTTCATCCAATGTAGCAAACTAACGATCTCTTGCCTGCCGCCAATACTTTCATCATGCAAGCAAAAGCCCCTAGGAGCATGCACTCGGTGAGCCTTCAACTAACGGAGTTGATCTTGATAGTATCGCGGACCACCTACAAAGCCACCGGGGACGCGATGATTGCCGTCAATAAGAATGACTGTATATAGTAGATTATATTAGCCATCAGCATCGGCAACGACGAATACTTCCATTGGGCACCAGGATCATATAAGGCGTGAAGTGATGGCATTTTTCATTTTTCCGTGTAACCGACAAGCAAAAATGGAAGTCATGAACTTCTCTCTGTTGCAACGAGGTTACGACGGCGATGTCGTGCTTATTCTTCAAACTGCGCCACCGGGCTTCCCTGCCCCGGATGTTGTGATATGGGCAGCCTCGGGCCTGAATGATGAGGTTATACTCCTGCTGCTGCTGCAGATGTTCATGCGCAGCCCTGGTGCTACTGCTATTATATCCTGCTGTTTTTTGTTCGGTGCTGCTCCTATTCCTAGTGTTTCTGCCTGTGCTGCAAGGTGCTTTGTTGTCTGTGTTATTGCCCCCCGTGCAAGCATGGTTATTGTGCAAGTCAACTCCTCTCGGTGATGTATCTCCGAATCTGAAAGTTGAAAGGCGGATCCATCGGCTCCGGAAGCTGCATGAGTAACGTCTCGCAGTTGAGATTTAGGTTTCTCGGCGGAGATCTCATGCGAATGAAATTTTCGTATTATACCTGACGTACCTGTACGCTATCCTGCTGCTCCCAGCTTGCTTCTTAACTTGCTGAAACAACGTCCTCACCGGCGCTTCGTACAGTCGATTGAATCGATCGACTGCTGCTCAACTAAGGATTTCCTATCTATCTTTACAGGAACTTGATAGGTTGGATGACCAACAATGCTGATAGTCGACATGTAACCGCTCTGATTGTATAGACAGATCCAGTTGCGAACTTCATCTCAGAAAGATGTTGGAAAGGCGCTCTCAGGCGGATTAAGAGATTCTGGTGCCAGAAACGAGCGTGAGCTTGAGGGGCAGCCCAGCAACTCAGAACCATGTCGGTTAGCAGCGTGAAGCTCTACACTACTGGACGTTCTACGTACTATGTACCGTTCTCAAGAACGGGGTACTTCCGGGCGCTCAACGTACCTGACAACGTTCTCAGGAAGTCTACCCTTCCAGACGGTCATCGTACTTCGCACCGTTATTACTGTTCTCCGCTTTCTCGAACCGCTTCGAAACTTCCCGCACTATTCTCAGAATGTTCCTGTTGATATTTCGCCGCATTTTCTGTTACGTATCTACGTTTGGATACACCGTATAATTATGTGTTCTATGTGCATGCTTCAGTAGCACTAGATTCTACTGAGTACTTAGTACTGCCCAACGCGACTATGTTACAAACCGTCGACCCGGTAGGCTACTCGCTCGCTGCTTGTAGCGAAGTACCTAACACTAACACGACCCCTCGATGCGGGTGACATCGTCAATGACTACTCGTTGACATATAATATCACAATTCCTTAAACGACTTACATATCTATGCTAGCTCGTAGCGTGATAGTGACTATAACTCTTTGCAATCTCGAAGCCATGTACAACAATGGGTTTTGTTGCAGGAATGGTGGCTTACCGCGCAAAATAAGTAGAACAACATATTCAGGTCCGTGTATGAACGGCGGCAATATGGGTGTAGTCGTTTTATAAACCTTACTCCTGGCTTACGTACGCTACTAACATAACATGCGAAGACAGTACTCCAATGATCATTTAGTTGACCTAGAAGTGGAGAAACAATACCATGTAGCAATCCGCAACGTCTCTGCCTGCCCCGTACAATCTGCATGATATATGCAGAATAACCTGGTCCGCAAAGCTAGAAAACAAGCTTGAACAACACTCCAGTCAGTTAATCGACCAAGAATAGAAGATGTTAGCTGTAGTCTAAACGCAGTAATTCCTTTGAGTTCGCAACAAGCATAGAACCGAAAGGTCTCCCAATGTTCATGCCGTCCGTAACACAGGAAGAAAGGGGCGCTGCTAGCTATGATACAGCTGTTAAAGACTACGACACTATTACATAGAGACATCACCCCTCGTTTGTACCGACCCTGTAGACGTTGATGCTCCATCTCTCGTTCGAAGAATCCCTGCTCAGCACGAGAAGCCCTTGATCTGTTGCAGAATTGAGCCGAATTCCGTTTTAGCGAGGAGCTTGGTCGCGCAGTCGGCAAGGATTTGCTGCGTCGGTACATGGTGGATAATGATCTTGCCGCCCTTGATCAGCTCGCGAAGGAAGAAGAAGCGCAAAGCGATGTTTTTTGTCCTCGAGCTGTACGTCGAGTTTCCCGCAACGTGCAACGCACCGCTCCTGTCGCAGTTGATGGGCACCGAGCTGACGGGTTTGAAGCCCAGCTTCAGGATAAAGTTGGAGAGGTAGGTAGCCTCTTTTCCCACGAAGCTGATTGCCATGAGTTCCGCCTCCACAGTTGATTGCGCAGTTGGTGACTGCGTCTTGGCCCCCAAACCGATGGGCCCTCCGCACATAAAGAAGATGAAGCCTGAAGTGGACTTGCGGTTATCTGGATTAGCCGCGAACGATGCGTCCGTGCAGCCGGTCATGCGGACCTGCCCCCTCTTGTATACGATGGCCAGGTCGGGATGCTCCTTCAGGTAGCGGAGTATATGTTTGGCCGCAGCCAGATGTATTACCACCGGCTTGCTGCATGCCCTCGTGAGTAGGTAGACCGCGTAGCAGATGTCGTAGCGAGTAACCTGAGCTAAATGCAACACCAAGCCCACAATAGCTTGGTTAAGCTTAACGCCTGTTGTGCTTAGCAGATTCTCCTCCGGCAGTTCGTTTGACAACTCTGGCCCGTAGACCGGAGTGTGCACGGGGTTGCAGTCCAGCATACCGAACCTCTCTAAGACGTTCTTGACGTAGTCCGTTTGAGTGGTGGCCTGCGGTCCTGCGTCGTAGTCCTGGGTGACGGCCATGCCAAGAAACCGACTGACCTCGCCCATGTCGGTCATAGCGAAGCGGTCCATAAGGGCCTTCTTCAACCGCTTCACCACTTCCTCGCTCCTCCCGGTATTGACGATATCATCAACGTACATTATTAGAATGGCGAAGGTGTCGTCACTTCCATGCGTGTAAACGCAAGGGCCCGACAACGTAAGCGTTAATCCGATACCCCGCAGCGCTGCGTCTATGGTGTCGTACCAACGGACCCGTGACTGTGCTGGGCCGTACTGGTTTCGCTTCAGCTTCATCACCAAAGGTACGCCGGTCTTGCTATCCGCAGCCTCTTGTCCCGGAGCTAGCCCGACGTACACCTCGGAGTCGATATTCCTCTGCAAAAACGCCACTTGCACATCAAGCTGGTAGATGGGTCAACAATGCTCGCATGCTATCGCCAGCAATACGCGCTGCCTTCCAAGGCGGCGCACGGTGCGAACGACTTTCCGAAGTCGATGCCGGGCTCCTGAACGTAGCCTTGGACGACAAGTTGAGTCTTGAACCGGTTGTCCACCTTCTGCTTAAACACGAAACGGGAGCCGATGATCTTCTTCCCCTTCGGCACACTAGTGATAGGCACCAAGTCGTACACCTCATGCTCCCGCAGGCTCTTCATCTCCTTGTCGATTGCTCCTAGCCACTGCTTCCGCTGTCGGGATTTTATGGCGTCCTCATATATGTTGGTGATCAGGACACGCTCCTGCTTCTCCTCGGCGATGCCTTTGTAGGTCAGGCCGCCAGTGGCGTACATGGAAGCTATCGATGCCAGAAGTGGTTCTCCACCATCGTGTGCGAAATCCAGAGATCCTACCGCGAGGTTGCCTTTCTGGGGCCCCTTCGCTGGCATGAGCGAGCAAATTTGGTGTAGTTGGTAGTCGATGAGGGCGGCGTAGCAGATGTCCTCGGTGTTAGGGTTGGCTCGTGTGCAGGCGCGGGTCACGCCTAGTTAATGAGCAGCTGGTGCGACCCCAAGTGAAGTAGGCGGTGTCGATTTGTCGACCTCTGGTGCTGATTCTCCAGTAGCCCCGGCTGAGGATGTTCCGTCTGCCCTAGGCGAAGATGCCACAATTGCCTCAGGAGATGATGTTCCGTCAGCCCCAGGTGATGGTGCTTCGATTACCCCAGGCGATGATGTTCCGCCCGTCTCAGGCGATGAAGCTCCATCAGCCGACCTCTTGTCCTCGTTTTATCGCGTCATGTTTCGAATCCTCGCATATAGTTGCTCTAATTGCGCTGGAGCAACCTCAGCCTTCTTGTCGAAAATGATGGGGTCGAGGAAGGAGGTCTAGACGATATTGTCTCGTGCGTAGGCCTTTTCGTCATCGTCGACGTAGTCAAGTCCTTCCGTCGGCAGGTGGGAATACGGTGGAGTTTCCGGGAACGTTACGTTCCGGCTTTCGACAACGATACCCTTCGACGGATTATAAATGCGATACGCCCTCCTGTTTTGGCTTAATCCGCAGACATTGCCATCCCATGCCTTGTCTCCCAGCTTCGTAGTGTGTGTCTCGGTGTGCACGAACGCCCTGGACCCAATGGCCCGTATATCCGACATAACCGCCTCCTTGCCGTTCATTCTTGAGAAGGGCGTTGCTCCTGCCAGTGCTGATTGTGGCGATCTGTTGAACAAATAAACAGCCGTGAAGAACATCTCGCCCCACAAGTTGAGAGGGAAGTTACCGTCCATGAGTAGGCACCTGGCTATGGTCGCAAGTGTTCGTCAATCCCGCTCGGACACCCCGTTCTGCTGTGGAGTTGCCGTTTCGGTGTACTCCATAGTAATGCCTCCATAGTAATGCCTGAGACGACGCAGAGCTTCTTGAACTCCTTGGAGATGTATTCGCCAACCCTTGTCTGCTCGTACCCGTTGGGTGCGGAGTCCCAGCTTAACCCTTTCAGGACCCCAGTCCCGTTTTGGGGACAAACTACGTTTAATTTGAGTGTTTTGTCCCCACACATGGGAGTGCGGTTCTAAACGCCACTGTCATGTCGTAGAGGTGCAGCGACTCGATAGCCTTTGTCTTGGACTTCAGGAGGAGTATCTCCATAATATCGCGAGAAGTAATCGGGGAACCTGCTTATTTAGGTGTACCCGCCCTTTGGTGCTGGCGTGATGGGCCCCTTACGGTCGGTGAACACCAGCCCCATGAGCCCTTCCGTCTTGTGTTTGGTGGTCTTGGGGTGTGCCTTCTGCTGGCTCTTGCCCAAAGCACTTCGGTCGCAGCCAGACACGGTGGCGGTTTAATTGATGCCGTTACCGTCCGTCCTCCGAAGCAGATGCATGTTGCGGGGGTTCATGTGTCCCAGCCGTCTGTGCCAGACGTCAGCGCTCACTTGGGCTGTGGGAGCGATGGCGGGTGACGACGAGGCCCTATCGAGTTTCGCTTTGCACGAACACAGACCTATGTCCTCCCCCTGCTGCTGCAGTGGTACCACGACGTCGCCCTTCCGCAGGTGCGGCGGTTTCCTCGAGGATGGTAGTGACCCCCCGCTTCATTACTGGGGCGGGAGAAAAAATGGAGCGCCCCAGTCCCGGCACGATGAAGGCAGGAAACCGTACCCGATGTTCTCTACCAGCCCGATCGACAATGGTGCCGCAGAGGATGCCAGTTGCAGTCCCGCGCAGCTCCCTGTTGCGGACGGTCACGATCATCTCGGGCGTATCCAGCAGCGTGTTATCCGTCATACGGTCAGCCAGCCCGGGGATCAGCTTGTCGTCGAAGAAATCATCTGTCGCCCCACTGTCCACCAGCATCGTCATTACAGAACTGTTGGGCAGAAATGTCCTTCCATTTGTTGCAGCCATCCACAGGAAACCACCGTCGAAGTACGAAAGGCTCCCAAGATGTTGACTCCAACGACAGTAACGCCAGGAACCTCGCCAACACCGTTAAGGGTCTCATGATTCGCAGCGGAAGGGTGGCCTCGGAGTTCAAAGCCTGGCGGAAACAAAACTGCTTGGTGCTTAGCATCAATCGCAGGGATGTCTACCCAAAATTGAAAGGGCAGCCCAGGCCGACCACGGCAACGTGGGGCTCGGCTGCGACAACGACAAGAGGTGGTAAAACTCTGTGTCGCGCAGCAACCGGGAGCGTAAGACAGAGCGTCTCCCGACCTCTACGTGATCCTATTTATGGTGACGCAAACACCGGCATCTCTCATCGTTCTCAAACACGAGGCTCATAACCTGATAATGTTGGATATTACCAACTACGATGATAGTCGAGAGGTAACCGCTAGGATTGCTCAAACAGATCCAGTTGCAAACCTCATCTCAGAAAGATGTTGAAAAGACGCTCTCAGGCGGATGAAGGGATTATGGTGGCAGAAACGAGAGTGAGCTTGTGGGGGGAGCTTAGCAACTCAGAACCATGTCCGCTAGCAGCGTCAAGCCCTACATTTCTAGACGTTCTACGTACGATGTACCGTCGTTCTCAAACGTACGGGCGAAGACCCAACCCAACCCCTTACTCTAACCCCCTCCCTAACCCTGACCCCAAACCGCAGCCAAAACGGGCCAAAGCTCGCCATAAACACGCCTGCGCCGCGTTTGCATCGAACCAGGAAATTTCACGGTTGCGGACGCCGATTCCGAAGTGCAGACCACGCTACGCATTTTTCAAGTCAAAAACATCGCCAAAGATCCCTTCTCCCAGATTGCTGTATCTATTCATATTTTGTATGTTGTGCCGGATTTTACCTAGCCAGTCACAAAGTATCATGTCGCAACCACGACCTCGCGCAACTTCTAGTACTTACCTTTAAGCCGAAAGCATTGAATGAATCGCCGCGAGTCACTGTACAGGATCAACATCCACTTACTGTATTACGGGGGACCATAGTTAGTAAGACCACATTGTGATGTTAATCGAAAAAACGTTTAAATATATACCTGGTAGGTTTTTATGTATACTATAGGTCTTATTAAATATGGTCCGCTGTAATAGTAACGATCCCACACTATTTCCACAAACAGCGGTATTATAGTCTGTCCTCAAAAATGTGTGTGTGTTCTTCACGTTAACGATGGGTGGATGCAGTTAATGTAGTTCTGAACAGGCAGGTGTGCAGGTATTCGAAACGACGACTATTATTTCTTGGGCCACTCCGCTAGGCACGTCCCGGAGGGGAACCTTGTCTATATTATATATATTCAAGATCCCCCTTCGGGATGTGGGTGGCATGAAATTGGGGGGTGTCGCAAGTTGAAAAGGGAGACGAAAGTAGCCTTGCTCCTCTGTGTTGAGTGAAAAAAAAACGGAGAAAACTGAGTCATGGGCTACTGATCTATTTCCAAAAGCGGAGAGTAGTAGTCTAGTCTTCGACGCTCTCGCATGTCTTGGCACAAACCTGGTAGGAGACATGGACGTATTGCTCAAAGGAATACGTGGCACCGAAATTGACGAGGTTTGCCTCATCCAGGTATCTGTCGCCTGGATACGATCTGTATCATCGATATGGGTGATCCTTGATTATCCGAACACCTCTTCTAGGTGGGATCGGCACGATCTGCATGAACTACACATACATGTCAATCGAACATACATGTGCCGAGATTAATTGATGAATAGCTTTGCGTGGGTGGGTCGGCATGATCCGAAGGATCTGTACGATCTGCAGGGTCTGTATAATGTGGATGTATCACTCTTTTCTTTGTCGGTGAGATCTGCTTGGTCTTTACGTTACAATTGCACTTGCGTGCCGGGTGGGATGATCTCAAAACATCGTGTCCAAGATGTGGAGTATCTGCATGATCGATCATCTACCCACTCGAACTTGTAGTCTGCCTGTAGAGACAGGTATGCTCCGTATCATTTTCCCCTGTATGCTGGGTGGGATGTGGTTGATCTCAATGTCATGCTAATGTTTAGGCGGGTGGGGATCTGTCTGATTACAATTTTCAGAGATGTGTACCAGAGTAGAATATGTGTGAGGTGTACAATCAGTAAGGTTTAACCGGGATGGGATCTGTCCGATCCGCCGATCCATACATCTTTAGCGAGATAGGGTCTGCACGATCTGCATGATCTGCACATGTTTGTCGGTGGGTCGGCATGATCTGCAGGATCTGTATCACCTGCGGGATTTTTTGTGTGGTCTGGAGGATGTGTAAAAATCTTGATACTCTACTGCACACTTGTTTTATCATGTCTAGCCGGGATGGGTCTGTATGAGGCGAATATTTCACAAGTGTGTACCAGAGTGCGATCTGTGTTATTTGTACATCGTTACCGGGTTGGATCTGTATGATCTGCAGGATATGTATGATCTGCAAGATATGTGTGGTCTACCTGAGTGGAATCTGTGCGATCTGAAGAATCTGTAGATAACCGGGATGCGGTCTGTACGATTTGCAGGATCTGTATGTTTTGCAAGATTTCTTTATGATCCGGAGGATCCGAAAAAAATTGATACTTCACACTTGTTTGAGCATGTTCGTTACTAGCAATAACAGGAGCAGCAAGATAAGCAACAGCGTGGCACGGGTAAAAATAAAATAAAAAAAGGGTAGCAGCAAGAAACGCAACATATGTCAGCAACAACAGTAGTAATAACAACTATACCGCGATCGTGTGTAGTAGCAGTATCGGCAGCAACAATAGCAGGAGGGTTCGCAGACTATTAAGCAAACCGCGTGGCACTCGGCTACAGTAAAACGCGCAACGCTATACTTCGTACGAAGATCCGATAAATGTTAATCGCACCGAGGTACTAAGAAAGAAATACTCGTACGTCGTTCATTGTGTACCACGGCATTGATGGTATGTATCGTTAGTGAAGGACGGGCCAAGGGCCGACGCGTTGGCGCCGGCCACGAGGCCTGCGTCGGCGAATAGTTCTTCACGGTCGACCGCCATTTTAGTGCACGGCCGCAGCGTCGTTAGGGCATACAGCAGTACATGGTGTCTCGCAACGTGTATGGTTTGTGTAGGTAGTGAGGGACGGGCCACCGACCGACGCATTGTCGACCAGGTTGATATGGCGTGTTCGCACGTCCTGTGTCCTAAGCAGAGCAGACGAGCACTCAGCAGCAGCAGCAGCGGCAGCAACAACATCCAGCAGCCCTCGAGCAACACTCGATTCGAGCAGCAATTGTACGCTTGTTCTTGCTGTTCTGTTACTGCTGCGTACTGCTCGAGCAGGACTTGAGCGCACGAGCAGGGCTTCAGCGCACGAGCCTGAGTATGTTTCAGGCCTTTTGTACCGCAAAAAAGAAAAACCGTGACCACGATCACTTGATTGCACAAGCGCAGAGAGCACGAGATAGACAGGACCACGGCGTGGCCAAGCAGTCGCGGGAACACGAGCACTCAGCAGCAGCAGCAACAGCAGAACCCAGCGGCACTGGAGCAACACGTGACTAGAGCAACACTCGTACGCCTGCTGTTGCTGTTGTTTTGCTGCTGCGTACTGCTCGAGCATGAGCTCGACATTATTACACGCAACGCAATTGGTGGTATTTATACAAAAATCCGACAAATAACGAGTCGCACCAAGATATTAGAAAACAATATATACCTGGTACCAGGTATGTACGTGGTATATAGAGCTTGTTGTCTTGTCTGTGGTTAAGCAGTCACGAGAACACGAGCACTAAGCAGCAGCAGTAGCAGCTGCAGCAACACTCAGCAGCACTCGAGCAACACTCGATTCGCGCAGCACTCTTACGCCTGTTGTCGATGTTCTTGTACTGCTGCGTACTCCTCAAGAAGCACTCGAGCGCACGAGTCCGAGTAGATTTTCTATACCGTTGCACAGCGAAGAAAGTGACCGGAGACCACGATCATTCGATTGCTCAAGTGCAACGAGTACGAGAAAAACACGAGCACGGCGTGGCCAACCAGTGACGGGCACACGAGCACTCAGCATAAGCAGCAACAGCAGTACCAAGCGGCACTGGAGCAACCCGCTAGTACAGCAGGACTCGTGCGCCTGTTGGTTCGCTGCTGCGTAAGTGCTCGAGCATGAACTCGACATTATTACACACAACGCAAGAGGTGGTATTTATACAAAGTTCCGACAAATGATGAATCGCACCAAGATATTACATATATATACCAGGTATGTATGTGGTAGATACAGCTTGTTGTCATGTCTGTGGTTAAGCAGTCACGAGAACACGAGGACTAAACAGCAGCAGCAGCTGCAGCAGCACTCGAGCAACACTCAATTCGAGCAGCACTCTTACGCCTGTTGTCGCTGCTTTTGTACTGCTGCGTACTGCTCGAGCAGCACTTGAGCGCACGAGCCTGAGTAGGTTTTCAATACTATTGCACCTAAAAAAATGGGACCCGAGACCACGATCATTCGACTGCTCAAGTAGAACGAGTACGAGACAAACACGAGCACGGCATGGCCAAGCAGTAACGAGCACACGAGCACTCAGCAGCAGTAGCCGTCGCAGCAGCCGCAGCAGCAGCACCCAGCGGCACTGACTGGAGCAATACTGGGTTCGAGCAGCCATCGTACGCATGTTGTTCCCGTTGCAACCTCGAGCAGCACTGTGTGATGTTGCAGTTGCAGCAAAAAGGGACAAAAGAAAAAACATGCCAGCTGAAAATACGAAGATCCGGGTGGCAGGTATCTAAGCCCCTGGATGGCTTTTCGGAAATGGGACCCCATCCCCTGAGTTGCTTGCTGGGTCACGTGACTATCTGGGGAATGGAACACGTGGCCCAGCCGGAGCCAACGCTTGCGACGTACTGTCCACGTCGCCCCCCTGCGGGCCCCGCTCCAGGAAGAACGAGAAACAACCCGCAGCCAAACGAGAAAAGTGAACTATTCCGGAAAAAAACGTCTATTTGGTACCTGGTACGAAGTAATATGAATATATTATATATATCTATCTATATATCTATATATCTATATTCCTGTTGTTTAAGCGAAGACTCCGCTTAACGCAGTAGAGCGCAGTATCACCGTGAACACGAGGACGCATGCGCATCGTGTGGGCTGGTGGTGGTGGTGGTGGCGGTAAAAGGCGGGCTGCAGCGTTGTAGATAGCGTATTAAAGCATGCTCTCTGAGCTCGTCCTGTATGTCGAAGAAGAGTTGTATGGGAACCCTCCCTCCTGTAGTTGACTAAGAGCACTATCGAAGCTCGTTTTCCTTTTATGCCAGGTCTGGTGTACACGATCTCACAGTCTGTGTTTTTTTTTTTTTTTTTGTAAAAATCACCTGGAGCCGGCACCACGGGGGATTCTTGGTTCATTAACCATTTTCCATCTGGCGTGTGTGGAATTGTACAGGCTCCTTTCCGACAACGCGCTGAGCACGTTGAAAGCTGGCATGTTCAACAGTTTGGGCTCCCTTCAAATCCTGTGAGTGAAGTATAGTCGCATGTTCGTCATATTCTACAGTCCTCACTAACCTACATGAAACACGAAGGGCACTAGGCGTTTTGAAGATGTTTCGACTCGTTATGACAATGATTCGTCCCAAACGTTCTTGCTTGAGGGCGATGCGTTTCCATCCACTGGAAAGTCGCAGATGAAACGGGGGCATTAGAGAGGATTACGTTGCACAAGGGGGTGCATCCCGACGGCTCGTCGTTGTATCCGTTCTCACACGTTGCTTGACGACGATCCATGCTTTTTTGGCGATTTTGGGTTTGTGGGAACAGGTATATTTACGCGAACAGCATCGAAACCATCGAAGTTGGCGCCTTCGAGGGTTTAACTTCGCTCAAAACTCTGTGAGTGGTCAAGGAAAGATACATGTCTCCTCTTCCTGATAATAGTAGATACACCGAACCCGCCGTGTAAGACGGTGCTCTGCCTGCTGCTTCAACCGTCGACATATGACTATTTTAATTTACATTTGTCCCAGCGAGTCGTGAGGACACCAAGGTATGGTGTGATGTTGCCCCACCCCCTCCCCCCCCCCCCCTTTCCGAGTACGAAACGTCGATGAAGTATTTTGAGTAGACGTGTTTGCGTCGAGATCAAGTGCCAATATATGAACCAGCCGTCCCTTGACCCAATGACAAATCACTGTTGAACTATATAACCTAGTGTATGGAACGGCAGAATCTAGATTTTTCCTGTAAATGGTGTCCTGACGCTAGAACACCGGAACAGCAGGTTGACGCACGAGAATGGCGTACCACTCGCGCGAGAGTTTGTGCTGGTCATCCTCGAATAGCCAACGAACATAAGTTCCTTGTAGGCTTTCGCTACACCCGGCACCCCTGGTAAAGGAAAACATTGTTGGTTACATGGTGTTGGTATCCCCTCGGAATGACCAGCTCGTGCCCACCGTTTATCATGCCGCCAACCACGCACACGAAAACATGGTGGTAGCTCCGTGGATTAAGTATTAGGTAATTGGGCGAAGCATTGTAAGGGATCTTGACGAGCTCTTGATGGCTTGCCATGAAACTCGTGACATTAGTCGGTCTCAGTGATGCTTGTGTTCCCGTAGCCGCCATCATCGCGATCGGCTCGTCGCGAACTAGCTTGGAAAGTGTCTTAAGTTGAGAGAGACAAACATTCACAAACACATATATACGTACGTTAAGCTTCGCCACATAACCACGGGCTGGCCCTCGCACGTATACGCCATTACAAATATTTCACTGCGAGCGTCTTTCTGCGTATCCGACCAATTGTGGTTATAATGTAGTTCAAGAACCATGCCCTCACTGTCGCACGCCGTGCATGCCGCTTCGAATATATAGCTAGCGTTCACAAGTTTCTCAAGATATTGAACGTAAAGAACAGCACAAGAGGATGCCACAGCAGTGTGTTTTATCAAGGGTCTAAGGCTGGTGAGTGCGAAACATAGCCCTGAATAATCACAGACCTCTTCAAGGTCGACGATAGTCAGTCACTCTTTTAAGAACACAACTTGTGTAAATTTGTTGTTATCGGAACGAACAGACTTGTAGCACTCCAAATCATGCCGGTATACCGGATCACATGCGCGCCCAACATAGGACCTTGGCGATGTCACATTAAGCGTAAAACATGTTAGTATACCCGAAGAAAGATATGTACGGGGTAAAACAGAAAAAGTACCACGTTGCTGGAAGAGGGAGAAAAGACCACGCACTACGTTGCTGGAAGAGGGAGAAAAGACCACGCACTGCGTCTAATATCCACCGTAAGATGGGTGATACGTTTTGTATGTGCCCTTGATGACGTTTAAACGAGCGGCGTTGTTTTTTCGCAGCCACTTTGGACTCCCGCAAATCCCTACTAACCCAAACACTCTAAAGGTCTCAATATCCAGCGATGTATATTAAACCAAAATCGAAATTCGACAACGGGCTAGCAGGGGCTCATAAAACACTTTTGCGGAGTGTCACGATATTCCTCGATCAAACTGGGTAAACCTCCGACGCTAAACAGTCTTGTTTCTTTCTGCTTGCACCACACTACGTGGAGTTTTTTTTTTTTTGAGAGTGGTAGATTGGTATATCGCACAAGGCTGCCTGACACCGGCAGTGTGGGTAAACATAGCAACCGGCAACCATTAAAAGCCCACGACACAGGAGTATGATGACACCGCGATTACTACAGAAGCACGCCGACCGCCGCCAGCTTGAAACCGCTCGCGCCCAAAACACCAAATATGTTAGACGAGTCACGTCAAGTCTTTGCTTGTGTTCGATGAAACCGATATCGTGCGGCTCTCGCAATGAATTATAGTTCGAAAACCACCGATACTTCACAACAAACAGACCAACACGATAAAAAAAGTGGAATTCTCCACAGAACCCACTGTGATAAGGCCGTTTAAGGAAAACAACGAACACAGTCACGCTTTCCGAGGCCATTCTCGCCGAAATACTACGGTAGTAGAGAAGTACATACGGTAACCCGATCCCAGCTAGCAGTCAGCCGTGTGCGTTTATGGAACATATCAAAACTTAATATAAACCCACGGCAACTAGATGACCGTTGTCAGCTCGAGGCAGCCATTCATCAGTCAAGTCTCAGCCTCCGCTTCTCCAGAAGCCGAGCTAGTGAGAATCGGTCTTGTACAACTCTGCAGTCAGTGATGACATCAATCACGGCTGTTTCAGACATCCAGATACACAATAATTGATAAGTCGACGGAATACAAATGAAAAGACTGTTCGCACCCCGCTAACAATATGTTTTTGTTTTTTTTGTCGGTATTTTCCGTTGTGAGGGCAAGCGATTTAAATTATGAGTAGTTCGTCACCGAAACGGGATGCATTACTACGGTAGAAGGGGGTGGGCTGGAGCAGCGCTTCCTGTGAAAAGCAGCACGCGCTTTGCGATTACGAACGTAAGCCAACCATGAAGCGAAACATTGTATCTCCGCTCCTTTCGAAACAGACGACGACCGAAAAATGCGGCCGAGCTACCATACATAGCCATTCTTATTTCCACGATTTCGCAAATAAAAAGTTGTTTTTTTCAACCCCAGGTAGTCGTAGCTCTCTTGATCGAACACGAGAAAACAGAACGAACGGACAACAGCAGACAGACAGACGAACAAGAAGCGTACGCCGCTGAACAAAAAATACAAACAGCGGGAGCGTAGCGACCGCGGTGAAATGGACACGCTGCACGCCTTCCGACAACGGGTTTCAAACGTTTGGCCCAGGTTTGACCGCTAACCGTCTCGTGCAGCCCTGGCTGTCAATGACGCTATAATACGAATATTGTTGTATTTTTAGAGTGGTGCACAACAAACAGGCATGCTAGAAAGGTACCAAGTACAATACATCAAAGTAATACCCGTCTGTACGTACCCCGCGAAATGGGAGAGTTTTTGCCGTTAAGCGGACGACCGCTTCCCTGAAACGAATCAGCTTCATTGGCGCTAGTTGAATCCGTTCACGTAGTGTTTCCGTAAATTTTTGCGACAGTCAATATGTTTTCAGCCGTTGGACGGTGTAAGGACTATGACATACCTGCGTTGGACGAGAGTTGTTGGAAGGTTGGTGGTATCGTATGACCTTGTGAGTGGAACCCATGTTAATTATCCTTTGTGGTAACTACTGTCTACATGCAGTAACTCACGATTGGTGCTTCATGGTTCGTGGTGCTACGTCTCTTGTGAAGCATGTCGGCCATCAACGGACTCGTGGCATTGATCTACGTTAAGGTGGCATGCCCCAGGAATCCGAAGTAATTTCTTAACCGAAAGCTAAACCACGACAGCAACTGTGGACCCAACATATGCACGTATTCCACCTATAAAAACGTGAAGGCGCTATCTGCGCAGCTCATGAAACATCAATTCATCCAGTTATCGTAGGGCGGGCCTATGCGTTCACTATCGTCGTGGCATAAACCACGTTCCAGTATAGTTAGGATCGATGTGCGGCTTTCAGCCTCAAAAATGTCAGGGGAGTTCGAGGCGAGCGTGTTACAGTTGGAGCTGCGCTGCTCATGGCTACAGAGAACATTTGAAACGCTTGTAGGTAAAAATATGCTTTTATTCCTGTTGGTGCTCACTCGCTCTACTGCATTGGAAGCAATTGCTATCCGACGCACGAATCGTTCGCTGGAGAAAACATAAAACGCGATATCCGTTACCCGGAAGGTCTTACACAAGCCGCGTGTATTCCTTGCTGGATGATACCAGAATAAAAAATCGACACAAAGTTTACGCAAAGCCTTCACGACGAAGAACGTTCAATTAGTTCTCGCGAAAATACAGGGTTTACACGTAGTCACGTAGTCCCCGGGCACATGAAATCATCGCGGCCGTGATTCACTGTAAAGTCAACGGCTCAACAGTTGTTCGCTCGTCACAACGGGCGCATGGTGTGGAACAATTGACGATTGTGAACGTGGATTGTGCCGCTGTCTCGCAGCGTCAACATCACAATGATGTTCTCCTGGTTGTCTGTCGCTTGCCAATAAGGCTACTGTTCTGGAGCAGTCGACGTCCTCGTGCACCTCATCACGAGCGTGGCTCCATTTCGCGGGCTGTGGTGGCCTGTGAAGAGTTGTGGATTTAGGCGTGTAAAGTGCAAACAATATGTTCGAGTTGGCGGTTGCGGATCATTGTTTGGCTTCTGAACTGTTTTAACGGCGACCAAAGTAGCACCCGAACGTCCAGGTGTACAGTAGGCCCCTGTTGAAAAGCCACGGACGGCCACTTCGGAAATACGGACAAGCCTCCGTAGATGAGTTACTAGTTGGATGCTCCCGCCCTTTAGGCGATGAACCAGTGAAGTTCCAAACGCAGAGGGCGAATGTGGCAATGGGATTGATCGCACCTACAAAAACATAATCTGTGGAGCGGCCCGCAAATATGAGATGAGAGATGGATGATACCTTCCAGCGCCTTAATAAAAAATAATTCCGCAGTGACATCATCTGCACCGCCTGAATTCAACATCTCTCACACCTCGTCGCCCTCACTAACAGCTTTAGTCTAGGTAGAAGGCATGACTACCAGCTGAACATCTCAGGGAATAGTCTTGTTGCCCCTGGTCCTATCACTACGGGGAAACCACAGCCATGGGCACTGCACAAGATCATATACCACCTTTAGAACGGGGGGTCAAATTGCTACCCACAGCATGCGAACAGCAGGAATTTCAAGAATTGCTCGTATTCACAGCTGACGATGTTTCGCAGTATTTTTACAAATGCACCTATTACAGTAGGACTGCAGCCGCCACCACTCCTATCGCAAGTGCTCTGCGACAATCGCACACATTGCTGACGTACTACTAACTACCCTTTGTGCCACGGTATTGGACTCCTGCAACCAAACAACTAGAGCAACGAGGTCAAATATTCGTCGCTTTGGACGAGGGTACATCCTTTGAAAGTACGTTAAGTTTCCAAACTCTGTCAAAGAGGCGGGTACCCCCAGAGCCGGAGGCGGGCATCAGCTGATCGCCGTGAAAACAATCCTGAACTTTCCACCATGTTTCTGTCGACCCACAGTGGACTCTCTTGTAGTTCGCGATCGGTAGAGGCCTCTATCACACAGAGAAGGAGAGAGAAAAAATCATGAATATCGACAGACAAGGGGCGCGCGTCTTCAAGTTAAATAAAATGTGTATGTCAGAATACCGCGTCTAGCCAGATCGTATCGGTGTGTGCAATGACCTACATGTCTCTTCAACCATTTTCACGCAGTTTAGCCCCATATAAAGGGCACGTTTGAAAAGGACACGATTCAGCTACAGTACAGCAACAGTCAGACGTCCTTTTGAGCGGACATCTTTCTACACCTTCTGCGCATTCTTTGCGACAAAGACGTATGCCTCGCTGTTTTTTAAATATAAATATTTTATTGTATATATAATATATTTTGCGCCCGAAGAAAATAAACGACTCAGGCTACAATCAACCGGCTTACGCCCGCAAAACGTCCCTAGGACAGTGAAAGACACACCGACTAAAGTGTCAATCCCGTTCCAGAGTAACGAATCTGAAATTTGGGATTTACCATATTGGTATCTCGTTTTTTTCAAACGTCATAAACGCGACGTTCCGCCAAAAATCTCGTGGGATCGTTAAAAATTTGGATGCATGTGGAGCTAACCGATTTGGTATTTCAACCTAGGGTTTCTATAACCTTCCCCTCTGCCGATGGGTGTGTAAGACTCAAGGTTCTAGATCCCATTTGCCAGATTTCGAAACTATATTTTGCTTTTATCTCGAACGTTAGCCGCAACTTTGGCTTGATGCGGAACGGAAACGTTTAGCGTACCACGCGCGTACTCTTAACGCACTGAAGTTATGTTTGTAAGAATGTTTTCTTTAGGCTCAATGGCGCAAGCGTATAACCCCTACAGAAAGCCCTCGAGCCCAACCACTCGTATTTAATCAACCAGCAGTGATCCTAGTGTCACCAAATGTGGTTTGCCTACCGCTGACATTTAAACAGGACAATCTACACTCTCCATATCGATGACAGCTAGTCACACGCGGCCACAACGGTTGCCTACGTTCGTATCGCTGAAGAAGAATGCTCCTTTTTCGACGACCTCGATAAACCTTCCGAACAGCAGTGTAGTAAATGAACATTTCATATGTGTCGGGAAAACACCCAACGGAACAGTATGCCCGCTTGCCCCTCGGGCGCCAATGTTTTAAGTCATTCGCGACTGGTCAAGGCCACGCCTACGCTCTATCTACCTTCAGAGCATGAACGTACATACTCATACGTCCTGTTCATGCACCATGGGACCTTTGCAAATCTTTGCTACGATCAATGCATGCGAGTTTCCAGGTGGCTTTACCAGAATGCGTTGACGATGCTGGTTGACGGGCTCTTCGATGAACTGGGAACTCTTGAGCACCTGTGAGTAGAGTGTATGGTTTTAGTCGTCTGAGGCAATGTTGAACTACGTATAGGCCCTAAGAATCCGGGAATCCGCTTTTCAAGTTTTTCAAACTGTGGTACCAACGTATTGTGGTTGCACTACTCCCACGATACGTAGGCGTGACGGTTATCCCTATTATCGACAGCTTCACGCTGTCTATCGCGGTAGAGTATGGAATATGAATATGCAGCACGACGTAGCGCACCCCCAGGCACGTAAGTGAATATTCTTATACCGTGGGTTGTCATGCACATCCCCCCGTCAACTGTTTTTGCTTTGGTAAACAGTTGGCTGCAACAAAACGACATCGCCACCATCACTGTCGACGTTTTCCAGGATCTGGGATCTCTTCAAACTCTGTGAGTTAGAGATCTATTGCGAGCCCAAAATCGTTTTTGGTGAGTTCGAACCGTAGGATGCAGCGACCAGGCCGGACACGTGTCTCCGCCTGACAAAACAATGCAACTCTTCATGGATGTAGCCTTCGCGGGGATTTGGCCCTCAGAAATACCGGTCCGATTCGTCCTGCGATAGAAGTTCGTAGCACACTTCGTCTTTAACGCTTTCGGGGTGACGGAACATATTAATTATATACATATATATAAATATATATATATTTAAATGTATGTTGTAGGTGTACGAAAACAACACATATTTTCGAAAACAATCAATGGCCTTCCGACGGTTCGGGTTACGCAAGGAGTCCCGCCATTCAGTACGTACGTGGCACATATACAGGAATGCAACGAATGAACAAGTGACTACCCCCCCTATTACGTGTACGTTGTATTTGCGCCGGTAGGTGACAACGCTGTAAAACATGCTTCTCACCACTTGAGTTAGACCACCAGGGTACAGTTTTTTTTTGTGTTTTATTAGACAGTCCGTCACAGCTGATGGTCGAGTTAGATCATTTGTGCGAGGTGAGGAACCTTTACTCCGCACAGAGTGTTTGTGGTAAGGTCCCCTAGAGGCAGTTGGTCTGGATGCCGGTAACCTCGTCCTCATTGCCCGTGGATTTACTTCTTCGTCACGTTCGTTGCAGTTAAAACAGAAATCATTCATACTTATACTATATGCCGGATCGATGCAATTTCTGGTATACGCGGCGTCAAGGTCTGCGATCGGCTTCGATCGGCTTGGCTTTACTTTAATTGTTTCGCTTGTAATATCTTTGGACTAACCCCCCCTATCTTATCGGTTTTACCACGTTGCACGCATACGATTTGTGCAGCTTGCTCAGCGAGAATGCATTGACGACAGTAGAAGCAGGCGTGTTCGACAACTTGGGCACCGTTGCATTTTTGTGAGTGGGTTACACCAGTAATTTTGCGCTAATGGTAGTATATACTGTTTGGTTAGGACACCTCTGGGGGTTCAGCGTCTCAAGTCTGCCCGACTCTAGGTGACAATGTTCAACGTCGTAGTTTGCCCTGAATGTAGGGCGTCTCAAGCAAGGGCACTTTCTGGCAGGTATGGCGAGGACAAGTGAAACATCCGCGTAGCACATGGGTCTGTGGTGTAACTCTTGCCGACTCGATCACAGGAAGACGCTGTGCTTCTCACGTCTGAACTTGATATATGTCGCTCGGTTGTCGTTTGTTTTCGTTGAAAACAGGAGTCTTAACGACAACGAAATCGCAAGCATAGAGCTAGGCGTCTTCAACGACATGACCGCGCTCATTATACTGTGAGTGAGAGCGTACGTGTGGTTTTCTTCTCGACCAGAGACTCATCGGTAAATATCTACACTACGGTCGAACACGGCGTACCGTCCTATGCTAAAGCATTCGACCCCTTATCGTCGATAACTATAGTGAAAGTTTTACTCTTCCGGTTTACCTGCACGTCACCGTGGTATGGAGAGAGTGTGATCCCCCTCCTCCACGGGGGACGAACTTTGGGGATAAGCGATGGGAACAAACGGTCGCCTCCGCTGTTCTAGACCAAATATTTCAACCAATGCGCGTTGGGTGGGGCGTGGACAAAACTGTTGGACCGTCAAATAAGACATAATAGAATATAAGATGTTCCTGTAAAAACAGTCATCAGGCCGAAACAGCGGGGCGACATATCGTTGAAGCTAGGATGCCATAGCATCATTGCCTCATGCTTCGGTTCTGTGTTATCCAAGAACCTGCTCATAACAGTAACACACTCACTTATCCACTCTCACAGTACCCTCGCCACTCCAACAAAGACTCTGAACAACAATATTCTCTCCCACGTTAAATTATACTTGGTAATATTTATTCGTTCGATCGTCCTTAATATTTTTGAGTGCCTCGCAGTGTTCACGGTAGGGCGGTCTCAAACTGCACAGTAGCGACCACCGTTGTTTTTCCATCTTCCGTACCGCTCACCATAAACTTCGACAGACAAGCACAAGAAACTCTATTGGAAACTCAATGCACAGCATCCGCAATCGTAATGCCGAGAGCAGCTATGCATCGTGTGCAACTTTCTCGGTGTTGAACAAATGGCGAGGACGAGCCAAAAACAAGACACGCAGCATGTTTTCAGTACCGAATAATTGTGGGTTATATCTTCCGTTTTTCGTGTAGATGGTTTTCGCGAGAACTCACAACAACAATTTCACTGTTGCTGTTACTACCTCTCATGTTAAACTACGCCTGTCGCCTCTTCTTAAATATTGTCCGATTACGACGACCTTTACGGTAATGTACTTGGTCCTGCTACATCTCGTGCCCCTGCTACTACTGCAGCTACCGGTGTAGAACTTGAAATACTACTGCTTCTTTTACTATTACGGTGGATCATAGTTAACAGGACCTATGGTAAACATAAAAACCTATATATTTAACCATTTTTACTAACAATATTTGGTCCTATTAACTATGGCCCCCCGTAATAGTCGCCTTCGCTCTACTTCAGCGTTAACACTCTTGAAAACCTCCTTATACGACTATTTATACTCTTACCGACATTTCTCTTTGGACGTTTTTTTCTGCACACTCCGCGGCTCCTACGACTAATGATAGTACGTTATCTACCACAATGGTCTCGAGGAGCCAAGGTATATTTGCTGCCGCTACCCTTTTTACGGATGTACTACTAGTAACTGGGAAAACTCGTGCTCGTTTGGAGTCTGTGTCTCTCGAAGAAAAATTGCAAACGAGGCACTGAAGTCACTACGAATATAAGACATATATGGTTCCAGTAGGAGGTTATGTGGCCAGTGTGAAAATAAACCGGAGCACTGACAAAATGTTAGATTCCGGAAACAAGAACTGTGGGAACGAAGAGGATACATGAAAGAAAACGACTAAGGCGACGAGAACAAGTAGAGGAGTAGAGTACTGTGGTAAGAGCAGTAGTCGTAGATGAAGATGGCGATGACGCCGTCTGCACGGTTGTGTTAATTAGTGCAGCGATTTCGAATGTGTTTGCGCTGTGTAAGCAGGAATTATCTCGCGTGTGCCAGGCTGAACAGTAACCAATGGATAAGGGATAGGTGTTGCCGCCGTGACAAGTTAGCGGCTGACTCGTCAACTCCCGGGTTACGTTTCAGAGCGCGAGCATATATATCTTCTGGGCGCAGACAGTCGCCAATGATAAGTACTTTCGGACTCTGGAAAAATATGCAAATTCGGAGCAAACATGCCACTTCGGCATTTCGAAAACCCTGGAAAGGTGTAAGGTGTATGTGTATGACGACCTGAACAGTGCGTTTACGTATATAAATCTGTACGTTCAAGCCGCAGCCGACCGGCGTTGCCATAGACATATAATGATACTGCCACTCATTCTGCATGGACTCCATTACTGCACTCGAAAAAGTAACTGGTGCCTCACTACTTGTTCGCTGACGCGAGTCCGGCTTGGCACTGTCAGCATCTATCTGCACATACATTCAGACCCACACGTGCATATTGTGGTGTGCCGTCGCTGCACACAGATGCAAGTATACAATTTTTTGTTTTGGATATATATCCTGGTAAATTATATATATGACGGATTTCAAGTTCTGTCTTACACGTATAAACCAGTTGAGGACCGCAGTCCCATTTGGGAAACAAATTGCTTGGAATGTGATTGGACTGTCCCCAACACGGAACTGCGGTTCGAAAAAGATATTGCTCATGGTATGTCAAACGCACGATTATGTCTAACGATTCTAAGAACGTTGTTGAAATATTACTAGATCGTTTTAGAGAGCTCATTGAAATAGTAACGACAGGGGTCGAAACAAATTCCCGTACCAAAACGTATTCGCGGTAGATCAGACGAAGGTCAGCTCTACTACGGTCACCCCTGTGCTCGAAACTCCTGGTTTTTCATCCCCACGCTTCTCTTCTTTCATTTTCGTTTTCATGTGCTGAGGTCCAAAATATTCCCGAGAATGCTCACATAAGCTCGCTTTTCAAAAATCGTTCCGTATATTTTCCATTACAAGCGATCTTCAACGACAATTTTGTGCCTGTGTTTTCCGTCTTCACAGTCGCCGAGCCTCCATATTGTACATGCATCGTTCGTTCAGCAACTAAAAATGGTTGTGATAAAAAGAGTCTTGCAACGCGCTTCGCGCGTTCAGCCTGGAAGTCAAGGTAAAACTCCCTTCGCCTGTGACACGTGGACATAGGCATTCATTTGGCGTGTCTTGCAGGTTACAGCTCGAACGATATGCTTATTATAACATTGAACTCACAGTGGTACCGAAAGGGCCTCGGGCGATATTTCGCGCTTGCATCGTAAACACAATGTTCGGTCGAACGAGTACAATCTTTGCGCGTAAGAGCGGGAAGTGGGACTCCTTGCTGCCACATGTAATGCGCTTGAATGCGCGACAGCAAAAATATGTTTACGTGCTTCGCGGGTTTTTGACTGAAATCAATGGTATATGTTGATCCCGTCGATTCGATCCTCGCTGTCTGATTGTTAGAGAACAAGTCCTACGTCTATGCACCTGAAAACTAGATGATTTCCCCGCAAGAAATTATTAGAACTTGAATTCATAAGAACGCTGTCCCGTGGTACTGGTGTATGTGCAAATGCAAGCGCGCGGATCAAAGTGCTGAAAAAAACATACTATTTATCTGGGATTTGTCTATCCATAGATAGGCATGTATGTCGCAGAGGTAGGAACGAATTGTCTCTAAATACCAGTGTGGATGAAGAATAAATCTGATATAGTTCGAAACGCTCTACCTCGTGTGTGTTTATCAGAGTTACAATCGAAAGATAATATAAAACATTGATCCTAAGAGATGGGGACAAAAAAAATACCAACAAAGGGGGGAAAGGGAAAAGACTCGAGAAGGAGAATATGATGAATGGAGTAAAAAAGCTGCCGAGGAATTTAATTGAAACCTTCGAGACAATGCCCATGCTACGAGAAGGGGCACTCTCGTACGGTCGAGACCGCTGTTTTTACAGTATCAAATGTGTTTTCGTCAACGTCCCAGCGACGTTTTTATCAACTTTACGCACAGTTATCACTCAAACTCCGCGCCACTACACCCTGCGTGGCATAGATCACGGTTCCGCATAAAGCCAGTTTTTCAGACAGACAATACCCCCTGAGAATTCGTTTTTTTTTACAGCTGAGGATATCGGGCCATCGTGGCAAATATTCCATAGACCCCCTTGCGTCTTAGCCCCTACTGTACTGCAGTAGTTGACGTCGATGTACAGTACCCCCACTCTAGTGCTCGTTTTTGTCGATGTACACAGAGAGCTACACTACTTGCCAGCCTCTCTCACTACCTGCACAAGAAATCGGAGACCGTGATACTTCCGCTGCCAGCTATTCCTGATCACAACCTCGTAGCACAAAATCAACCTCCGGTATCAACATCGAGGGTACCTAGAAGTGTATCGGCATCCGATACAGCGTTTCGTCTAACTTAATCCGAGTGACCATTGACCGAAAACAATAGCCGGCGTTCCTGATGGCTTCGTAGGCGGTCCGCGTTCCTACCAAGATCAACTTCGTGGATATACGTCTCAACGGGGGCATCCTTGTACGAACTTTTGATCACCGGAAAGCGCGAAAGCGGGCGTTAGATACATTCCATAAAAATCATGGGAATACGGCACCCGATCCGCGACAAACAAAAAGAGGCACGCGCCGGGGGGGTGAATTAAACGCCACCTGTGACCACGACATGTCGGTATTATCGCTACGAGCGAAACCCCCGACGAGTTAAGGTTGAAAGTGAAATACGTGAATAAAAAATGAAACCACTCTCGCGAATGAGTTGTGCGAACACCGAACGTTGACCTCGAAACCGCGCTGTCGACATTTATCCCATCGATAATACGCACCGTATCCCTCTCTATATATAAAGAGATATATAGGATATTATTGGCCCTCTGCTCTCAGCGGTTGTAACCGTTTCTTGGGCGTACCTTATCACGTTGTCGGTGCTAGCGGGATGCGAGGTTCACCTCACGGAACCAAACTACCTCAACCTGGTCCCCGACCCCGGCTGTGTTGTCGGCCGCCTCGTGCGTGCTTGCGCCGTGGTCTGGGTGCCGGCTGGCCGGATGTTAGTATGCAAGCTGTGATTTGGACCAGTTTAGCGGTCAGTACATGGTTGAGAACATTCCCCGTTCCCTCGCTGCCCGCAGTAGAGTGGCCGATACTTGATTCGTCATAGTTCCCTGCCCGAAGAGTTTGGTTGATGACCTACCATTGCCCCCCTCGGCCCTACCTTTGGCCCGTCAAGGCTTCTTTTGAAATAGAGTAGTTTCGAGAATTAGGATGTCTGTGACGGCTGTCAGCCAAAGGAAAAAAATTCCGTCGCCCTAGATCTATGATCGCTCGTGACGGTGAAAACGCTTTGTCCACGATGCCCACACCCTGATTGGACATCCTCTGCTTTGTTGGCCGAAACGAGAGAGGCTGCATCCTCCGCGGTGTTCGACAGTTTATATCGACAAGAGTTTGGAGAATATGGGCTGGGGTGGCCGGTCTCATCCTTTGCCGTTGGGTTTGCGTTGGGGATGGGTATTTCTAAAAACGAGTGTCCGAAATTCCGATTCGGGGAGTTATACGTGTGAAAGCACATATTAAGTGCAAACATGTTCATATTCGTAGGATAGCATATTGTCGCCAAACGAATCTCAGGAGCCTCTTCGGCTGCTGTGCATGCCGGCCGACCAGGCTCCTTATGACAGGGAGGACAGATTCTTTGAGGTCGACCAAATCGGACGAGGCTACACCGCGGCCCAAAGCGGTTGGGTAGTCAAGGTACACCGGTGGCTATGAGAAAACAATTGTGCACAGAGCAGCACTGGCGGACGATGTGACGTACACCTTGGAGCTTTGTTTTTGTTGTGAAGGCGGTTTGTATTTTTATGTAACTGCCCAAACCAAACGAAGATACGAACGAGTATGTGTATGCCTGTATGTGCGCGTTGCGCTCACCCTGCAACAAGTTTCGTTTCTGACACTCGAAGGTATGCGTATGTTTTTTCACGTCGTGTCTACTGCTTTAGAGACCGCCTCTGCCACGCTCTCGCAGTTCTCAGACGGGGCGCTAGAAACAACTCAAAATCATCATCTGTGAGTCGTATCAAATGTATGAGTGGTCGATACTTATATTCCGTGGACAAGTCGAGTTGTCGATACTGTGTCCGACCAGTAAAGGGATCACTACCCAATTCTGAAAGCTACCAGTACGTGACTTGCCACATATTTTGTTTGACGGTCTACCTTTCCCCCGTCAGGACTGCTTTTGGGCCGGTTAAACGTCATTAAAAATCTGTGGTTCATGGCTACTGCGACTGCTGCTGCTGCCGCCGTTACGTCGCTGCTTTAGTGTTTCTCCAATGTTCTCGCTACTACTCCTGTGCTATTTTACTGCTGCTGCTCTTGCAATGTCTGGGATATGTCCTTACTGCTGACCCCCGTGAGTATGGTCATCGTGCAAGTCACTCCCTTTTGGTGATGTGCCTCAGTGTTTTGAAGCTGAAAGTCTTATTTTCCTGCTACCGAAGCTGTACGAGTATCGTCTCGTAATTGATATTTGGTTTGATGTCTAGGCGCAGGTTTCGTGCCAGCGTAGTTACCGTACGATACGTACCTGTATGTACGCTATGCTGCTGCTCATGCCTGCAGCTAGCTGCTGAGTTTCCAGTACCGACGTAGTCGCCGGCGCTTCGTACTGTCGATTTATACACTTAATCCACTCCTGCTGCTCAAGTAGGTGTTTTGTGGCTATCTGCGTACGAAGTATACAGTACGGACGCCAAACGTATTGTGCGTAGTACATTTCAGTAATGCTTGCGAATTTACAAACGAGTTATGTATTCTTTAGGGGCGATGTCGGATGGAAATGTTTTTTCTGGTCTTTCCAGCGTTTTCCTTATCACTAAATTCACTCCTTGGCGGTACTGTCGTAATAACAGCCTCACGTTTCATACCCGTACGCCGTCCGCCACTACAGGCATGCGCGGAGCGTCAGTCCGCCGCGGCGAAGCCCCCCTCTTACGTATATATTTATATGTATATATGTTTATACCGGTATTTATTCCTATAGGTACAGGTCGAAATGCGTACTGGAGACGCAGGCGGGGCCAGTTTATGACGTGTGCTGCTAAATGTAACGCGGAGCTCGCCTTGTTGAGATATTATGGAACCATTGAGGTATTGAGTCTTCGTCAGGGTATCAACAGCAAGGGCCATTGGAAGGTTCGCTGTTTTTCTGGACATCCCATTAACCCACTAGCATAATCTTCATCGAACATAAATTCCTGAATGTGCCGTCAAGGTATTAAGGGTATTCTTTACCGGAAAGCTATATTTCCCCGGGAGTTTTCAATCTTACAGCTCTTGATAACTTTAAATAAGATAAAGAAGTGTTGTGCCACGATTTATGATGTACCTGGTATTTTTTTTACTAAGGTTGTTGGAAGTTCAAACCCACCTTATTCGAATACTTATCAGGAAAGTGGTGAAGATATCATGATTGCGTGTTAACAATATGGATCCTGGGGGGAAACATTATCTGGCATAAAAAGAAAACTCTTCAACCGTGATATCGATCACCGTCGACGTCATCAAGCTAGGTCTCTCGTACTCGCAAAGTTATACGTAGTCCTCATACGAATGCCTGTATTGAGAATATGGCCGTCACTGTTTAGTGTGGAAAATTCTTCATTCCCGTGTTCCACTTCGTAGGCTGGCGGCTGGCACTCGTATCCGTTCCCCCAGCTTCCAACATACATCTCATTTTCAGAAAAGAACACGGCACAACACCAGCGGGACAATGTACAGAAGTGTAACTGAATAACCGGTATTGGTGAGTTATGCATCACCGCAGTGTTGCCAGCGTACATGCGCAGTTCGGCGTTAGGGCACACTGCTGCAGTGACGGGTGCCAGTGTTCAGCGCCACACCAGAACGGATACACCCCTGAGGCGTTCTATAGTGGTGGTTTCACATTGGTCGGGAAAGCGTTGTAAGCCACGGTGTACGGCGTTCTAACCAACCAATCGATGTTGCAGACCTCGAAAGGCCCTGATTTCATGTGTGTATGTAGCCTGTGCTCTTCATTGTTGGATACAATGCGCCTAACATCACTCCTACTCATATATGCATCACGTTTGACTTCTGCGTTGTACCTTGAGGTTAAAGGAGCCTCTGCGACAATTGGGTGAACCTCCGTCACTGAACTCCCCCCCCAACCCATCACAAACATTTGCTAATGAGCGCCGAGCTGGAGAATCCATTAAAAATGAAAGACTATGTCGTGGAAATATATTGATGTTTCTAGGTAGATAAACGCAAACGTTCACGAAGATAGATTTGTGCCGTGGGAAGCTTCTACGAAAATGAAGGAAAAAAAGATGGGAAAATATGGTAGCCTTGATGCTTCCGTAGTCTATAGACTGTTCCACGGGCTTTAGCGATATTTTCCCATTGCGACAGCTCCCACCGCCTGCATCATTTCGTCCAATTCGTCCAACAGTTTCCCTACTTTTCCACTAGCTTTCCGGTAGTTACGGCTGGTTTGATCGAATGAAACGTCCACGTGCTCGCGTACATCTTCATGGACCGGAATGCATTTTCACAGTATTCGGATCGTCGATTAGCCGCCCGTATTTATGAGTTTCAACGACTCACATCGACTGTGTTCTTTCTTCACGGTATTGTCTGTATCAGGGGCATTCTAATGATAGAGAGTTTGTTGTCAATTGAGTATTTAATGTCGAATAATTACAAGTTTGTATCTATATAGATGCAGACGTGTTCGGTCGGAATTTTGGAATTGCTTCAGGTGAAACAAAATAACATTTTCGGGGGCCTTTCTTGCCGAAGCGGTATACCGCTTTTGTATGCGCAGAGGTTTCTCACATTGGTCGCATAGAGCTATCGTTATCTATATTGGTGAAGATTTTCGATACACGGTAGAAGGCTGCACGTCAGTACACATCGTCCAAATACAAACAAGTAGGCAGACAGATAGATAGACCCAAAGGCGGACGAGTATTGCTTTGGAAGCAGGTACGACACCTGTCGTGCAAGAAGAGGCATAAATGAGGAAACACGTTCTGATCAACGTCGTACGCCATGTGCATTCGAAGTGAAATAGTCTGAAAGGAACGCCCGTACTTCGTCTGCACTGAGCCAATATTTCCAAAGACAACAGCAGCTCGGTGACCGGGACCACGTCGAGACACGTTGCTACGAACCCGATCGCCCGTCTTAGCTCAGACTCGCCTGCTTCGGTTGGCACCGAGTCTATATGGAAACCGGCCCTATACAGCTCTTGCAATGGAAAGATCTTGTAGAATAAAAGCAGACAGAAATATACACCAGACGACCTCAACAATGAAAACTGATGTGGGCCCCAATACAGAGAGGAAATTTGTCGGTTTCGCTTAGGGACTGAAAACTATCTCATTATAAACGTTTAATTTTTGCTGGATAAAAAAATGTGATTGGACAGTGGGTGGCCTTGACCGCTAACCATGTTACATGTGATAGGGCGTGCGCGATTGAACAAGAAACAAGAACAAAAGAGATAACCAGCTGGAAAAAAAAAACGTATAGATTTACAGTCACCACATCCACCGCACGAGGCTGCCGCGGGGCGATATGCTTTCCTTCGAAATCAGTATCCCCTTTCGGTAGACCGTGTATTTTCGAACACCGTTCGCATGCAGCACTTGTGATAATAAAACAGCATGATGACAAACAGTGCACAAGTTCGTGCGCATCAGAAAGCAGGCATGATTGAAATGTTGTCACACTTTGGGCACCCGCACCGAAAACAATTAAAAGCTTGAAAACCAAATGAAACGGCATAAATGCTATTATGTGGAAGCGTAAATATATAAGGGCGTCGTGGCACATGCAGGAGGCCGTCAGTTTAACACACAAATGTATCCAACAAGAAAATTGAACGAAATGGAGAAGCACCCTAGTGTCAAATACGTGGCAGAATAGAAAAACAAAAACACACACAATACCTGTAGTTTAGAGTGACTAGCATTATGTCGACATAGCCGTTATACACGGTCTCGTGTTTCTGGCGTGGCTTTGTCCTATTTTCCCTTAATGATGAGATGCGTAAAGTGTGGCGGATAGCTTCCTCAAGCGAAGTGCGTGCAAGTGCGAGAACAGTTGGAGAAACTACGGGATGTGTACCCTTCGAAGCACAGCAGATCGGCAACTATGGCCTGTTCCAGACGGCATGAAGGGAGACAACCCCCTCCCGTTCGACAAGCTTGCAGGCTCAAATATACGCTTTATATACGGAGTAATATATATAAAAAACAACACAAGCTTCGCAGCCATGGATCCAAAGGCACACCAGAAAGTACAGAACATACAGATGGCCAAGCAGACCTACGTCCCATGTCCTGTACGAACAACGCCATTCGGAATTGTTCACGCCCAATGCAAGAACTGGCCCATGTCAACAAGTTTGTTTGAGCTCCCCTCCGTACGCTCCTCTTCCATGGTATATTTGCCAATCTTAACTACGATTCATGTCTGTTGTTTTTCAGGCACCTTCACTCCAATCGGTTGACGACGGTCGACTCCGGGGTCTTCGGCAATTTGTCGTCTCTTACCGTATTGTGAGTTCGGCATTCTTGTTTCGTCGCTTGTAGTAATGACACGCTCTATCGTCAGGCAGTAGATATTTGGAGTACAGCGTTTGAGGGTTTTCGTGCAAAAATAACTAACCAGTCCTGACCCAACTCCTCAGTTCGACGGTGGTGCAGATATGTTGTGGAGATGACTCCTACACGAGACGACGTTCCCCTTCTGTGCAAAAGACGAAAATCCCGAAACGTTGAACTTTTGTGTGTGTGTCGCTCCGATGACGTTTTTGTATGGTGGAAACAGGTGGATGCACGAAAACGACATCGGTACCCTCGATGTTGACGCGTTTCAAGGTCTGACTTCTCTCCAAGCCTTGTGAGTGTGCTATCCTGTGCGAGGATTTCATCACCGTCGAGCCGGATTTCTCTGCACATAAAATCGTACCCTTTCCCCCCTTGTCGGTCCGGCTACCGCACCCGCATTTTTCTCGCTGAAATTAACCGATATGTTTATTTTCGAGATCGTAGGCTTATGCGCGTGCGTCTCCCTCTAAGCTCCGAAACACGTTTTTATGGATCCTACTTGCAGTTTGCTCGTGACCCATATTCAATACTGTAGTGTAAGCTAGCTCTTTTAGTACTACCGACCACACTACTGAAAATATGTCGTGGTTCGTTCTCATAATGAGACTGAACGCCTAACAGAGTTAGGACGGCGAAAGCGAAGTCATCTGTACAATCACACAAATGACCTGTGCTCTCCGTGAAAAAACTCCTTGAACAAGACACATTTTCCCCTCGTCTGAGGTAAAGCAAAATCCGAGACGGGTACATTGTAGTATCCTGCGGCTGCTGGCGTCATCACCTACCTGCTGCAGCGTTAGTAGTACAGCACAGGTAGTTCAGGTGAGTATGTACATGTATCATGTACTGAACGAACGAGAACGAAGCTTTAGTGGACTTGCAGAACGTTTACCTGTCCATCCCGTAACGAGATTGACGTTCGATGAATGAAGTGTATGAAGTCTAAATACGACGTTTCTTATCCGTCTCCCTACAGCCCCATCTCGACATTTTGTCACTAACTTGGTTCGTCTGTTTCTATGCCCTCGACTGAACAATGTACTCAACGCTCTTGTACAAGACGTACGTTAACCTTACGCAACTGCCTTCGAAAACAAAAAGACACAATTGAATATCAGTTCAAACCGACCACTACATGCGATACTGAAAATTCTATCAAAATTGCTGAACACCAGAGGCGGGGTCGCCTTGTCGCCGCACCCTTGCTGCCGGATGACTTGTATGTATGGTTTAGTGAGGACACTTGTTCCTACAGTAGTTCTATTTTAAGAGTGGTGCTGTTGCCATTCCTATTGTAGGACAAATTAAAAATTCGATTTTCTTATTTCAATGTATGTACTGCTAAAGATGTTCTATTCTTTGATACGGTATTCCAGGGTGAAGAAATATCGTTTCAACTTCTTGCCAACTTTGAGGTTTGTTTTGGGAACGCTGGCGAAGGTACGACCGGGAAGGTGCCTTGATAAGGCTCAAGTTCGTGCATCACGCCTCAACCCTCCTCCAGGAAAGCCAACCGTACGTGGTGGTTCAAGGTCTCGATTGCGTGGGTAGTCCGTGGTTCCTCGCGAATTGTGAATTAACCACTGCGATATACGTTTATTCTAACTATTTTTTGAACTCGGCCCGTTCATCTAGACGCCCCGTGTAGATCCGGGAAAAACAAATTGTTTTAGGACCGTCTGATCAATGCGACAATCAATCCGACCTGCCGCCCATTTTACACAGAGTATGCGTGTGTGTTCACAGCCAATCCGACCTGCCGCCCATCATGCACAAAGTATGCGGGTGTGTTCGCACGGTATGAACGCTTTATAGGAAGTCATCCGACTCCTGTGTTGAGACAATTTTGAGTGAGGATGAACTTGGCTTGTTGTCCTCGTACTATTTATCGGACGAGTTCGAACTCGGAAAACTCATCGTCGTAACTCGAGTAGTGTATACTTTTTATATATATAATATATATATTCTTCCCGCGTCGTTTTCGAGCGGCGGGGGGATTCAGCTACATGCCATTGAGCGCTGCGTAGAACTTCTCTAAGGTGGGGTTTGAAACCTTTTCTTCTTATACGTGGTGTAGACAATACGGCAGCGAATAGGCAGGAGTAGAAGGTGAACACAGGAAGATAAAATTCGAGGATAACCTTTTCGGGGTGGGTAACGCATGCGTTTATGACGGCGCTTGCCGAGCGACTGACGTTGAGCTAACGCCGACAGGTGTACTGGTTAAATATTGATGCGTCAATGTGTGCCATGCCATCATCGTTAATCGTGTCGGCAAGTGACACAGCACCAGTGAGCACCCGAACATTTGTGTGCTATTTGACCAAGTATACGCAAAATGATTTCATGCAAAATTTTATACAAGAGTAATTCTCGTTAGCTTATCGAGCAGATGTACAGCCCGTGTGCTGTATAATTTTGCCGGCTACGAACATGCGCACATATAACACCAAGGAAAGCATCATAATTTGTATGTTCAAACGATATTTGGGTTGTTTCGAACAAAGAGCAACCATATCCAACACCAATAAACTACGGAGAGGTATTACTACTGCTGTAGTTCGGTAGCACTAACTTCTGAACAATATCCCGAGAATAGAATGCTTGGGGTAGAGTTGAAGAGGATGATATCAGCTAAGTAGATCTAGGATTTGTGTATCTGTTGATATTTGACAGTGTGAAGGAACAAAACTGGTAGACGAAATCAGGTAGACTCGTGTGATCTCTGGTGCACACGGCGTGACGATCTGGTTTTGCTCAGCAGTTATTGTGTTTTTTTGGACTGCAAGGTTGAAAAGTCAACTTTCTACGGATCTGCTCGTCCGGGTTTTCGTACGTTGACGCTTCACTACCTTGAATGCATGCATGGGATTCTTCCCATACTTTTCGACAATGCATTGGCCTGGGCATCCTTCGAACCATGTGGGCGAGGATTTCCGTTACAATTTTCACCATTTGCACTGCTTCCCGAAGTAGTTTAGGCGGGGCACATCGGGCGTGCGAAGGGCCAGAATATATGGGATGTTGGTGGCGACAGCAGTTGTCGTAACCTGTAGCTTGTATGTGCTAGGTTTCATTGAAGTAGGTGCCGAGTCCATACCAACGTAATACATGGAGAACAAGCGCGAACAGCGAATCCTACATCTTGTAAAATTCAGCCAAGAAGGGGTATCAAGGCCAGAAATCCTGATTTTCCTAAAAAAGAACAAAATTGCGACCTTCCCGCAGTAAAAGTAGTGTTAAACTACAATTGTCAACATGGTACTTTGGACCCATACACGGGGTGCTTATGTAACTATCAGCAACAACGGAAACATGATGCATTCCATTCAAAAGCACAGAATATTGAAGCAGAAGACATGTCTTGACATTTTTGGGTCGTCCACACTAATATGTAATAAATGGATACCGCGAGCCAATTCTGGCTTTGTTTTCCGAAGAAAAAAAGGCCACTTCGTAGCGTGAGGGCAGGTTGCCTTGCTTTGAGTTTTTCGATTGGTGTGTGTGTGTGATTCAACATTCGTTTTGTCCACGTTTAACCTCCGCGCTCGACACACACGGCACCAATTTCGGTTGCGGCGGGCTCTGTGCGCACACACATAATATCCAACTTTCTCGTGCTGTCCCGGTTGTATGCCGTTCACAGTTGGTCCAGGTTGGTTTGTCAACGTGTTGAGGCACATGCTTGTGCTGTGGCGAGACATGTTTGCACAACCATTTTGTCACGTTTTTGTTGTGCCTACCAACAGGACAGACAGGCTGTGCCTGCCCACAGCATTCAGACTGCGCGTGCCGACAGCAGGCAGACGTTGCCCGTCCACAGCAGTTCACAGCAGGCAGATATATTATATTTTAGTTCTACCTAAGGGCCGTTCTCGACGAACAGAACGAAACAGGATTCGTGAAGTATTGTCATGCCAAAGGATCGTGATCGCTGACATTTCGTTTCAGTTCTTACAAACAAAAACGAAAAAGGCCACGTTTCGTGGGATTTGAGATTGTTGTGTCGACGCCGGACCGAGCTTGCAAGATTCCAATTACATCGACCGTCGGCCAAGCACAATTCGCAAGATTCCATCTCGCAGGACGTCTGCCCGGTCTGGCCTATGATATCCTTACGTCATTTTCGATTTTGTCTTCGAGCTGTGCCTTCTCCTCCTCGATCTTTCCAGGCAACCTTCGCGTTAGGCTGCGCCTAGGTGTCGTTCTGTAGACGCCCGTTATCCAGAAGCGGCGTACGAAGCAGAGGCTGACATTCCCCTGTATCGGCCTTCGGGTGCCGTTGTTGCGCATGGGTTTCGTGGTGCCTTGATAAGGCTTACTTAGGGACATGAAAAATGACACGAGTCGTCTCTTTTTATTTGTGGGGAAAAAAAAAAACAATTGGCGTCATGGATGGTGCTTTCTTATGCCGTGATTCAGAGCAAAGGTAACCTTATTTATGACGAAACAATCACGAATCGTGTTCTATTTGTTCGTTAAGAGGGTTTTAACTAATAACACACATATCTACGAGTACACGTACGCGGACAGTGTACCTGTGCGCCCACAGCAACGTTCAGGCCGTTTTCCCCAGACATGCTGCAGGTAGTATTGTCAGGCCAAGCCACATGCTCATGAGGGGACGAAGAAGCAGGACAAGATCTCGTGTGTATGTTGCAAGGCAGTAGTAGGATTGGCCCCTGCTACAAAAACCTGTTGGACCATATATTATGTCGGTTGTAGACTTTTCGTCTTCAAAATTATGGGTCCGGAAATACAAAACACACAACAACATCGAGTACAACATCGAATACGGTGTACGGAGGGGTCAAGGGTCGATCCGAAACAAGCAGAACCCATGGCGACGCTGCTATCTTCTACTGCTGCTGCTACCTCACAGGGGGAGTGTCGGCGTCTGCTGCAAGAAGCTCCCTCTGTTGGACCAAATTCACGTCGGGTGCAGATATTTCGTGATGAAAAATCATGCTGAAGTTGGAATTCGGAACCAAAAACACACACGGCAACATCTAGTACATGCCCAAAGGGTTCGAAGGATAGACTGACAAACCGAGCGTACGACGCCGGCCCTAGTTTCGTGTGTCCTCCCGCTACTGATGCTGCTGCTACTGCTGCTGTTTAGCTGCTGGAAAATCTTGTTTTTCGTTGACAGTTGTGGTTTCACCTGCTGGTACGAGAAGCTCTTTCCTAGGGAATAAACATGCCAGGTGCAGATGTTTCGTCCTCAAACGAATTGGAGGGCATCATCCTGAATTTTCCTAAACCTTTATCTGCTCTTGCCCGAACGCCGGCATACATAGGCCCGAGAACGTCGGGGAAGGTCGGGGCTGGTATCGTGGTTCGCCGGCAGGCTGTTCAACGAGGGGTCTCTGCGGCTGTGTTGCCGTTCTAGCTGTGGGTTACCGATTCGCTTTTCTTTTTCCAGCTGTCAACGTTTATACTTTGGCGTTGAATTCGCGCATTTTCTCGGAACCTAAAAAACGAACGGGAACAGGTTTGGGCCAGGCACTAATCAACGCCAAGTTGATTTTATCATTTAGTTTTTCGATTTCAATCTTAGATTATGTTTGGACTATTTATGGTCTAGTTAGGACACACCCAAATTTCACGGATACAGACGACCGCGTACGTACGTACGTAAATGTTCGTTGGGGTCGGTTTAGCACAAAACAGAATAATCTGGATTTGCCCTTAATGATGAATCCCAGATATGACCTATACTGGAAGCATTGTAGAGGTCAGGCCTCATTGAGACCAATTACCGGTAGACCGTGTTTGTCCGATATTTTTAAGACGTCACTACTCCGTCAATAAATTTTAAAATTTTGAAACAAGAAAATAAAAAAATTGATTCTATTGATAACACCAAGAGCGCCTTGTGGATTGATTCCACGTACGATATTTATACTCGTAGGTTATCATTAATTCTAAAGGAATTTCGCGATTTTTGTTAAACAGGATTTCTGACCTCAATTCAACAGAAAATATTTTTGATGGCGCACTTGCGTAAAATCTCGCTGGTCAATTTGGTTTGTCCATCGACAACGGGATTTTCCTGAAACGGAAAAAAAAACATGTTCGCTGACAGGGACTGCAGTTCAAGGCGTGTCTGAGTTTCCTGCTCACGCACGCGACTGTCGTAACCCATACCGCGACAACAGGTCAACGATGGACTTGCTGAACAAAACGATATGTGCGAAGTACATCAAACGTTGCTGTCGCGTTTCCATGAGCACCATAGAGCTGCAGGAAAAGCCGCATCCGTTTGCTTTTTTCGTTGTAGGTTCTGGACCGTTCGTGCCTGATCGGCCGATTCTGCATGAACTTAAGAGTTTTTCAAAGGACGTGACACCTACAGTACCAGTTTGTTCGGCAGCGTACGGACCGATATACTGTTTTTAGCTGTAAGCGTTTCCTATTTTGCCGACTGGTACGACATACCATACCCGACGTCGTAGTTGATATCTGATACTTGGTATCTAGTATTTTGTCTCTGGTGCTTGGCATCTGGTACTTTATATATATAATACTTTGTATCTACTGTAGTGCTTCGTGTCCGCAGGAGTCCTTGGGTTCTTGCGCGACACACGCAAAGTTACGCACTTGCGGAGTTCTATGTACCACTCTGTCCGGAAATATATGGTCAGTTACAAAATCATCATGAAAACAACCCGTTCCTCACATACCTTGGCGAAGTGGTATCAACAAATCACTGGTGAGTCAGCCGAACAAGCTCATTTGAAAAAAACATTGTGGTGCAACGGTAAAATGGAATTCAAAGAGACTACATATTAATAGGTACACAAGTACTATAATAACACAAAGAGAGAAATAGGTATAGCAATTTTGGGTCCAGGAGCCCTATCATACCTAAATGACACTGATGCTGTTCCAACTGCTACTCCTTCCGCAAACCTGATGCTACGGGTAATGCATTTTATACAATACCCAGCAGTGCTATTTCCAATTGAAACCACCGCTACAACAGTATGTTGTGAAAATTGTCCTTTCCTGCCGCTACGTCGTCTGTCGCTACTTCTCCGACTCCCACTATTCTGGCGTTACTGCACTACTCCACCACTACAATCTGCTCAAAAACAAAAGTGGCCCCGCTCCACACGCAGTCTATATCTTCGACGAGCTTTCGTTCGTTATACGTCCCTTTCACGCCGTCTGAATAGCGAATATTTCCCTACAGTCTTCGACAAAAAGGAAGCCGGCGGTAGTCATCAGTCGATCATAACGACGCCCTTCTTCTATACTATACTGCAGTTTTTGTCAACATGCAGATCGCTGTATATAGTTGTTTTAGATGTACGCCTACCTCTTTCGAATTTTCCGAGCGAGAACATATATCACCTAGGGTCCTGTTCGCAAGCAGGGGGTAAACCAATCTTCTATAAACCACAAACGTGTCTATGTTAGGTACCTGATTTCGTGTCATTTACCAGGTGTGTCCAGGGAACATCGGAACGTCTTCTTTTCGCGGCCTGCATCGATTGAGGGCCATACCTTTGCTGGTTCGATAGGTTGACGCCGTCAAAGTTAAAGGGCGGCTATTGCAGACGTGCATATACCGCCCGCCCCGCCCCCCGCCTCCAGATATTCCTTTCAGCAACATGATTTGTCCATGTGCGTCGCTCCTTTGACGCAATTGGGCGACGGGAACAGGCGCCTGGACAGCAACAAGATCGAGGCCATCGAAAAGGACGCCTTCGCGGGTTTGTCGTCTCTCACGAACTTGTGAGTTATTGGTTCATTGGGGAAATTCGTTTCTTATCGTCACAGTATAAGCACGATTTGGCACGTTGGTCGTCCTGTCGCCGCAATGAACATTGTGCATGCGATTGATGTTTCGGTGCTATTCAGCTTGCTTCAGCCAAGGTTTATATCTGACGAAATCTCAAGCGTTGTTCTAATTGGTGCCAGAATGTAAGAACAGCGTGCTCTCTGAAATCTACAAAATTACAACGCTGGACGAGCAAACCATTTTTTTGTTCCCCCCATAGGATCGAACGATGCAAAATAACACCCAACCTACTTCAAGTTGCGTTTTCACGGGGGCGACGCAAGCTGGTTCCGCAAGTCGGAGTGAGTTTGGCAACGATATCTTTGTCGTGTACATGGTGGTAGAACGCTGGGTCGGCAGAATGTCCAGAAGCTTGCGCGGTCAATTTCGGACAACATCTTCCATATAATTTCACACATCGTTATCAGTGTTCAGAAGATAGTCTATAAATTTATCGTCTACAAAGCTCTCGAGATAAAGTACAGATTGCTGCCTGTAGCATGTAATACCCCGTTTATGTTTCCCCCCAGTATAATCTGCGGGTTTTGGTTTAAACACCGTTCGCCGGAAGCGCCTCGAACGTACGGGGAGGGCGGATTTCCAGTGTATTTATATCTGACTCAATTTGATCATTGAGGTTCGCATCTTCGGATGAGATGACGACTAGACGACCTGATACCTACCCTGAATGTATACTACTCCCCCTTTGCTTGCATCATCAGGTTCCTGAGCAACAACGCTCTGACGACGCTTCCTGCTGGTCTTTTCGAGAACCTCGGGAGTGGCTCTTCACTGCTCGCACTGTAAGGATTTCTGCATCTTCCCCAGGAGTCGTCATGGCGGCCGCCCACACTTTTACACAGGCTGAACGTGGAATTGGTTTCATGGTAGACGATCGACGCTTGAGCGAGAATCGGCGTGATAACTTCATCCGGACAGCCTATCAGTGGGTGCCTTGATCTACGTGTTTCACCTTCATGTCCTCATCTTCGCTTTGTAATCGAATTGCCGCCGTTTCATTCAGGACGCTGGATGGAAACTCGGACCTACAATGTGTTCCCACCGTGTGAGTTAGGGGGTATATGGTCCCGCGGTATTCCTGTGTGACTGGTGTATGTGGCCCGTGGTGTCGCCTAAGACCCGAAAACAATCGTGCCCCGCGACGACACTAGAAATATTGTGGGAGAACAAAACACACTCATCTTCGCAGCGTCACCGTTTTGCTGAATTTTACTTTGACAACACACTACCCCTGCTGGTTTGGTTTCTTACGCCGATTAAACGTTTTGTGTACCGTATGTGTTTACGTAGATGAGACAAGAGCTACGATTTTCCACGGGTAGTTTCCACGAACTGTACAAGAGTCGGTTTGCGAGCGAACCCTGTATAACTTGGTGCGGTCACCATTTTTGTTTAGAAGGGCCCGACGCTCACGCTGACCTCACAAGCCCTAATATCCTGACGTTACGGCGTGCAACCAAGTCTTTCACTTATGCCCCTCCCCTCTGTTTTTGCGTACCGCTCAATACAGTAACTCTCCTTTTTCTGGGCCGCTGCCTTCCACCGCTAACTTGTGCGGTAAGCGTTCGCGGGTTCCATTGATGTGTGCTATGTCTTTTCAAAAGTGTGTGACGAGGATAATGAGTGTTGTTTATGATTGTTTAATCTGTCGGTTTCTGGCAAACCGTGCACGATCGGTCCTTTTCGAAGGAGGGATGTCATACATTTGGGATAGTACAAAGTACAGTATTACGGGTACGACTTTGTTGTCGACTCGTGTGTATTAACGCAGTTTCAAGTAAAGTTAGTTTAAGCCAGTTTTTCACGTCAGATAGCTTGGGGAAAACATATCCCCATGAACCTTACAGAAGACCGATGCGTGACTTTGCGATTCGATCATAAATCATTTGCGGGTATAGTTAGAGTGTCGCCCGAAGTGGCGAGCTATGTTAGCAGTATATACGTCAACCCTTTCAATACCAATGTATAATGCATGCCATATGGTTCTTGTTTAACGCTTGTACTGCCGCTCAACAGAGTGCGAGCCAGTCGGCGCAGTGGCGTGTGACGCCGATTTGGAAAAGTGCATTCCGGGGGCGGTGGGCTACACCTGCGCTACTGGTAAGACTCAGCAGTAGGTTACGTGTGGAAAGTCCGCGAAGCGCTGGACTACCGCCGAGGGCATTCAACTTATTGGAGGACAGCTAGACGTGTATTCTGGTAGTAACTGTGATTTTTCGCGCAGTTGAAATATGCTGATAGCCTCGCTATTCTTCGGAAATAGACGCTTCCACGTACACCTCGTCAGCCACCAAGAACATAGCACAAGCAAGGGAGACACGTCTATAGAACAAGTGTGATCAAACGCCAGCATACACTTCATCGTGTCATGCAGTTCTTGTGTACCTCCATTGCCCTTTATTTCAAAAACGATACGGAGAATATTTTGAGCGTTATCATACAACAACGTTCGTGGCGAACAACCCTTTTGACCACATGTCGTACCATTTGGCAATGGAGAGCGTGGCTGCTGCATAGAACACATGGTTTGTACACATGTATATAGTATTGCGGGCCTACTACAGGCTTCTGAGGTATAGACAAGTTGACACACTAGATTTCTCGAGACGCTACCCCCTCTGATGTCTAGCACACACGACAAAATGCTTGTCGAATGTCGGATATTTATAAATTTAATCACACAGTATTGTATGTAGACTGTAGACACGTACCTGGTAAGAAATATGATTTTAACATGTGCTTTCGGGGTCTCACTCAAATCCTTGACGTAGAAACGATGTCACGCCTATCTTCCTCTGCTTCTCAACTAAGTAGTAGATAGAACATAACATTTTCCCATGAAACGCAGGTTTTCGCAGATGCATGCGTTGAACACATTTTTATATACGCTCAGTACCATGCCACCCAGTCCTTGTTCGCGTCCGCCGACCAACCCTCCCGGCCTCTTATTCGCCGCAACGTCGACATTGTTATCCTCACGGCCGAATCCAACACCCGTCACAAAGTAGCTAGTCAACAATTTAAGCAGTTCAGTACAATATGTGCATTTGCCACTACGACCCTATCCTTATGTCGTGATCATGTTGGACAATACCGGATGAAGTCTCTAGATTGGAGGCCGCAATGAAGTGATTTTGGCGTCCAGCGCACGCCGATGTCCGTTCAGTACCGTAGACTGGATATATTCTCATTCGGAAAGGATCCAAAACCAACTTCGACAGGACTGGTGTGTACTGGTCGCAGCCTTCATCCAGACACTGGAGATATTGTAGTATGCAATGGACACGTGAACATCGCGGGCATTTTTTACAGGTTCGGAAAGTTGTTAAAGCATTCGTTCTACGTTGCCATCCCGGAACGTGTGTTGTGTGTACGTGTGCTTCAATGTTTCAGTCACTACATGCCTAGACAGGTCAGTACGCGGTTTGATGTAGGGGCCAACGCAAGCTTTGCCACAGATCCAAGTACTGTAACAACATGACAGTATCATCAATCGGCGCACGCGGTAGGCCCCACGGCAGTCCCGGCTGTGTACTCAATGCGTGTTGTCACCTGACATCTGTCTTAAATTTCCCAAAGTTTGCCAGGAGGACGACGACTGCGATGCAGACGGGGGCGAACTTTGCTGCCCATTGTTGAAGGTCTGCGACAATCCTAACGAGGCTGGTGCTTGTGGTGAGCATATATCATTTGCAAGAGTGCGTGTTCAGGCTTGTGCCACGCTAGGGATTTACCGGTTTCTGACTCTGTACGGTTTGGCTGGTGCAGCTTATCAAGTAAGCCACGACCGAATGATGCAACACATATTCTAGCCTATTTGTAAAGGACTAGCCAAACCCCCGGTTGGTTAATTCAAAGATATGGCGCGGGCCAGACATCGACCTTCTCGCGTAAGGAGTCAAACAAACGAACAACCCGTCCCGCCATGCCATGGGATTGCTCATGTATCGCTTGTGCATACACGCCAAATAGTACTCTGGCCGTCGCCAACACGCCATGCACATTTCCACATGTTAGGGTTAACGCTGATTTTGTTTCACACGCCGATGGACCCGTACGTCTAGTCAATAGCTGTATTGCACACAGTTGGCGATGATGTAAGGACGTGCGCAACGGGTTCCAACAAACCGTCAGCGAACGGGGGTGCACGGGTGTAATCAAGTAGTACACGAGAGTGGACCGATAGACAGCGTTTTGGTTAGCATGAATTTTCGTGAGGGGTCTTTCACGCGTCGCACGAAACGTTTTATGTACTTGTCACTCTGCCCGCCCCCCCACGCGCCCCGTGCTCAGGTGACCCGCACATGACGGGTTTCCGCGGCCAGAAGTTCGACTTTGCGGGTAAAGACAATGAGTGGTACGCTTTGGTCTCGAACCTTCCCTACATACACCTCAACATGCGGATTACGTCTCCTGTCCCTTCCGTTCCTGAGATTACCTACATTACCGGGCTTTCCATTGTCACGACGGACAGTGAAGGCTTTGAGCACACCATTGTAGTTTCCGTTATCAACCCGCGTAGCTTGGAGAGCTCCTGCCCCGTTGGTACGTACCCCTGTCTTGCCGATGGGGCCCTTCATGTGACAGTTGACGGAGAAGAAGTTCTGCTTTCGCCCGGCGAAGTTACGGTGGCCCCAGATGTTTCCATCGCCGCCGTTAACCTTCCTGGGTCCTGCAGGAGCTTTGGGTTCGAGAAGTACTGGGAAAAAAAGAAGCTCGAAAGAATTTCTCACTCCGGCCGGAGGCTCAGTTTGAAGAACACGATGCAAGACATGTCCGACTGGGTTCTTTCCGATCCCACAGCCACCAACAAATTGGAATGTGAGGAGTACGTGGCTCGCTCTACAGCTGGTAGCGGCGTTGGTCTGTTCGCCCACCAGTCCGAGCATGTTTCCTTTCAAATCATGACTCCGACCGCCAAGATTCGCTTGAGCCACGGCAAGTTGCATCAACTAGCCACGCGCGATCCCACCGACCAGTTTGACCTTCCAGACCACCTGACATGGCAAATGAACGTTGCCATTGATCATCACGAAATGAGCCTCGACTCTTCGGGCATCCTTGGAGAGACTCTGGTGCCTACTGTCAGCGCGAACGGGACACCAATCATGCAGGGTATGGGCGCCATTCGCGGTGAACATGAAGACTGTGAGTATACAAACCAGTTTCGATTTGCGAAGATTACCATTCGATTCCCGCACGACCAAATTTTGAGGCATGACCTTAACTAGAGTATTCCCTATCTACGTAGGTACATACATAATACAATATCCAACGGCCTGCATCACTTCCGTACAGAGATATAGACGAACGTTGCGGTCGTCGGTGACCACTCTTTATCGGCAGAGGGCGTCCGTTACGTGTGGTTACGCCAGGTATTTACACGACCACAGTAGCTGCCAAGCCCTCCTGCTATGAGGGAAAACTCTTTCGGTGATATAGGCTGACGTGTTGCGGCTATTACCGGGGATAAGCTCGAAGTATCGGAAGGTGTATACACAGTACGTAGTGCAGCCCTGGATTACGCATGATATCAAGTATAAGGGATTGCATCTAAGATTAGTGGGATGCCCTTCGAGAGGTATAGACGATACAGGCAAATCTCCCTCGCAATGACAAAGGTGTGCTGTTTTACGTTGCTTGTTCGGTGCGTTTCCTTTTCTAACAACAGATCGCGTCGAGGGTCCGTTCGGCACTATCTTTTCGCAGGGCCAGTTCCTCTACTAGATCAAAACTAGTGCAGGACTGCACCGTCTCGTCATGTTCCACGACGGCCTGACGGATCCCAGAAGGGATGGATGGGCAACATCGGGCGTCGACAACGGAATGCGTTGCTTGTTCCTCTCCGCAGTATAATGATATAGTCATGAGGCTTTTACATGAAGGAGCGTTATGTCATAACTGCGGTGTCAACGAACGCGGCTTCGTTTGTCCTAGGCGTACATACAGCTGTCGAGACATCCGCGGTTCTTTTGGGATGCGTGCGATTTCCTCGACACAATCTTAACTGGGCAGCACGTGCTCTGTGTAACCATAGCCTCTTTCAGCGATTGCGGCTTTCCACCCACAATAATCTTCCCTGAACGGCGTAGCTTACCCCTGACGTTGGAACGGATAAAGAAACGACGAAGGGCGACGCCAATGTGAAGGTGTTAGCTGACCGCCACTAATGACCTTGTTTCTTATGCTTGAGTGGATACATCGTGCGGTTTGCAAGGGGGGGTCCCCATATATGTTATTGGATGACATTTTCGTTTGTGCACTAAAATGTATTTCAAACGAAGCCCGTGAGGTTGTTCGGTGGACAACGAAGAGAACACGGTTTCTTAAACGTCGGGTCTGATTGCGATAACCTCCTCGTCCTGTCTGCAGCTTTACAACATTGGGTTCATCTCTATGTGTTGGCTGGGTGGCCGCGGCCGCTTTTAGCTCCACTTGGTTGGGTGTCTACATCCGAGACCTTCCCTTACCCTTGGCTTACTGAGAATACAACTGGTGGGCTGATGTTATATTGGCGGAGTGTGTGATATCTCCTATGTGAAGACAATGCGATTTATCTTGTTGGACGACGAGGTTTAATCAGCATTCTTTCGTTGGTTAGATTATTCCCTTGGCCGGTAGTTGCTCGCTCGCTCTAGGTAGGCATTTATATCTGTACTCAACACGGGAAATATTTGCTTTAGAGATCGCGGTTTTGACCTTGACGATCCTACCGTGACATTGATTTACGATTGAGATTGATGTGTGCTGATTTGTTTACTAATTTATGATTACGTGTTCGGGACCTGTAGCGGGGGGGCTCTTTGTCACACTGCTGTGATACTTGTCTACGACCAACTGGGGTTATATATTGTGTGAAGAGGGAACTTTGTGTAGAGTCACTGCCTCCACGACGACTCTTCAGCTGGGTGAGACATGACCTTCGAGGCAGTCGACAACGAAATACAATAATATCCCAGGCTTAATATAGTGTTCGAAACAGGTCGATTGTGTCATGAGTAGGAGTTGGAAAACATTGTGTATTAGCACACCTTGTGCGAGGTCGGCCCAGGACACCGCAGGTAATCGTATCCACGGGGTAGATTAAATCTGTCAGAAACTCCCTGACTGAGCGTTGCGGTTGTTGGAAGGCCCGAACTTCTTTGTCATTTAGTGGTGCGCAGCTCGTTCAGGTATTTATAGTGCTGGGTATCCTGTGAAAATGTAAAGGTGAAGCTATATCTTCACAGGTGAACACACCGAGCTTTCAGCAAGCCGAGCATCATGGTACGTGGCACGTCGAACGTATCCGGTTTCAAGAATAATTCAAAATACGTCTCCCTCTTTGCATGATCTGCGCCAACCTTGTTCGTACGAGTATCTCACAACTGCACACAATTTCCAACAAGTCAACATCATCGACGGCAAGAGGGTGAATATATCCCGTCCCATTAGCACTTGCTAGAAGCAGTTATTATGGTCCTTTTGCACGACAAGTTCGCAACAGAGCATCTGCGCCCGCGGTCCCTGCCTAAGGACGTACCTGGTGGTTGTGTAATGTTGTATTTTCACCCATCTGCTATTAAATACCAGGGTTACTGGGAACCTGTTCATACATATGTTGAGATTTTTGTTCATGTTTTGCGGAACAATATACGTTGTTCTTGGTGGAGCCGTTCTTCTCTCTCGCGCTTCCGGCTGTGTGCCATCAAGGGGTCCTCCGAGTATACCACGGCTCCTATGAGGTCGCGGTCGAGGTATATAGCCCGTGGCTCTCCGAAATCGCCAACAAACTCTGAAACGTGACGCTGGGATGGTTTCCCATCTGCGATTAATAGGGTCCAGCAGGACTGTAAACGCCCATATTTCAGCAAGCATCGTCATTTCGAGGGTTCTTGCAGCAGTAGCAGCTATAGGGCGATAGTCACATCAGGGGCAAGAACATAAGAAGGATCCAAATATGCACCTACAGCATAACACCACTAAATCAAGGCACCCCCTCTTACCTAGAGTGGCATTGTATTTTGCGGCAAGCATCCCGTTTGTATACATGACAGTATGACAGGCGTAATCGCCTGCTCTAAAAAACAGTCTGCCACTCACTTTCCCCCGCGGCAATCCTGCGTAGCAAGCAAGCAACTACTGGAATACAGCCATATATATATATAGCATTCAACTACCACCAAGTGCCTTTTGTGAGCGATCTGGATAAAGCCAGCAGGACATCTACAAAGAGTATTGTCTATCGTTATAGTTGAACTTGAGGGTTCTCGTCGACGACAGGACGCGTTTGTTTGCTGTTCGAGGTCCTTTCTTTCAAGCCAAATTTCTCTTCATGCGCCTGCCTATTCTGCTTGTTGTCAGTCATCATCACAATAGCGTCCACCCTGAAGGTGAAGTATGGGTTGCGTCTTTGGCCTCTTGTATAGGTGGGTAGTATTCCTACGAGCACGTTTGATCTTGCCGCTAATGAACGCAACTGTCTCGTTCACGCCGTCAACAGTCCACGCTGCGTGCCACTTCCTCTTCGCCCTGTGTAGTAAAATCCCACACCATCGATAACAGCGTAACTGGTGTTGGACATGTCAATGAGTTTTGGTATCGTCTATCGATTCCTATTACCCCCTGAAATCCAAAGGTAATACGCTACCGATACTTGAATATTATGTTTAATGTTCAATGGAATTCACAGAATAGACTGTCGTCCTTACGACACTTATATTATGTGGATGTGTCTCTCGAATTCAAATGCTCTACCAATATGATCGGAGAAATACCGATAGATACCTTTGTATTTGAATGGTGTCGGCTGCTTCATTCCAAAAATGGTTAATTCCCTGAACATGAGATATTTATATGATCACATCCTGCTGTGCAATCGCTCATTGTTCTTACGATATGTGACAGGATTTTTCAATAGATACTTAATTTCATGATGAATGGTACCGTAAGCTAGACTTCGTTTTGGTGGATTTTAATGTGATATTGTGCTTCACACACTACAACAGACGTAGCCTGTAGATTTAGTAGGTTCGCCACATACTTGTTTACCCAACGGAGTCAGCAGCAGCATTTCCCATACACGTAGGATCAGATGCTGAAATTTGTCGATGTATGTCTTTTTAATACACCAGTACATTCAGAGAAGCACAGTAATAATAGGAGATTACTCTTAGAATGGGAACATGAGTTCGATCAATAATATTTGCTTGAATCAACGGTTAAAACAAATAGTACTAGGTATATCCGGGCTTTTTGATTTTTTCACTCACAATAGAGTATGGATTTTTTATTTATTTCTTCTTGATGTCCGACGACGGATTGCACAAACTCATTCCAGCCAGATATAAAGCGAATATCCTCCAAATACCGCAGTAAGTACCAGGTGGGTTTTAATCAATTGAGCAATAGGTACCCGTAAGTATCATTGTACACAAGCTTCAAATATTACATTCAGACGTATGTATCGATCGACGCCGTTCCAAATTGTTCTAACTCAAAGGTATGTATGCGTCGATCGTCCCACTTACTTGCGAAGGCTTCGAATTGGGCGTTCTGTGTCGGCCGACAACCTAACGATCCCTCTATTTGGGCAATGGGTGTTGATCGACACTCCCTGCAGACGTATTGTATTGGGCAATAGTTCTAACTGCGAAACAATATAATTCCAAGATAAATCATATTACCAACAAGTATCATTGAAAACTATCGTATTACCTATTATTAGGTATCGATAACTAACTGGCGATTCGAACGAGCATTGATTATAAATATACTAGGTCAAACGTAAATACTCAATCAACCTTTAGCTCCACTGTTCATCTCCAACGTTTAACCATCTTTTAACACAAGTTTCAGTTGCGCGAACGTGAACGTTTAACGAAATATTTTTACGTAGGAGATTTGGATAGGGATGTACATTCCGAGTTTGTTCCCTAAAGAAAGGACTCGCGGTCTAGATGCTATAAATAGCCGTGCATAGTACGCGCGATGGGATTATCACACCCCGCTTGTAACTACATATTTGTGCAAAATCCTCGAACTAATGACGGATGATTGTACTTTTGTTTTATTCATGTAGGGAATATGAGTGGTGGCTAGATGAACCGAAACCTTTGTCTATTCGTGGATGCGGTGGACAAATATGGCGTCGTCGGAGAGGCGGAACCTGTTTATGCCGCGATCCAACCCCGTCGCCGGTGCGTTTTACGACGGAGGTAGCGCATTTCCGCCTGAATGGTTTCCGAGTGCCGGAGATTTTCAACACAAAATCGTCGCAACGGCAATCTGGTTTTGAAAAATGACGTTTTTGCATACTTGGGCGATGGGATTACCCATCAGGATGCAGTGTTGATCAAATCTCAAGTCTGGCTTCGTGTGAGGTATGGATCTCTTCAAGGGAGGAGCCTCATAACCATGAAGCTGAAATATCATCGTAAAACGTCTCTCCAGCCATTCAGGTGGCACTTCGCACCGGAGTGGCCCCCGAAAAAAAAAGATGTTTGGGGGCAGGTAGAAAGCGGTCGATGGCAAACGAATTTTGCGGAACTCCATCCAAACATCACATTGAGTCGACAAGCGTGATGGACGCCACGGCGCCTAGTGTTCTCGCACGAACTCAAGGGTGTATCCTCCGCAGTAACCAGCGCCCTATGTATATTATGGTGCAACGCCAATATATCAAATTCAAGGCACCTGGACATGAGCCAACGCAACCTGTCCCTTGCGTTAGACTGCGCCTAGCGTACTTACAGTCAGCAAACAAATCAGCCGTCGTGCCGTCCTTTTGTCACCTACCCCGCCTGTGCCACTCCGGCTCTTTGAAAATGCCGATGTGTCTCTTCAAAGGAACGAATTCCACTGTGTGGGTCTTCCACGGTCGACACGCAAGGTCGGATAAGGTACGAGACTCTGCTGAGTATACTACGATGATACACGTGGGATACCTGATCGTAAACGTATTACCGTTGTAGCATCCCTTCGACCGATCCACTGAATATGCCCACACTCGAGACAGCACACGGATAAATCTTTCTTACTACTTATACGATATCCCGAGAAACATCGGAACAAGGCACGCGGCATGCACACGGGTCAGACCAACCAGCACAACCAACGCGAATAGTGCTAACCTTCTTACCTGTAAGATATCGTAAGAAACATCGGTACAAGGCACGCGGCATGTACACTGCTCGTAGTATGCATGTAAGAACAACCGGCCCGAACCAAAGCGCGAATAGTGTTGACCCAAGTATTGGCCGATCTCCAAGTCCACAGCTGGTTCCCGCATGGCCTTGAGGGTCGTCATCCTCGTCACCAAAGCCCAATAATTCGCGTATGTATGCTTCCAGTACAGGTGGTAGGAAAAACACACATAATTGTTGGTTCGAACACGTGGTGCATATTTGCAGGATGGATCAACGAGGACCATCCATCAACTGCGTTCGTTCCATTCGGGGCGTACGTAAAGCCGAAACTTCCCCGGCAAGAATTTTTTGCAAGTGGAAAGAGATGGTATACCAAAACGTGGTATTACTATTCCACGCATTACAATGTGCTGGTTGGCGTTCATTCATTGAGAAGCTTGTCTCATGTACGTCTTGGGCGACCATGGATTAGCTGAGAGTCGACGAACCCAAGTTAAAGTGAGACTATAACCAATAATCCCGCCAGATGGGTGAACGAAAGGGTGTAGAACCTTAGAAATCGGTTCTGGCAGTTGGCAGAGATGATTAATTATTAACAAAACAGCTCAGGATGACCCAGTTGTTGATCTAAACTCTTCCGTCGCCCTTTCTTCCCGGTCAGTGACAGGATAAATTGGTTTTCGAAGATGCATTCTGGTTGGTTCTAGATCGATACATCGACTATTTACTTTATCGTACCCTACAAGTTTGGATATTGGACGACGAGAGCCTGGACTACTCTTTACCCTTTCGACTGTTCTTGAGTTTAACCAAGTACCAGGTATTACAGTAGGCCGAACAGCCACAACAGGTGTGCAGGTCGAACCCGCCCAGACCCGGCAACACGAACAACCGTACATCACACCCGATCGTCAAATATTCTGACTTCATAAAAGCTAGCTCATGAAGTGCCATTCGACATGTTTTTCGGGGTGTGGACGTTGTCAATGTTGAGCTGTTCATCAATCCCTGCGTCCCCATGATAACTCGTGTCTCGCGCAGCGCAAAGCGTGAATCTACGTTTCGTTTAGTAAATATATCATACATAGGTGTGCAGTACGGATGGTGTGCAGCAGCTCGCAGTGAAGATGACCGGACCCTCATAATTGTGTCTTCGTGACGTCTACTGTATACCGCCGTTTAGCTGTATGACCTGTCGTGGTCCCACAACCAGTCTACATTGACTACGCCGGGCCGCCGGCAATTGATTTTGGAGCCTAAAGAACACAATGCGCAGGCTGACCAGGCAGTCAAGAAAATGTGCAAGTACAATGCAGCCACAGGCAAGCTTGATCGTTTGGTTTGGGTCGTAGCCGAGGACCGACGTCGCGCGCTCTCCCGTGTTGCCTCTCCCAAGGGGCTTTTGATGGTTGGCTAGATAGTTGGCCGTGGTCTGTCTCCCAGTAACACGAGAAAGCTGACATTTAGTCTATGTTAGTTTTTCCATATACACGATACGTGTATATATATTATGACTCAGCGCTGCGTACCGTGATTACACCTTCGGAACGTGTCTGGGCAACAAACCATAGGTACCGTCTAAATTGGTGGCTGTGTGAACAATGCTAAACGTGGGTCAACTCAAGTATCCTTGTACATTTTTCGAATTGAAAAGTAATCGCAGTTGTTTTGAATTTGTGGGACAGACATTCGTCCCCTTGGCCGAAAACCTTTATTGCCGGTTCCTGTCGCCCCCTGAGTTTCTGAACTGCTCTATTGTACCGTTTCTGTTCCCCTACCACTATATCAGCCGGGCTCCTAGTTTGTTTCGCGTCTGGTTGTCTCGGATGACCAAACATCCGAACGGGACGAGACCATTGGACCTTTCCCACATTGCGGTGATGTTCGATATATATTCATCGCCGGGATTCCGACCTGGCGTCGTCACGACCACCTTTTTCGATTGAGCAGCACGACCATATCCACCACTTGAAGCGCCGTGCGACAGTGATACGGGGAAATGGGCCCGATAACACCCACCCACCGGTTGTATCCTCTATAAGCGATAAACAAATGCACGCTTGAAAAAAAAACAAAAAAAAATATAAAAAAGCATCCCCCCACGCGCTGCATACACAACAGGGCGGACCAAATGTTGTCAGGCTCCTCGCGGGAGGTGGGTTTTGCCTCATCCTACAGACGTCAAGGACAACCTGAAGGCTTAGTAGTTCAACGAATAATCTCACGGGCTTTGTATATAAAACATAGAATATCACTACACTTTTGCGGGTGTTGAACGTTCCGTCTCGAACTAACATCCCTTTGGACCAAGCGTACACCCCACCCCCCGAAACGTACGCGGATTCCCTTCCATAGATTCGCGACTTGAGTTGTCGGCTTCGCGCTGTCTTCATGCTCTGATATGTTTTTAGTCGTTCCATAGGTGAGGATACTTACGCCCTATTGGAAAATGTGTCTAGGCTAAGAGGCGGCATTCCCGAGATCCTTTGGAAGACTTCCCTTTCACTAGAAGCACGTGTTTTTCAAGAACTAGCGTGGACTACGAACAAACCACGAAAGTCTCGATGACATTAGGCACGCCAAGTGCACACAAAACACCACTCGCCGACACCTTACTTTCTACTGTAATCACCCGGCGGCAAGTAGAGAGTTTGCACACAACCCTTACGATATTTGGTAGGTAGGTAGACCAGACTCAACGGTGTGTCTTGGCACGTCCGGGGGATAAAGAGGGGGGGGGGGCAGGATGGGTCGGGAAGGCACTCTCACGCTAGGGCTACTTATTTAGATCTTCGGCTCACGCGGAATTTTATCGCCAATCGCCCACTCACAATTCCGAAAGAGACGACATATTCTTGAAGGTTTCACCCTGGATGGTTTCCATGTCGTTTAAGTTGAGCCGGCTGTCCGAAACACGTTTGTGGAAAATGAGCGACGCCGAGTATTAAGGTCGATAACACCAGGGGGGGGGGGGGGGGGGGGGTATGGTTTAATGTGCGGTGTTGAGGGCACGTACACGCTTCTAATACTTCCACGACAGCGTTAAATTAACAAACTCGTATAGATGGACTCGCCAACAAGCAGCACAATCATCAAGACTTTGACAAAGAGTTAGCAACACCTCACGAGCTATATACCCTCAGCCTTCCATGTTCTAAGTGCTTGAAGCCCCGAGTGCTAGGCAGTAAACAAATCGCACCCGCAGTGTTGTCGACGAGGCACGCCTCTAAGTTTCGAGCAAGTTGGGCAGTGCGAAAAGCCAGCGCTGAGACCTTATTTGATATTTTTTGCAATCGTCAATCGTAAGACGTACAGCCTGTTTGAGAAGCATATATAGTACATATATATACTCTGGCACGGTGAAGAAACTTCGAAAGCAGTGGTGTACTTGGATTCCTCTGGTAAGCACACCAGCTGAACGAGCGTCACGTCTGAGAGACGAATACTTCCTATTGTCCCTGCGGCAAACATGAAAACGTACAGAATGGAAATGGCGCTGCGTCCGACGGTGTCCAGGCAGAGCTGCAGATCAGCATTGTCGGCGTCTGTAAGGCCACATTGAGAGAGATCCCTGTAGTGAGATAATAGGAGGATGGAAAGGGAAAAATATTCAAAATTGACATATCGTACGACATACATGCTGGTGCATTTGATGAAGTGAGCACATATATTCAATTGGCCAGCCCTAGAACGACAGCATGCCCAGCCACGGTAGATGTCGTGTCTTTCATGGCGGCCAGCATGCGACGTGGAGGAGGATCTTCCAATGCGACTTATAGTTTCGTCTTCAATCACAGTGAATGGTCCGACAACCCCCCCTCCCCTGCCGTCAGTATTCCATATCACCCATCCCAACGTGGTGCACTTTTTGCTCATGTCGGTCGACGCGTGCGGACAGCTTTCCAGCGTAGCTGTCACAGTCATACTTCATTCTACTTTCAAGGTTTTGTTGTAGGAGTAGCTTGCAGACCATATCGTTCCTGGAATGTTCAGCACGAGATTTTCCCGAGGTAATGTTGCTTTGACAAAATATCCGACTTACACGTTGGTAGCTCCTGGGATGCATGGCGATCCTATAGCAGCGAGGCAATTGTTTTGACCTGGATCACGATCGGACGCGCGGGCAACCACGGGGATGGGCCGGGAGAGGTGGTCGCGTGAATCACCCAGTCTGGATCCCCTAAATCTTGGCACGGTCCACGAGATGTCCTTGGCCGGACATGGATTCTCGTAAAAAAAGCACACCGCGGACGTTTTATGTGGAAACGAGTATCCTTTTGAGATTATTTTGTTCCGGGACCAGTTCGGTTTTCCCTCGGATGCATTTACGTCAGCTACTTTGTACACTCGTCGCGAAGCAGCTAGCTAGCTTGTGAAACATTTCAGTGACGTCGAAAGAGGTGTCTACGCCCTCGCGTAGTGTTCACATGTTTACCTGCCATCGATAGCAATCGTGAACAATGGGCAACCCAGCTTGGATATATATGCTCGCTTACCGAACGCTGGGGTACTGACGGACACCGCCAATGCCACCGTCAGCGACTCGGTCAGCCTCATCTTCCTCGTGGGCTTGCACGCTGATTATTGTGATTATTAAAGGCGTTGGTGGGACGGAACGCGCGTCGGAGATCAAATGCACGCGCACTCGGGACCCACGCATTGATTGGTCGACAGATAACTTAGTACGTCTGCAAAGCGAATCCAGTGGTTGTATTGATGTCACGCCCGAGGAGGGGGGTGTCTGGCAGTGTATGATTGTTGTACTATCTGTGGGCGTTCGGACTGCCTATTGAGACTGTAGAAGCAACTGAAAGAGCGGTAAACACATGATATCCACGCACGTGTACACGGCGTACGCCGAACACAGAGGGCCAGAGGGATGGTAAAGTATATCTCAACCCTCTTGTAGTTTGGATGATAAATGTATGTATCCCGTCTATCCGGTGAAGTCTAGCTAGACATCCAGGTCACACCGCCAGTGCTTCGTCGGAGCGCAAAACAAAATACGACCACTTCGCTCAAAATCTCGTGATGATTTTCAATACAAACACCAGACTTGCTGGTGCGCAGGGTTGTTCTACGATATATATGTTTCGTTGTATGCTATGGTATATAATTTCAGCTTCCAACCTATTTATTTTTTGCGCTGCTCATCGTTTCTCTCTCCAATCTACTCGCGGCTCAGATCCGGGGGTAAAAAAGGCTCGTCGCCCTCCCCCCCGCCACCGTGCGTGCCTTGTCATAACGAATAAAATAAACGCCCTTCGCCCCCTGGTCGACTCGCATCGACTTTTTTTTGCGTCCCTACCCTACGTGTTCCCCAAGACTGAGATACAAACAGTGCTCACTCTTATTTTTCGAACCGTTTTTGAACAGCGCGAGCGCTCAGCAGTTCGGCTGGGGTCATGTTGGACCCATGCCGTACGACGACGGCGGGGGGGTGGGGAGGTGGTGGCGGTCTACCCTAAATACAGACGACTAAGGTACGGTCATCATCCTCACCCGTTGTACTGCCCAAATGTACCAGATATATATTTACGTACAGCGTATAGGGCTGCGGGGACTCCCTCGCGTTCTGAGCTTCGTGTTCCTCATTTCCTTTTCCTTTCTCAGTTAGTTTGTTTTGTCTTCCTTTTCTTTATTTCTCTTGTTCCTTTTCCAGCATGGTACTAGGTACGAAGTCCGTCCGAATTATGGGTGTTGCTTGTCTTGAACCCTCGTGTGCGTATTCATGGCTGACCCGTGTCCTAGATGGACACTGCTTTCATCGTGTTATTTGTTTGAAATTGTCGATAATTAATTCTCCGCATACCTACACGTTCGTTCCTGCTATGCTGTAATCTGTGTACACAAATACCAAAAGTTGCTATTAATTAATAGCAGCGTTGTTCGCTTGGGTTGTTCGCTTTGGTGTTGATTTGTGTATATTATTTTGCACGTATTGTAGTGCATTCCTGCCTTTTGGTTTCTCTCATTTGCTTCGCTATGTTTGATCTGTTTCTCATTTCTCATTGTTTGGGTGAGTTGTCATGGAGAAAGGAGAGAATAATCTACTTCGTGGGCCGGAATCTGAAGGAAACAAATGTAAGTGCCACGGAAATAACACCGGAGACGAAAAAGAAACGCAAATATAAACGAAGCTGACATATAAATATATTTACTCAAAATCCATTGCTGCAAGCTCGGTGTGATCATTCGATCGCGCCTTCTATGAAATGTGTGTTCGTAGTTTTCAGATTTGCTTACAATGACATGTATTGACAAGTGAAACAATTACAACAAAATGAGTACAGCAGTGCGTAACGGTGACCAGGGCCCATGTTCACGTTTGGGCGAATATTTCGTGATTTCATGCAACTGACGAGGTGTCGCATGGTTGAAGTTGTTCTTCTATTAACTCTCGAATCAAGGAGCCGGAGGAAGACCCGAAAAAAATGAAAATAGTACATACATACTCGGCAATCCAACTTTTTTTGTTGGGTGTATACCAGGTACGTATGTATGTATGTAATTTTCAGATAATTGGTCGAAAAGCGAACGACGAAGTCCCGGAATTCTTAGCGAAACCTGCAAGAAACGACCATATGATTCATTATGTTCGGAGCTTCGTTTTCTCATTTTTTCCTACATACATCTTGATAATCAATATGGGAATTTATCTACCCGGACCTTACCTGGCATGTTACCGATCGATACGGGCGAAGTTGTCTACGGCTGTTCCAAAGGCGAGAACCAGACATACATCGCGAAGGCCAGGATCACCGGAGCAGATAGTTTCATGTTGCTTCGCAGTAGAGCCATGAAGTTTGTATTGGGCGATTATACGAACCGCAAGCAAACAAATCGGTTAGAAATGAGAGAAGAACTTGGATGACGGATCTTACTGCCCACATGAAGGCCTTGTATAATATCGGATTCGACCGTTTCCCCACGATCGCAAACTTACAGATTGTTTTGGGTGTATAGGTAAACTCGTACTGGAAAAAAAAAAATCGAAGAGAGTTTGTAAAAATATCTTGTTGTTGTTGGTGGGTTTGTTTGGTCGGAGAAACACCAAGGCAGCAGGGTTGGTTTCCGCGAGTACGTCTCTGGCACATCACGTGGTCAACGCCGCGTGTTTTTTTTTTTTGCTGCGTTCGTCCGCGAAATCACAGACCCCCCCCCCCCCCCCGGGTGTGTACCAAGGCCGTCACGATATGGAACTAACTGTGGAAGAGTATGGCCTAGGGTTGGGGAGGTTGAGCGCGACCCAAAGCAGTGCGTACTGTAGGCTACTTTTCCCACACCGGTGTGTGCATTTATTTCTGAATGTGTGGGATGAATACGAATGCAAAGACCATACTCACACGTCTTCCCCGACTGACTGCCGGCTGATAATCAAACAATATCACATGTTGATGTCCTGCCTTGCCCAAACTCACAGCGTCGGGGGTTCCAAATATATATCTGTCCGACCTGAACAACGGCTACTCAGCGAGTCAAATCAGTACTACTCCTCCTCCTGCCCAACTGTACGTGGCCGACAGATTATCTGATGCGAGCAGCAGCCCCGGCCAGATGTTCGAGTCTCTCAATCAAGATGTGGGGGAAAGTGACCTAATATATATATCACGAACCTAGCTGCTCTTGGTGAGGGTGGGGGGAGGGGGGGGGGGGGGAGGGGGGGGTTCTAGTGTGCGATATATATATGATTCGTACGGACAAGTACACATGCATGCGTGTAAGACAACTACGCCGATCACCGCATCAAAAACGATTGGTTACAGTTAGTTTCTAAGCTTGAATCAAGCGACAAAAAGCCAGCTACCAGTCAGTTTCATAGTACTCGTCACATATTTCGAGTACAACAGCTGTCCATGTATGTCTGCCTCGGCAGGGTTGTTGCTACTACTACTGCTGTCTTGTGATGGTGCTCCAATGCTGGCGCACAGCACGAAGCACGCAGCAGTGCAAGAAAAAATAATAAAAATAAGCGAGTAATATGTGAAAACGCATTGCTTTTGCTGGGTCTGTTTGATTGGGGAAGCGCCAGGACAGCAGCATTGTTTTCGTCGGGTACGTCCCCGGCACATCACGTGACCAGCGGCTCGTAGGGCTTTTTTGCGTTCGTGCACACTATCCCACGGGGCGTGTGCCAATGTTGTCACGGTATGGAGCTACGGGGGGCTGTTGCCTACCAGGTATGACTACGGTAGAGGGGTTGCAGAGCGACGAAGAGCAGGGCGTATAGTAAACATATTTATTTGCCAACAACGCAACGGTGGGAGCATTCTCTGAATGTGCGGCAAAAGCGAATTCGCCGACCATGTACCCAGTCCTTCCCTCATGGCTACTGCATGGTAGCCATAGAGTACAAGTTGATGTTACCCCTGCGGAGAAGTACAGCACCGGGGGTTCCGACCGTCTGGCTCACCTGGAAGGCGCTGCTTAGCGGTTGAGCAGCAACGTTCTTGCTCAGCAATTATTAATACGTAGCCGAAAGACGCGTACAGATTTAATAGCCGGCTGGTGAGTGGGGGAGCCAAGAGGTGTACGTGCGAAGTCACGAACTCAACTGATGCTAGTGCCGAGGAGGGGGGCGGGGGCAGGGGCGAGGGGTGATATTCGAGGGTGCAAAATACGTACACGTGCAAATACGCACGTATAATATGTCCGTGCTGGATAAGGCCCGGGATAACGTGATGCCATCTATCTACTGTAACTAACTGCTGCGCAGTACTCATTAGTGCCAGGTGAATGGTTAGACCAGCCAGGGAAGGACGAAACCACTACGTTAAAAAACAAAATAAGACTCGTACGGACTGGTTCCAGGGGCAGGCAGGGTTGTACAGCGTCACGAATTTTTGTTTCATTTTATTTAACGAAGTTTGTCTGAGGGTTCTGACAAACACGAAGCTCACATTTTGGGCTGAAACGTTTGCCTGTCTTGAGATACACCTTTCGCCTTGTTGTGTGTTTCTTCCGGCTATTTCTGCAACTTTGATCCTCCGTGACCCACAAAATATTTGATGTGTTCAAAAATACCTGTCCGGATTGCATGGTTGTTTTCGCCATCCACATCCATCCGCCGTACCAATACTCATTTCCAGGCTCGCCAAGCGGCAAACAAACGTGCAAAAATGAAGCCCGTGGGAAGATAAAGTGTCCCCTGGTACGAGCAGGTTTACGCTAAACGCCCTTAAATCTTGTCTTGCACGAATTAATGACGCTTGCAACGTCTACTTCAATATCGCATATCTGGTAATATGTTTCAAGGCTTATCAGGGTATTCCGGCGGGACGGTAACGGCGGCAACGGCGGGACGGGACGGGACGGTAAAACCACCGTCAAAATGGTCCCGCCGTCCCGTCACGCCGACAAATAAATTCCCTGACCATCGTCACATACCCTCCCGTCCCGCCGATAAAATATCTCCCGTTGAAAATTACCGTCCCGTCCCTCCGTGACATCGGACAATTACCGTCCCGTCCCGCCGTGACACCGAACAATTACCGTCCCGTTCCGCCGTGACATCGAACAAATACCGTCCCGTCCCTCCGTAACAACGGACAATTATACCGTCCCGTCCCGCCGTGACACCGAAAAATTACCGTCCCGTCCCGCCGTGACACCGAAAAATTACCGTCCCGTCCTACCGATAAAATCTCTCCCGCGACATTATGGCCTCCTGCGGACCAAACGTGCCCTTTCCCCTGCGAGATACATTAATTCGTGGTCGTCTGTTCCCATCCATTCCCAACACGAATCACGAACCCAAAAAAATAAATCAAGTTGTACTAAAATTTAGTATCGAATAGTAGTTCCTATATTAACTACCAGGTACTACATGTTATCATAAATTATACCTGGTACACAACTCTCCGACTATACTATGAATGAACTGCGTATAGAACAGCAGCAGTAGTAGTAGTAGTAGTAGTAGTAGTAGTAGTAGTAGTAGTAGTAGTAGTAGTAGTAGTAGTAGTAGTAGTAGTAGTAGTAGTAGTAGTAGTAGTAGTAGTAGTAGTAGTAGTAGTAGTAGTAGTAGTAGTAGTAGTAGTAGTAGTAGTAGTAGTAGTAGTAGTAGTAGTAGTAGTAGTAGTAGTAGTAGTAGTAGTAGTAGTAGTAGTAGTAGTAGTAGTAGTAGTAGTAGTAGTAGTAGTAGTAGTAGTAGTAGTAGTAGTAGTAGTAGTAGTAGTAGTAGTAGTAGTAGTAGTAGTAGTAGTAGTAGTAGTAGGAGTAGTAGTAGTAGTAGTAGTAGTAGTAGTAGTAGTAGTAGTAGTAGTAGTAGTAGTAGTAGTAGTAGTAGTAGTAGTAGTAGTAGTAGTAGTAGTAGTAGTAGTAGTAGTAGTAGTAGTAGTAGTAGTAGTAGTAGTAGTAGTAGTAGTAGTAGTAGTAGTAGTAGTAGTAGTAGTAGTAGTAGTAGTAGTAGTAGTAGTAGTAGTAGTAGTAGTAGTAGTAGTAGTAGTAGTAGTAGTAGTAGTAGTAGTAGTAGTAGTAGTAGTAGTAGTAGTAGTAGTAGTAGTAGTAGTAGTAGTAGTAGTAGTAGTAGTAGTAGTAGTAGTAGTAGTAGTAGTAGTAGTAGTAGTAGTAGTAGTAGTAGTAGTAGTAGTAGTAGTAGTAGTAGTAGTAGTAGTAGTAGTAGTAGTAGTAGTAGTAGTAGTAGTAGTAGTAGTAGTAGTAGTAGTAGTAGTAGTAGTAGTAGTAGTATTACGGGGGACCATAGTTAATAGGACCAAATATTGTTGGTAAAAATACCGAAATATATGGGTTTTTGTGTGTACCGTAGGTCCTATTTAATATGGTCCCCCGTAATAGTAGTAGTAGTAGTAGTAGTAGTAGTAGTAGTAGTAGTAGTAGTAGTAGTAGTAGTAGTAGTAGTAGTAGTAGTAGTAGTAGTAGTAGTAGTAGTAGTAGTAGTAGTAGTAGTAGTAGTAGTAGTAGTAGTAGTAGTAGTAGTAGTAGTAGTAGTAGTAGTAGTAGTAGTAGTAGTAGTAGTAGTAGTAGTAGTAGTAGTAGTAGTAGTAGTAGTAGTAGTAGTAGTAGTAGTAGTAGTAGTAGTAGTAGTAGTAGTAGTAGTAGTAGTAGTAGTAGTAGTAGTAGTAGTAGTAGTAGTAGTAGATAGTTGTATAGGCGTACTACGCAGAGATTGCAGAATTGAAAATTGAGTGTATCAACTATCCAATTTATAACCAGTCGAACTCGCAGCTGATGACTCATGACGTATTTTCGTATTTTCCTGTATTTTCATCAATTTTATCTTGGAAAAAATAAAGTTGCTCCGCACCACATTTAGGTCTTTTTTTTGCAGGAAAGGTGCCGGCGTTGGTAATCAGCACCTACCTGCTGTATGGCTGGATTTTGCTCTTCAGTGTTTTGAAATGAACGTAAGTACTGCCACAGCAGTAGTAGCCGCAAGATCGCCACGAACAGAGACCACTCAACTCACGCCCACGCCATCAGTATAATTATACGGGTGTGACCCGAAAATAATATGTCGGTGGCATGTCATCAAGCGAGACGCAAAACGTACGCTGTCAACGATGTAGGGCCGAGTGTTCCACACTAAACCTAGTAGTTTCGTCAGTCAAAGCCTGTTGGTGTCACAAGGCAGAGTTGTTGTCTGTCAAGGAAGGGGTAAAACTGATGCCTCCTAGCATCTATCTTTGGTATGACCGATACGGACGCCATGAATGCCTATCTCACGAGCGAGCGGGGTCGATCGACCAGCAGCGAGAGCGGCACTAGAACCCCCGCCGCCACCACCTCCACAACCGCCTATCTCCACCTACCTCTACCACCACCACCAGTAGTAACACAGCGCAAGCACAATAAAAATCATCAGAACTGCCACCATGAATGAGCTGGCACCGCAACAAGAAGAGTGCTTGGGGCAGGAGTGGGAAACAATCAGGAAAAACGTCGCCCGTGTAGTGGTAGAACTTCTCGTAGCTAAGCTTGTGGGTTAGGGTCGAGAATAAAAACGCCTGCGTCGGACCGTCTAGCTCCCTTCGCGCAATCAGCAGTGCGGGAAAGTCTTCACGTACAACCGCGCCGACCTTGCAGCACGAAAGAAGAAGAAATATTTGTTTACCCTCCCGTTCAGCCGAGGAAACAATATAATATATACCGTCTCGCCCCGTCGAAAACAAATAAAATTACCGTCCCGTCCCGCCGTGGGGGAAAATATTTACCGTCCCGCCCCGACGAGGGAAAAAACAATGACCGTCCCGTCCCGCCGGAGGAAAAAATAATTACCGTCCCGTCTCGTCGTGAAAATATGTCCCGTTCAATTTTACCGTCCCGCCCCGTCGAGAAATTGTGCACCCGCTGTCCCGTCTCGCCAACTTATTATGTCTTCATTTTACCGTCCCGTTGTCATTTACTTGTTTCCCGCCAACAAGAAAAATATGTCCCGTCCCGTCCCGTCCCGCCAGGAGCATCAGTCACTGTGATAAGCCTTAATATTTTTGAGTTCACACCGACGCCGAGGAACAACAGCGGGAGCGGGTGTTTCATTTGTGAGGGAGCTGCCGGGGTTGGCAACATGGTGGTGACGAAATTGTTCCCCGACCAACCACGGGCCATAAAAATGATCCCAATCAGTACTACCAGGTATCCGTCAGTCAGGCGTTTCTGTAGGAAGACACACGCACGATCCGTTTCAAGTTTCATGAATAGTTCTATATACGAGCCCGATTTCATTCACTCTAACGCGCACTTCTGTCTGAAAAATTGTTCGCGCACAAACCTATATTCGAAAACAACTTACTGGTACTGGCAGGGGGAAGAACCAAGTGATATTTCGAACCAAACGTTGATCTTCGTATCCAAGCTACTAGTAATAGTATGGTAGAGGTAGTTTGAGGCAAAGACGTATGCCTTGCATTTGCACCGTACTTTACAAGTCGAAATGTTAGCACTCGTTGTGGTGAGCACAATTCGATGCGAGTCGCGACGAGGGAAGAAAAGGCTGAAATATTCTCGCGATAAAAATGAAGGCACGTACCGTAGCGGGAAGGGGGTAGAACAGCCTGCTATGTGACCCCGGATCTGAGTTACGAGTTGGAAGGAGGAGAGAGAGAAGAAGATGTGTGAAGATAATGAAGGGGATAGGCAAAAAAATTAAATAAAATAAAATGAATACGTGATGGACTACTTGGTTTACAGAAGTATATAGACAAACTTCATATCTGGAGGACCCTTTAAATATTATTCCATATCATAATATCAATAGATAGATCTTACCTGGTACGTTTTTTACCTTCTGCAAAATGATATAGTTGTATCTGGTATGATATTAGGTTCAATACTGATACACGGGTTAGTATTCTAAGAGAGGTAGATATACGCACGTGGTCAAATGTGAAGTTCCACAGGCATTTGTATGGTTGAAGGTTGAGGTGGCGTACGTATGTTGTCGCCTACCTGGTACAGTAGATGGGCTTATAAACTTCCAGCCATTACCCCCCCACCCACCCTCTTTTTTTCCTGTTGCGTTTCATGTGTCTCAATAAAAAGAGAACGCCGAACGGCGTTTGACCTTGGCAAAGTGCAGTCACCTATGTCACGCTTCTTCAGTGGATCACCGTCACCTGGTACTCTTGCCACACCATCTTTATACAACTGTGTCGTGATACTGAGCGCTATGTTATTTGAGAGTTTCGGGGAAAATAAAAAAAAATGACGCTTATTCTTAGCGTAATCAAGTGTTGCTCAGAGTTTGTCGAAGTCTCGCCGCATAAAGGGCGTTGACGGGTATTTTGTCCCCCGAGCGGATTATTTTGTTTCATATTATGCTCAGGGTTAAGGGCTGCAGAACAGGGTTTTGCCCTAAAAAAAGAAGCCGCTCCGGGTAATGGTCGTGGCACAGACCACTGGTAGTGAAGGGTGCCAGTACCGTCACACAAGCAGCCACTGCCATAACAATCAAATAGCTTGGGGCGACAAGGCGCGCCATCTCCACGAGTTAGTCGTCGTTTGGTTCGTGATTCTTCGGCGGCGAGGAGGTAGCTTTGGCAAAATCAGCACGCGAGGAGGTGTATCATGGCCGATGCACCTACATTCGTAAAAAAGAAACGACAAGCGACCTGGCAACCTCACGCCGCGTTGAGGGTGGGGAGGGCGGTGATGGCGTAGAAGGTACGCGAGGCGGACGACCACTCGCCAAAGCGTTGGGGCAACCGGGCGCACCGCCTCCTCTAGCAGTGGTGGGCGTTCGGTTGTGATGAAGCTACAAGTACTGTTTGTTGTTGTAGAGCAGCTGTAGTACAGCACGCAATCCCAGCAGGCGAGGCGAAGTGAGCAGGAGTACCTCGATGGGTAGAGATAGAAGCCCCTCACGCTGCACATGAGACCTAAGACACGCAAGCTCGAGCTGGGTGGCCGCTTGGAGGGCGGCGACGGTGATTATCGTGTCAGAGTGATGGAGGAGCGGGAGGGGCTAGTATGGGCGAAAGGTCGTGGAACACGTGGCGGTTGACTGCACCGTAATTGAAGCTTGCCTGTGAAAAATCGGGAAGGTTGAACGCAGGTCCACGCCAAAGTATCCCTCCTCCCACCCTGAGCGTATTTTTGTATGAAATGTTTCGAACTCCTGGAAGTACTCACCACGAGCACCAACCCTGAGCACCTACCCTGAGCAATGTTCTTCTTTTTTCCGAACCTGTCTATTGGGTGTCCTACTATCGGTCTTCCAACCCTCTAGTGACTTCAGACTGAACAAATAATGCTGATCAGAAGGGTCGGATATAGAACGAGGGCCACTACGTGCTGGAGGGTTGATGCCACTTAATGGGTCGTGGCTTACAATGGTTGAATGCAATGGGTTGTACGTCACGGGGCTCAGCGTGAGCCTACTCGTGTAGCAGTGCGCTCACGTTGTTCGTAGATCGTTGATATCACGGAAGTCGGTATGCGTTTTTTTCGCTGTTGTTACGGGGTCACGAAGGTGTTGGGGTCATGACAATAACAACAGCGTCAACATCAACAACAACATCAGCAACAATCGAATTTCAGGATATCCCCTCACCCCTTCCAACAGACAGGTAGGTGTGTCCAACATGAACGTATCGACGCGAGTTCCCTTTGAACTTAGGGGTATGCTCTCGGGCTTCTTCTTGCCAGATACCTGGTAGGAACTACATTGGTGTGTCCAACATGAACGTATCGACGCGAGTTCCCTTTGAACTTAGGGGTATGCTCTCGGGCTTCTTCTTGCCAGATACCTGGTAGGAACTACATTATTAGCACATTTCCCTTGGTTGCAGTTATAAAGTGAGGAGGGGGGGGGTACAATTTTGTTGGACCCAAACCAAAATACCTACCTGGTACGAGGCTCAAAATGCCGAAAAACGCTTCTTTCGTGTGCAGCCGATGGGCGAGAATGACACTTATTCACCAAGCTATTGGGATCAAAATTGGGATCACCTCGCCCCTTTCCGGCCTGAACGGCATCCACATGGCACGCCAACAACGACTCCGTCGCAAATAAGGCGACCACTCATCATGCGTGGGTGGTGCGTTGCTCGACCTTGCCATCAGCCGCGGGAGCCCGATGCGAAAAAATATACTCAAGGACGAAAGATTGTTGTGCCTGCCGAGGTAAGTTCCGAACTAAGTAAGTGCGAGGCAGGGCGCCACGCCTTTTCCTTCCCAGCTCCTTAAAAGTCGTCGACGTAGTGAATATGCATCCCGCCGGTAGAGGCATCCCATTGTTCGAGATCTACGTAGATGATAAGAACTTACATAATAAATGAAAGCAGTCAGCAAATTAAATACTTCTGACATTATTAGCGCGATTGTGAGTAACTACTATATCCCAGCCGGTAAGGAAACCGTATCCCTAATAATGCTGCTGTCTTTTACTATGGGCACAATGTGTTCATTATTTAGGTCTGATTAAGAGTAGCAAAATTGACGAAAGGGGGTATAACCCCGAGAGGATTAGCCCCATGGGATTATAGGTAAACCACCCCCGCGGTAGGCGTTCCCACGAGCCGCAACCGTCTCCGAATCCAATTCAGACACGCCGGCAAGGTGCCCGCCGCCCATGCCGAGCACACCCGCTTCATGTTTCCTTTTCGGGCACATTGGTGGGGCTAACGGCACTTACTTCGGTGCGGCAGGGGGCAGACGGTTTCCTCCCCCGTTTGACTAGAATGTCCCGCAGGTATCCCCCCGCAACTCTACCAATTTATGTAGTACCCCCGTGTGATCAATATCTTAACCCCTTTTGATCCCCTTTGACCGAGTTGCTAACCCCCCCGATAACCACTTCTCACATCCCCAGAAACAGGTACCAGGTATGTGTGAGCATGTTGTGTCCATGTAACTCTTTACGAGGAACATCCAGCAGTTACGAGTAGTCTCCGTAGAAAAGTGAGGAAATGGGCACGGACAAACAAATGACATGTCATAATGAAACAAAATGTTCGTATTGTGCATAAACGTAACAATCTGTGCAGCGTACCACATGAAATCGGGAATTCAAAAAAGGGGGTCGGTGGGTTGGTGAGGATGGAAGTGGGACGTGTGTGCCAGGTACATAATGAGACACTCACTGTGCTGGGCGCAATATGAATAATACAGAAAAGACACTCAGGAGGAGGAGATGTTGACATGATGGGTACGCTTTTCGTATGAGAGTACGTGCGCTGCAACTTGCTCTCTGTATTCTTCAGTTTGGCTTGGTATGTTTTATTTTGAAGCCATTACTTTTGCTGTAACATGTTATTGTTTGTTTTCGTTCGTTTTTTTCTGTTTTACGTGTGTCTGTTTCTCCCCTTGCCCTCCCTCGTCTGTGGTTGACCTTTTGTCGTTTGTCTTCCTGCCCATGTACGCATGTGATTGCGGGAAAGAGGAAGAAAAATTGTGAATCCCCGTGGTTGCCGTTGTTGTTGGTCTTCCTTTCTCGATTCTGTATTTTGTGGTTTTTTCGAACAATGCGCAACTGAACTTTGCTTTGATAGGGTTTCCGAGCAAGGCGAATGAAGGCGTTGCCGAAGCGGGGAACCTACGAGAATTATTGTTTTTAACCGCCAGAAACAGTCGTTGCTGTTGCGACTCACGGCCAAGTTTTAGTTACATTTTTTTGTGTTACCTTCGTTGCCATTATTACCTGCAATTAGTTTCCTTCGTGTTTCCGTTCCCCAGGAGTAGTAGCCGCCACGGATTTCGCGGCGGGTGCGTACGAGTCGCGGTCAACTTCAAGTAATTTCTGCTCTAAAAAAACAATAAAAAACAAGAACACACGATACGTACGGAAGTCGTCGCCATCATTGTCAAAACGTTCCTCCTGTGTGTCTTTTCGACAGTAAGTATCAAAGGTGCGCCGAGCGCAGTCAGTGTCTCATTGTAGACGTAGTACCCACGATCCATTCCCATCATCACCCACCCACCGACCTCCGTTTTTGCCATCCGATTCCATTTGGTACGTTGAAAATATAGTTTGGTTCATGTATGTAATGTAAACGAAATCATGATTAGGGGTCGGGAACTGACATGGGGACAAATCTGCAGTTTGTTGTTGAAGAGAGCGTTTGGCGTTGTGGCTCGTATTCGTGGGCTGGGTACGTATCAGTACTGCGTAGCTCACGTTGGCAGGAGCAGCTGGAACTATTTTGTTGGTCGCGGTTGTAGGAGTACGAAAGAAAATTGTTGGACACCGCACGGAATGGTGCTGGCAGACGGGTAGAACACGCGAACATACGCAGCCGTGGCTTGCACCTGGACAGCGGTCCTATGCTGGGCCAGGTGTTCGTGGGTTCTGATTCACCTGTAGGCGGTCAATTGTGAAATATTGAAAGTCAACATCGGAGGTGGAGTTTCTCATACGGGGTTCCCACGTGGCACAGGCATCGAACGCGGGAGCGGGGACACTGTGCATCGCATCGATCGATATGTTGATATGGGCAAATACGGGTGGTCAACGACCTCCCTAACCGAATTTTGCATATATTTTCGTGCCGGGTGTGGCTTTCCGCAAAACAAATTCGATGGAGACTACTCGCAACTGCTGGAGGTTCTACCTTGGGGCTGTTCGGCCTGCTGTATAATGTGTCGTATGCAAGTGTTCACACTTTTTGGGCTGTGACAAGTGGTCCTCACGGGGTAGTTGTTCGGTCAACGGGAGGGTAAGATGATGGTCGCGCAGGTGTCCTACATGAATTTAACTGTTGTTGTTGCGGGGGAATATGCCTGCAACATTTGGTGAAAGGGGGAACTGTGTTGACCCCTTCTACGTGGCGGTGCCGTTAGCCCCAACAACGTTAACCAATAATAACAAACGAATAGGCAGGTGTGCTTGGCATAGGCTGCGAGAAGTCTGCCAGCGGATCAGCAATAAATCCAGAGCCGTTAAATGCACGTGGGAACGCCTCCCGCGTGAGTGTTCTGCCATACCCCCGCATGGCAGGAACACCCGGGGGGAAAACCCCCTTTTGACCATTTCCCCCGAAATTAACAACACCTTTCCATGCTTGGAGTCATAACTTTATTTTCTTTTTGTTTCTCTTCTCCTCTCTTGGTCGGAGTTTTTTGTTTCTTTTTACTTTTTTGTTTCATAGAATGTATGTGCCTATCGTGCCGGTCATATTCAGTACGATGGCATGACATTGCATTGTCTACTCTGTTCACTGCGTAGCAAAATGTAAATAAATATATATATATGTGGCGTACATTTTGTGACTACCTGACTTGTATGCATACATGTTGCATTGCAGAATGGTCACAGATACTGCTTGTGCTGGATGACGTCGGCCAGAAACCACAGTACAATGTTCAGAACACACACGGCAGTAGTTACCGGTTAGTACGAGAATGGCATGCTTGGAATAAAGGCTGGATATTGTCAGAGGGCAAATAGAATAGGTGAATCAGTGTCCTCTTCAAACCGGCTGCCGATATAAACTGGTCTTTACAACTGTGTAAAGGTATTACCAACTGAAATATGGGAGTAAACAATATTTCGACTACCCAGCCCTGGGTAATGCATACAACACTCTCCCCCCCTCCGAACGGTGGGATAATTGGGGCGTCGTTTCCGTATAAGGTTGTAGGCTTACCTGCCCGCTTGGTTATAAAAACCTGGGCAGCCAGGGAGATATTTGTTCATGGACACACGCGCAAGCGTATTTTATAGAAGAAGCAAACTTCGAAGTGAGATTTGAAGCCGTGTCCTAGATGTCAAAAAATGTGAATGCGCTGGTACCTACTGAGCTACAGGGTTATCTGTTCGGTCGATTACCTAGCGCCGGGTAACCGTTATAGCACTCTACCCAAAAGTGATTGATGCGCTGCCAGGAGGTAAGGTGATTTTGAAAGGGATCTGGCAGCACCACCTAAAAAAGTCGGTCTTGGACGTGGAGAAGACGAGTGAGTTCGTATTTGCGGAAAACGTAGCCCAAATCATCTATGATCAACCCAAGCAGGGACCCTCGGGGTATCTCCGGGTATTCCCGAGACCCTTCGGGATAATCAACCATGCTGATCAGTTCCCACCCGAACGCAGAAGGCGTTGCCAGGCCTCTTGACCTATGTTCCCTTCCGAGGATACCATTTCTAGATGCTCTCAGGGTATCTCGTCCGAGACTCTCCAAGAGATCCGGCAAAGCCGATCATACCCTCCGCGGACACTGGGAGCGCAACTAGACTTATTGACCGGGCTTCTCTCCCACGACGCGATGCTACTGCCTACCGCCCATCGCCACTGCTGGGACACCAGCCTGCACATACAAAGGGACACCAGCCTGCAGACACCCAGAACCTCATGCACAACCAACTTGAAACGTGCTGGCAACGTGCCTCCAGCCGTTGCCAGTGTTACATGTCGGTCTAATGTCGAACAGAAACGTAAATACCCGTAAGTATGCAAATCTTGCATGGTTGCACATGGCGCTTCGGGAATAAACCCGTATGCGAGTTTTATATCTGGTTGCAAGTAGCATGTTGGTGTTTCATGGGAACTTTCCGGTAAACTGCACCTGAATGCAGGTTAGGTTTGGTGAACGTCTGGGCCGAGTTGGGTTCACAGCGAAGCACGCCCTCGCCCACTCGGACGATATCTCTTAATGAACTTGCTTATCAATAATAGAGGAATATTGCGAACTGCGAGCAGCGCGCCTTATCCAGCATCGATATCCGTTTGTCTAATACTAGCATATAAATCCGCAACTCCTTCTTGTATGACGTTGCCGAAGACAGTGGGCACGTGTTCGAATCTCACTTCGAACTTTTCATCTATTGAAACGTTTGCGCGTGCGTCTCTTGTCAATTAACACACACCTCTCCTGTTCCCGAGATACGTAGGCAAAGCCGGTAGGTCGGCGTACGGCCGTATACGGCGGCGACGCCCCAAATATATCGCCTTTCAGAGGGGGGGGCGAGTGTTGTAGGGATAAGTTTGGGCTGGGTAATCGATCGATATTTTTACCCGATAGCTCAGTAAGCAATAGATTCGCATCTGACATAGTCGAGGACAAGAGTTCGAATCTCACTTCGAACGTTTCTTTTATTGAAGCACTTGCACTGGGGTCCCTGAACAAATGTCTCCATGGTTTCCCAGGGATCGACAGGTGGAGGGGTAGGGCGGAGCACAGCCGCATGAGGTAGCGACGCCCCAGTTATCCCGCTGCTGTTGTCCGCATACTGCTGTGGGCGCAACGAAATAACACAACCCCCCTCTCCCCCCCCCCTACCCCCCTACCCCTATAATATATGCCTCCTATACAAAAATACTACCAGTATAAACTCGTTTGCCGTGGACGGTCGCTGTCACGGCGTTTCGGCAGACTTTTGCAAGATTGTCAACCATGACTCGCGAGATCTTTGAACTTTTCGCGAGTAGACGGATTTTTTAAAAATTGTTTCGGGAATAGATTCAACAAGACTGTCAGTTTTCGGGCCAATTACACGGTGATCTCAGTTGCTTCGGCGTGAAAAGGTCGGCTATGAGACGGCACACGACGCGGGTAATTGGAGTTTTTACGTGCGTGGACACATGTAGACAGCATATATATATATGACGCGCGTCACGCTGGTTGGTGCTGCCTCTTCGTATACCGCTGGGCCTCCTGCTGGCGTTGCTCCTGCTCGTGCCGCTCCTTCTCGTGCCCCTCCTGCTCGTGTCGCTCCTGCTGGTACCGGGTGCTCTTTCTGCTAGTAGTGCTGCTCCTGCCTGGCAGACGGCATCGCCTGCTCCTGGTGGTGCTGTTTCTACAGAGTGGACAGCACCTTTTCCTGCTGCCGCTATTAATAGTGCTGCCTTAAATACACCTACGAAAACTCCCCAAGGCTCCTCTGCCTCGCCCTCTTCTGGTGGATCTTGGAAACCCGTTTCGAAGAGAACCCCCCCGTCCAGGTCGGTGCTCAATCCCGCTGTACAGTGCAACCGCTGCATCTCCCAGCAACGTATGGAGACAGCACTTTGGAGGCAAGGTCGATTTTGCGACCTGCGACCGCGACACCCGCCCCGACAGCGGGATAATCTTCAAGTGGCCCTGGGACTGTGAATTCTGCGCCGGGCCTATCGACGTCTGCACCGTGTCCTTCACGCTCGAGCCAGGAGGTGGCGGTGAGTTGTGTTCTGTGCTCCTCTGTTGCTGTTTTTGTTGTTTGCTCCATATATTATTATGTCTACCGCCGCGGCTGCTGTTGTAGTTAGTTCCCTATGTCTACCGCCGCGGCTGCTGCTGTTGAGTTTTGCCCACACTACTTGCCATTTTTGTTTGTACTATTAATACGAGAACACGACTTACTTAGTGGCGCAGCCCATTGCTGCTGCTAGTGCTGCTGTTGCTTCTTTCGCTGTGCTGTTGTAACGCCGCGCGCCTACCGTCCCAGATGCTGTTTTTTCTCGTTTCAAGTTGGTTTATGTAGTCGTCGTTCGCGTTGTTGCTGTAGTAGGCACCTTTGAGTCAGTGTCTACCGCCGCTGCTGCTGTTGATTATGATGTTGTTGACGTGTGTTGTTGTTCCCGCACGTTGTCGACCTCCAGCACTGAATCTGCAACCAACATTGTTTTGCTTTTATTTTTGTTTTTACGAGCTCACACCGAGATAGTGGTATAGTACGCGTATGCGCTGCTGCCGCTGCTTGCTGCTGCCGTTGTTGTAAGTACAGCCTGCGTTCCTTTCCACATCGAGACAGGTGTCTACCGTCGCTGTTGCTGTTTTTCACCTGGTATGCTGCTGTTGGTGGTGTTGCTGTCCCCGCACGTAGTCGACCTCTAGCACTAAATCCAAGACAAAAAAAAGTACTAATTTCCACAATGGCATTTGTTCATGCGCTACTGCACGTACTTCCATCTGTTTTAGTGCTGCTGCTGCCGCTGCTACTGCCGCTGTTGTTTACAGCCTGCGTTCGTTTCCGCAACAGAGCCTACCACCGCTGCTGCTGTTGTTGTTTCTGCCGCTGTTGTTGGCGTTGTTGCTGTTCCCGGGGCTGCTGTTGTTGATTTTTTTCCACACTAACTTGCCATTTTTGTTTGTGATGTCTCTGAGCACCGAAGAAATCAAGAATATTTGATAGTCAGGATTGCTGGCCAATCAATGCCTACGAGCCATACTCTACCCACCGATCCCACTGACCAACCAGCAATCGTCTGCGGCTGAGGCCTTTCACACCCACAGGCTATGGATCACTCATATTTTCCCGAAAGAAAGAAGAAAACCTCGGAAACGAAAGGCTATTGCAGTCTGTGAACAATGCATTTCCATTTTTTCTGTCTTCTATCACTTTTTTCTGGTTTTCCTCTTCTTCTGAGAGATTTTCTGAGGTATGTATGGCGATTGACATGCACCAGCTTGTAGCTGACGTGCAGGCCTACTACTACTACTACTACTGTTGTTGTAGACTCGATTGCCTACGGCCGGTCAGCACAGAGCCGATGGTTGAGGTGAACGCAGTCGAGGTCAGCCCACGGGTAGCTGAAACTTAACACCTGGCGCGGTTGTTCTTCATAGAAATGTAGGTGAAAAAAAAAACTGAGGACAGGTCTTTTTGCATTGTTGTTTGGTTTTTTTCGTTCTTGAGACCCATTAAAAAAATTTAGTATCGTGTGGGATTTTCCCGCAAATTTGGCCTTCTTACCAGATGCACGAAAAAAACTAAATCCACACCGACTGGCGAGCCTTCGCTTTTTCCGTGATGCCATGAAGAACAACCGTGCTAAAGTTTGGTTTCCAACTCTCAAAAACCATGTTGCAGTTAGTTATATTCTCGAAAGAAGAGTAGAAGTTTCTCCCCAACCAAGGCAAAATCAGTACGGGGAAAAAATGATGTTCCGTGAGAACTTTTTCCCCCCAAAAAAAACACGCGCTTTCCTCGGCGGCACTGTCACAAACACCTGTGCACTCCACGGGATGCTCTCCTTTGTTTTCCGAGAAGTTTCTGGATTCGTTTCCTGTTTCTCCAGAGTCAATGTTTCCACAGTATTGCCAGTAGTAGTTCTGAGGACATCATGAGTTTTCACCAAAAAACTTCAAACATCTACTACTGTTCGTGTTGTTTGTGGCCCCAGCTCTGACAAACAAGGTTATTTTTTAGGGTTTTAGCCAAAATCAGGTATGCTTGGCCACGTTTTGGCCAAAATCAGTTACACATTAAAAACGAGCACGTGATAATCACACGCCAGGAGGCCCTGCTATTATTGCCAGACTGCCATCGTATCTGATTTTGGCTCGAATTCGCCAGGGAGGGGATACCCGATTTTGTCTACTACTCTGTCTTTCCTTTCAGCTTTTAACTGAATTCGGCCAGTTTTGAACCAATCGGAGAAGCCATGCGTACACTGTTTTTCCCTCTGCGTGCGCATCTGTCTACCGTCCCTTTACCTTCTAAACAATTCGTACGTATTTATGCATACTCCAGTACGGTGACTTCACTTTTTCTTCTCTGGGGTGTACGACAAAGCTGTCAGGTGTCCCCCTTGGCAGCCAGCATATTTTCCTCGACATGCCCCGACTGTCACCAAAGTACTAGGTTTTAGTATGGAACGCTCGCCCCTACACCCTTGACGGCGCACGATTCGCCTTCCTTGATGTATGTGTCTCCCGATATATTTGGTGTACGATGTACTCCAACCAATTGTGATGGTGTGTACTCTGCTATTTTCTATCCCTAAAAAAAAAACATAAAACTCGGCGTAGTATACTGCGGTATGTGCATTCGGTTTCCGTTGTTTCCGGGAGTATTTTCTTTCAGGAATGTTTTTAGTAGCCAAAGTTGAAGCTCATGATGCACATACATGTATTATTGTCGGATGGCAAGCACAATACGTACGTACAGTAGCAATAATATCTCTGTCACGGCCACAGAGCTGAACAAGGTGCCTGATATCAGTTGTTCGCCATATTATTATACCCTTGTTTGCCTTCCGTCTGGTCTTCTTGCGTGGGGTCACCGTTATTATTTACGTTTGCCCATCCGCTGGACACATCAGATCATAGGAAGCAGTGATCGTACCAGCGAATAGCGGCCGTTACGTGCCAGGCACTATAGATCTAGGGGCAGACTACTGTTAGCAGGTTGTTGCCTTTGGTTATACCCTGGTCAATCACACCAGGTACTTGACGAGATGTTATTAATAATAGATGTTGTACGCTCTTCTTGTACATTATTGTTATTTTATAGGGTCGTTTTTAACGACACGTATACAAACCTTTAGGCAGAAAACTTGCCAAAACAGCAAGCTTTTGGAAATTTCGATTTCCCGATTTAGCAAGTTTGTTTTCAAGCTTTTTTATGGATATTCCCCAAAGCCTTCGTTGGCAAGTTTTAATTTTTGGAAAATTGGACTTGGTATTATTTCATTTATTATTAACAATTTTTCAGCAAGAAGACTTGAAGACCCAAAGTTTCAAAAACTTGTTATTTTGGCAAGTTTTCACAGTCTCGTTAAAAGCGGTTTAGGTGTGCTTACCTCGCCAGATGTCTTCTGAACAAAGGGGCGAGACGCTCAGTAGAAAAGCAGGTGGTAACGCCTAGCAGGCATGATGAGGGGACGACTGTCACAAACCGTAACGCCGCAATGGGGGAGAGAGGGCATACTATAACACTTCACCCGGGCGCGTGTTTACATCATCGTTTTCCTTTCGTTTATATTTTCCATAATATTATTTCATTGTTTCTTTCTTTCTGTACAGCTTTGTTTTTCCCCTCTTCCTCCTGCTTCCTTCGTGTTTATTTCTGCTATTTATTCTGTACTTCTCGGGTGTACATATAGTATCGTGGATGTGCTCCTGGTACTGTCCGATTCCAAGTGATACGGGATTGTATACCACAGCTCGCTAGTTAGTGCCGTTTGCCTGAGGTACTGGTACTGACGTGCGCACAATTTCGCACTTGTTTGTTTTTCTCCTTGTCCTGTCGATACGCACTTCTGTTACAGCCTGTCTGACTGGCAGGATGTCGGAGAAAGGAACACCAACATCATCCGCATGACGTCTTTAAATCAAGCATCGGCGGCAGGGACACACTCGGGTGTGCTGGATGGCGATGGGTAGAAAGAAAAGTTGAATGTGAAGAACACGTACACCTCATTATTCGCTTCGACCGGTTTGAGAGCAATGATGATGTACGCCAGAGATGTCAGCAGACACACGTCACGAAAGGCTGTAGGGCCGAGTGTTCCATACATACTACAAAATAGTAGTTCGTTGTCAGTCGAGGTATGTCAAGGCCAAGCTGCTGTCTGTCAAGGCAACTGAAGGGGTCAAAATGCTGTCTCCTCTCATATTTGATGTATGCACGCTGTATTGATGCGTTGAGATAATTGATATTAGCGGGGGCCACAGTGAATAGGACCAACAGTATACACAGAAATCTATATATTTACCCATTTGTACTAGCCAAATTTGGTCCTATTTACTAGGGCTCCCCGTAATCGCACCTTCCATGCTTTAAGTCATCGGATTCAGGTTATCCCTCCCTACGAGTAAGTAGATCGTATGATTGAAAAAAGCGCTGCACACTGTCAGATAGATAGCAAAACGATAAATAAATGAAGTGATGTAATTATTATCCCAACCAGGAGTCCTTGACGTGGCTAAAAGTATCGAAAACACCTATTATTCATAGCGTACAAACTACGTTGAAAAAAAATCTCGACTTTCCGGTTTGGAAGAGCTCCGTAAAACGCTTAACTTTTCTCGATGGGTGAATTGCGTGACTCCCGGGCATCTCCCTGGAGGAGGTGTTATCCAAAAGTTTTCCTGGTTCAACAAATGAATGTGTTTGTCAACCATTGGGATATCTGAAGACAATGCGCGCATGTAGTTGGTGTGCTCACATCGACTCTCAAATCAGGCGCAAGGAGAGTCTCTGGTCACACAAAGGTGCTGGACCCCTAGGAATATCCGAAAAACCCTTGGAAGAAAACCTGGTTCGGCTTGGAATACGAAGCACGACGCTTCCCCCCCAAAAAAAACAAAATATACGACAAGAATAAGACACACACAAACACCGATCAATCTGAAAACTGAACTAACACAGCATAGTGTCTCACCTCAAGTACAGCATAGTGTCTCCCCTGTTCCAACTCGTGGCTACTGACTTTATTTAGGGTGTTCTGTCAGAAGTGCTCTGCCTACATGCACCGTACGAAACGCACGGTCCTCGCGAACACGGAGAGGCGAGGCATATAAAAAGGTTTTATATGATACGGTGCCAGCACCCCGTTACAATGTATAATTTGCAATATGTTTTTTTTATTTGGAGACAGACTGAGACGTTAATTTCTGGAAAATACTATATGGCTGACTACTCTGTTATGGTGTCCTGTGCAGCCAGTGGACTAGCTGATAAGCAACCGTGTATCATGCGATATGAAAAGCCGTTCGTTATAGGGGTTGCTTCTACTCCGTAATGTGGTCGTGCTTGCCGATAGGCAATAATAGCCTAACAAACCGTGATAAATTGAAGACCCGCGGGGTAGGTGTGTACCGTCGGAAACATTGAGTCCCGGGAGGCCCGACAAAAGCCCGAATATACCGAACCCCAGGAGAATGAACAAACACAGAAGGTAGTGTAGAAATAAAAGTAAGAAGGGAGCGCGTCCACACCGGCTATAGCTCCGGCCCTCTCTCAGGCTGCCTTTCTTATTATGGGCGCGCGAAAGCCCAATTTGTTTTCTTGCTATTTCGTCTCCCCGAATTCGGAAATAAATACTCCGTATGTATGTAATTTATGTCGTGCGTCCGAGAAAGAACAAATCTTACTTGCCATGTCCCCGACACTGCGTTTTCCTTATTATTAATAGTACGAGTGCACGTTGGATGTTTTCTCGGCCCCTGGCCAGCCACAGGGAGGGGTCACGTCGACGTTTTTCAAGCATACCTGGTACCTGGTAGGCAATGACTACAACTGTAGTGATGGTACGCTGATAGTTTTCTTTCATATTTTTTTCAAATGTTTTGGCTTGTCCGGTTGTAAAAATAAACCCGGTATAATAGCGTTGACATATGTGACACGTTGGCTCGGTCTCGGGGTGCGCCATGGACCTGTCTTCAACCTCGAGGCTGTCTGTTGAAGATCAACTACAAAAGATTGAGGACCTCTTTATCGAAGCAAGACAAAAAGCCGTCCAGGAACAGGACAAACACCTTGACCGAGCCCAGGGGGCTGGCAAGGAGCATGCAACACCAACCCTCGCACTGGAAGGGGCAGAGAGGGAGGGGATCACTCAAGCTCAGGACAAAGAGCCTAGAAGCATCGAGGACTCACTCCGTGCCGATCTCCATCGAGATTTCGAGAAAGCAATGCTTCTTAAGTTTCAGCAACAACAGATGACTTCCAGCAGCGAGGAAGGGGGGAACATAGGAGGAATATTGGTCAGGAATATATATCTCCCCTCCCCTGCGTCAATCACTGAACGCTGATGGAGAGTTTGGTAGGGGGCCAGAGGGGGGGGTCACGGAGGAAGGAATGCTGCAGGAAAGCGATCGGGAATGGTGGGGCGTGAAGAAGAGCTGGAAAACGGCGTCAACAAGCAGGAGCATGGATTCTAGGCGGTGGTAGAGGGGCATCTACGACAGAAGAAGCAGAAGCAGCAGCAGCAGCAGACACAGCCGCAGCAGCAGTATTGTCAGCAGGAGGAGCCATCAGCAGCTGCAATTTCCCCTCCACCGTGGCCACCCTCCTTGCCAGCGAAGCGCGAGGGCAAGCAAAGCGTGAGCAGAGAGGGATGCCCGGATGTCAGTAGGAAGAATCGGCCGGACGGTAGCTAGCTGTGGGTAGGACGAAGGTTTGGGTCATTGGAGGCTGATGGGGTGCAAGGCGCTCGACGAGGTCGAAAAGGATAAGATCGCGTGGGAAAGAGCAGGCATCGATGACCGGTTAGCTTTTCAGAAGCTTTGTGGACTACTGGAGGATGGGGCCGAAATGTCGGCAACGTGCCCGGCAGCGGAGGACGCACGTACGCGAGAAGAACCAGATCACCACCCACAGAATATCGAGCATTCGCTCGAAAAAGGCACGTATTTTTCGGTTTTCTTCGATCTATCTGTTTTTTTTGTTCGGTCGTCAGTATTTATTTGTAGTTGTGTTTGCCGAATCGTCTTTGAGCAACCCCAGTACTGCTATACAATGGTACGGGTATTATTTTAAGATCGCTGTGTTTTTTACCTACTAACACTAGCACATTAGCCACCCCTGAATAGTCGTACATGCATACCACGTACGTGGTGTATTTTCGTTTCAAATTTTGTACCTGGTAGGCTCGCTAGACTACTGCATCGGGCCATGTACAAACAGTATAGGGGTCCTGTCTGGTAGGGCGGAGGCCACATCGTACCACGCGTACGTGCGTCGACCTGGATTTTTTATTTATATATCCATTTTCCACAAATTGGTGTTGGTGAATGGCAAATTGACGGCGAGTTGCAAAATTCCAGCACCTCTGTTTGTGTAAGATCACATGCGTGCGTGTGAAATTTCGTCGTGCCCCCCCACCGCAGGCGAGGTGGCCAACACTTGAAAAAGAATGAGCTGGAAAAAAGGAAAAAATACCAAAAACACCACTGCTTGTAAGCAGAGTAAGACAAAGAACCAAGGAAAAAATTACAAAGGAAAAAAAAAAGGCAGACCAAAGCCCAAAGCACCCTCCAGGTGGTGGCAGCAGTTTGTGGTACGAGTAATTTAGCCAGGTTCTCCCTGCTAATCCGCCTGGTACCTTGCTACCCAGACTGCCGACTCCGCCCTGCGTTCGTCAACTATGCCCAGCCCCTTGGCGTCAGATAATACAGAACGAGCCGAGCAGGTTCGTCATCCAACCAAGCCAAACGACTCCTTCAATACGGCTTATCAATCAAAAACGGAAGAGAAAAAAAGAAAACGAAAATCACGGAGAATCAGCGGAAGAAAAAAAAAATGAAAAAAAAGAGAAGACAAGGGAAGACAAGGGAAGACCACGTTCGGACCAGCTGCACCAGTTGGTGGCTCTAGTAGTATGGTCATGTTCTACTTCCTAGTCGACCTGTTTCCTTGCTACCCTGTCTGCCATCTCCTTTCGACTTTTGTCTACCGCAGTTTCCCTGCTACTCCTCCTGTTCCCCCCCCTCTCCGCATTCACTTGGTCGGGTTTTCTGCCACTTCTCCTACCCCCCCCCCCCATTCCCTTGGACACCATCCACAGCGGATGCGCGGCGCTGCCTACTCATCTCCGCCTCAGCCTCGTGCCACCTCACCATGAACCGTTCGGCTGCTTCAAGGATCCCCCGGTACCACTTCCCCGCCTTTTTGGCTGCAGTGGACCACAACGCGGTCTCAACTCCAAACACCAAGGGGGCAACTTCCGTTGACCCCTCGGTGGCTCGGAATTCCCTAAGGTCTTCGACTCTGCCTCTATGCCAAGTCTTACACTGTCCGCCTGGTCTCGGGTTCTCCCCACCAGCTATCGTCCCGAACATTGCCCGACTGGGTAATCGCTCCTTGCTTTGCCGTGCCACGCCCCCCGCAAAGAACAGCCGCCGTTACGAATGGCCGTTTCGATGTTCTCGCAACGTGTCATCTTGAGGGCCTTCGCGTACGAGAGGGTGGCATGGTCAGTACGATGTCGGCGCTGGAAGCCAATGACTCGCAACAGGACTTGGTGGTGAGCCGTTCGAAGCTTCGCAAAGTGTTCCGCTCTGAGGGTCCACGTCACACACCCGTACAGCAGGGTCTCAATCACCTCGGCCTTCAGCATTCGGACTTTAAGGCTAAGGGGGGCGGTCGTCCTATCATACAACTCCGGGCCGAACAGTTTAAGGCATGCTCGCATGAGGCGGATCCGTCTGTCGATTTCGAGCGAGAGGTCCGCGTTTTCGTGGATAATGCCGCCTAGGTATAAGGACTGGGTCGTATAAGAACTGGGTCGTCTGCTTATACCTCTGGCCTGCCGCTTCGAAGACGAGCGGTGGTGCGAGGGTTGTCTGGTCTGGTGTTTGTAGGAGCATTGTATCTGTCTTCTTTTCCGACGCCGTGAGGCCTACTGCTTCGAAGACAGTCACGATGACTGTCATCATTTTCGCGAGCCCTTCAGCCGACTGCGAGACAATTCCTGCATCATCGGCGTACAACATGCCCCATACAGCCCTTCGCACGCACGCCAACGGCTCCTGCTTCTCTGTTCGAACTACTCCGGCGTCACTAAGTTGGACCAAATTCCTTACGATGGCTTCGTCTTGGCAGAAGCGTACTAGTACGACGTGTAACGCAGCAGCGAAGAATACGTTGAACAGGAATGGTGATAGTACACAGCCCCTGCGTGACATCAAATCATTCCGAGTGCTCGCCGTCATCAGTACGCACGCGAGCCCGCATGCCATCGTGGAAACTACGGATGATTCTCAGCATCTTGGTTGGTACGCCAAAGCGTGTGAGTACACTCCATAACAGCTCTCGGTCGACAGAGTCGCACGCTTTCTGCAGATCGATGAAGTACACGTACAAGGAGATTTTCCTCTGTCGTCCGAGCTCTTGCAACCGGCGTACGACGAACAACCTATCAATCGTTGATCGTGCGAGGCGGAAGCCGCACTGTTCCTCAGGGAGTAGTTCCTCGGTCTCGCAGTAGTTGCTGAAGCGGGACGCGACGATTTTCAACAAAATTTTGCCTGCGTGGGCAACAAGCGAAATCCCTCTGTAGTTGTTGCAGTCAGTTCGGTCCTTCGTTTTGTGAAGGACCTTGATGATCGAATATTTCCATTGCTGGGGGACTTCTCCTGTCAACCAAACAATGACGAGGATGTTGTGAAAGCACTGAGCGAATGCCGGGTGGTCGATCTTCAGGTGTTCGGCCGGGAGACCATCTGGCCCGACAGCTTTCCAATTTGACATCCCCTTAAGTGCTGCAGTCATCTCGTCCATGGATGGTTCATTTTCAAGCGACAGTTTAGGCGGTCGCGGTGGCGAGAGGTCCATGGTTGTGGGATCGAGTTTCAGCGACTTCGTTTTCAAGCGTTTGAGGTAAAACCCCGCCCATCGTTCACGAATTCGTACCTTATCCCGTAAGAGCGTGCCATCCTCGTCCCTAATGAACTGTTGGCTCCTCGCTTTCGTCCCTTCCAATCCTACCGTACTCTTAAGGTGAGTGTAAAAGCCTCTTTGGTCGTTGTTCGCTAGGAGTCCTTCGGTTTCGGCAAGGTACGCTTCGAAATACACATGCAGTCCTGCGGCAATCACCTTCTACAGGTTCGCACACGCAGATATCAGTGTCTTCCACGTGGTTCTATCCCGGGGGTGGGCACGCAGGAATTGTCGTGCATCCTCCCTCGCTGTCCATGCTGGTGTGAATGCGGCCAAGGTTTCGGCAGAAATCACACCATCCATGTCTGCCGTGGCGACGTGCAGGGGGGGGTACCTCTTTTTCGACCGCATCACGAACAGTCGTAGTGAAAAACTCAATCATACCAGACGTATGGCGGGGCTGGATAGGTTGGTTGAGGGTGGAAATGACCCTGGCGACTACTCGTTGACGACACTTTCCATCGGACATTAAAAGCCTGTCGAACTCTCGGCGTTTTGTCGGTCTACGTATTAGTCTGTTTGGCGCAAAGTGACCACCGAGTCAGACTTTGATATACAAGATGTTGTGGTCTGAGTCAGCCTTAGCTGGGGCAGGAGGCTGTGGGACGACTTTAGCATATCTTGTACTCTAGGTCGATGGACTTAACCGGTTAGGATGTAGTCGATCCGCTTACGGTCATTCGGGCTGGTTCCGTTGTGTATGTGATATCCCACCCTTGCGCGTACTGAAAAACGTGTTGGTGAGAGCTAACTTGCAAATGGTGGCAAACGACAGGAGCCGTCTGCCATTATCGTTACGAACATCACGTCCATACGCTCCCAGCACTCTACTTTCATCATCACCGCACCCTTCCTTCCTCCGTCCACTTCGCGCGTTGGCATCCATCAGTACAAACAGACACTCTTTCGTCGGGATCTTTTCCACCTAGTCCTCCAGCTTCTGCCAGAAAATACGTTTCAGTTCGACGTCCTTGGTACAATCAGTTGGAGCATACGCAACGACGAAATTGACTGCCTCGCATTTGTTAGCCAGCTCAAAGCGCATAGACAATAGCCGCTCGCCAACGAACTGATGAGTGTACACAGACTTACTGCACAGCGATTCCTTGACAGCCAGGCCCACTCCGTGCAGCCCTTGCCTGGTAGCTGTTTTTTCCTGTCCTGAACAGAAAACGCGATACCCTGCCGCACGAAACGTCGTGCTGCCGGACCTCCGAGTTTCCTGCATGCCAATGAAGTCACAGCCGAGTTGCCGTCCCTTCGCCAGTACACGCTCGTCATGTCCGTACCCGTTCTTCCCCTTGACGGCCAGGGTGCGCACGTTGTAGGTCGCTACCGCCACAAGTTCCTCCTTCAGTCTCTTACGAGCCTCGCGTGCTGCTTTCTTTGCCACCCGACGTGAGGCTTGTCCCCGCCTCCTTTTTTTCTTCGTAGACAAGCAATGTTCATGTCATCCTACTGGATATGACAGGCACGACGTACACATTTTGTTAAAGAGAGCAAACGACAGAAAACAAAGAAAAACAAAAACAAAGCGTAAATAAATGAATAAATAGATGTCACCAGGTATCCAGTATGACGACATCCCATTGCATTATCCACAGCGCTTACTGCATATGAAATACACCAGCGTCTTGCCACCCCCTGCTTTCCAGACTATTTATGCTCGCATAGGCTGTCGGTGCGCAACTTGAGCTATTTGTCCTACGCCGCTGGGGAGACAGCGGTAGCCGGGTGGGCGAGAGACACAAGGCTTGTGGCCGCCGCAATATCTCTACTGCTCTTGCGCGATCGGTGGCCGCCGCATAGCTCATCAGCATTGTCAACGGCAAGCTGCTTTCGTGCTGTGCGTCCACTTGTGTATGGATGCATGTCACGGCCACTCCCATTGTGGAACCTTGAGCCGTACGCCGTTCGGAGGGTCTTTTGATTATTGCAATGGTCATACCACACACATGACAGGGTTTTTGTTCCCTTCTACTATCTCTAATTTGTATATTGTGTATGTGGTGCCTGTCGTGTCCAGTATGATGGCATGGCATTGCGTTGTTTACTCTGCATACTGCCTATAACAATGTAGTATACCTGTGTCGTTAAGACCACACAACTTGAGTCTCTCTAGGGTTGAAGAATCGACACGGACACTGGTTGTGCTGGATGTCCACGAGTAGAAAAAACGGTTTGTGAAGAACACACACCAGGGTACCATGTATCAAATGATATTTTTCTCAGAGTATGCAATAATGCGTCGAGCTTCTACCAATAGTAATACGAAGTAGGCTGTGAAAGTGTCTCGTGCATCACTATAAATATTAAGACCAACAACACGAAGCAGATTTTTTCAAGCATGTCGAATGTCCTTTACGAACCACGACGAGCATTCCACATCCCCGCCCAGCACGACCACGAGTAGTACCGATAGCCATCACGCAGATGCTCAGTCTCAGCCCAACCCCGCCTGCTGGAGTGCCGTCTGTGCCGGGGCCGACTGGTCTCTCTCGTCACAATCGCCAACTCCAACTGCGACTTCACAAAAAGAAGAAACGACCAAACTGGGAACAGCGCTCGAATGCATTTCATCGAGGGCAGTAATATATACCTGGTATATACAGGATATTGTTGACCCTCTGCTCTCAGCGCTCCTCAGCGTTTCTTAGACGTATTGTTTGGCGTTGTCCGTGCTAGCGCGAGATGAGGTTCACCTCACGGGACGAAACTGCCTCATCGTGATCCCCGACCACGACTGTGTCGGGGGCGACCTCGGGCGTGCTCGCGCCGTGCCCTGGCTGCCGGCTGGCCGGGTGTGATTATGTCAGCCGTTAGTTGGACCAGTTGAGTGGTCGATACTTGATTTATAACAGTCTCTGTGCCCTCGCTGCCGGCAGTAGAGTGGCCGATACTCGATTTATCACAGTCTCCTGATCAAAGATTATGATTGGTGACCTATGTACCTTTGCCCCGTCAGGCCGACCTTTGCCCCGTCAAGCCTTCTTCTGCAATATAATAGTTTGAGCATTGGGATGTCGTTGACGGCTGTCCGTCAAGCGGAAAATGTGCCGTCGGCCGAGATCTATATCTCTCTCGTGACGGTAAAAATATTATGTTTACGATGCCAGCACCCAGATTGGACCTCTTCTCATTTGGCCGAAACGGGAGAGGCCGCATCCTCCGCGGCTTTCGACAGCTTATGACGGCAAGAGTGTGGAAAATATGGGCTGGGATGGCCGGTCTCATGCTCCGTCGTTGCTTGTGCGTTGATGGTTGGGCGTTCAATCAACGAGTATCGAAATTCCGATTCGGGCCATTTTACGTGTGAAAGCGCGAGTTTAGCGCAAAAATGTTGAGATTCGTAGGTTAGCATATAGTCGAGAAACGAACGTCACGAGCCTCTTGGGCTGCTGTGCACGCCGGGCGACCAGATTCCGTAAGACAGAGAGGACGGACTCTTTGGCGTCGAGCGAATCGGACGAGGCTACGCCGCGGGACGAGCGGTACGGTGGAGGTACAAATGGTGTCTACGAAAACAATTTTGTACGCACAGCAGCACTGGCCGACAGTGTCACATGCATCGTGGAGCTTTGGTTGTGTTGTGCTGTGAAAGTGTTTTGTATTATTATGTAACTGCTAAGAAAAAAAGAAGTTATGAACGAGTACATGTATGCCTGTATGTGCGCGTTACGTTCACCCTGCAATATGTTTCGTTGCTGACCCTCGAGGGTATGCTTATACCGTTCCTCGTCGTGCCTACTGCTGTAGAGACGGCCCCTGCCACGCTCGCGCAGTGCCCAGACGGGGCGCGAGAAACGTCTCCAATACGTCAGCTGTCAATTGTACCAAATGTATAATTGGTCGATACTGACTTCCGTGGACCAGTCGAGTAGTCGATACTGACTTCGACGAGTAGAGTGATCGATACCCAATTCTGAAAGCTACCAGTACGTGATTTCTCGCAGATTTCGGTTGACGGCCTACCTTTGCCCCGTCAGGACTGCCTTTGGTCCGTCAAAACGCCACTCAAAATACTGTAGTTCATGGCTACTGCGGCTGCTCCTGCCGCTGCTGCGCCGCTGCTCTGGTGCTGCTGCTATGTACGTGCTACTACTGCTGTGCTGTTCTACTGCTGCTGCTCTTGCCATGTCTGCGATATGGTTTTGCTGCTTACCCCCGTGAGCATGGATATGATGCAAATCACCCCCTCTCCGTGATGTGTCTCCCCGTCTTATAGTTGAAAGACTGATTCATGTGCTTCGGAAGCTGCACTTGTACCATCTCGTAATTGATATTAGTTTGGCATCTCGGCGGAGGTTTCGTGCCAGCGTAGGTTTCGTACGATATGTACCTGTAGGCTATGCGGCTGCTTCTGCTTGCTGCTGCTGAGTTTCCTGCTCCAACGTAATCGGCGGCGCTTCGTACTGTCGTACAGACGCCGAGCGTCTCGCACGTAGTACTTTGCAGTGCTGTTTGCTGCTGTTCGAACGAGTTATGTGTTGTTGTGCCCGATGGCGGATGGAAATATATGTTTTTTCTTCTGTGTCTGAACGTGTCATCAGAAGATGTAGGGCGCTCAGGGGGTATGTAGATGCTCCGGGAGAAGGGGCAGGGGAAGAGGGCGGGAAATGGCTGGGAGGATGTCGAAGGTACTGGGGCGGCGGTGGTGGGGTTGGCTGGTATTACAATAGAGGCGGTGACTGCTGGTACTGCTGCGGAGGCTGTGGCTGGTGCTACTTCGAAGGCGATGGTTGGTACAGCTGTGAAGGCGGGGGTTGCTACTGCTGCGATTGCTCTTCCTCGTGGTAGTCCCCGCGGTCGTACTAGCTGCCGTCCCCGGCAGCGGCGGCAGCGTCAGGGCCATAAGCTTACGGGGCATCGTCGTAGGTGGTGGCAGCGTTGGCGGCGGCAGTATTTTCTTGACTGTACGAGTGCGTCCAGAGCTGCTGCCGACCATGTGTCGCATACGAGAGTCGACAGGCTCCGCCGGGGGTGGTACCCCCTGGGGGGGGTGGCACGGCACCCGGAGGCACAGGGTAGCCTGGATCCACTCGCCAGGCGCAATACGGATGGACACATCCCGACTCATTGCAGTTCTGGTATTGGCTACAAGGGTCAGTTCCATGCAACGGTGGTCGGTTGCCTGTTGCACGGGGGAGTTTCGGCGGGTACCGGGAATAGTCGTAGCCGCCGGGGGGGCGGGGTACGAAGGAAACCCTCTCCCCCTGCCCCCAATTGTTCAAATACGACCACCCGCGTACTTTTCTCTGCCGAAGCCTGCCGCCAGGCCCTCTGCCTCCAGTGCCCCGCTGCTGTGGCGCGCCTGTCCAACCGTCTCCACCCCGACTGTTGGCAAGCTGCTGCTGCTGCTGTGGCTGCTGTGGCTGCTGTTGTTGCTGTGGTTGCTGTGGGTACGGCTGCTGATGTTGTTGCGGCTCCTGTTGGTACGGCTGCTGATGCTGCTGCGGTTGCTGCTGTTGCTGCTGGTACGGTGCCTGCTGCTGCTGCTGCTGCTGCTGCTGCTGCTGCTGCTGCTGCTGTCCACCTCTGTTGTCGTTCCTCCTGTTCCGCCAGCGTCTGCCTCGTCCACCTCTCTCGCCATGTTGAGCACCCCCGTCGCCCCGAACCGCATCGGCAGCAGCGAGGGCGTGTCCCGTCCCGTTCCTCAGCTCCTGCTCCCTCGACATCTCCATCTCCCGGTACGCGCTGATACACCATATATTTAAGGGCTTGGTATGTCAACTCTGCATTGGTGGGCAAAATGCTCTTTGGCACTCGAGAGCAGGGGAGAGGTTTCGCATAAAATGCTGGTTAGCGTCGATATCAGGGGGGAAAATCCATTACCATTTAGCGTGTTCCTGAGCGCACTCTCTCGAAAACGTACTCGTTGGGAGTTTCCCCATCCTACACTCGGAAACTGCACGATGCCTGAGCAAGGCTGGGGTTTTCTGCAGCTGCCTAGGGTGCGTGCTGTCTCTTGAAAACAGACCACACCTCACAAGGACTACCTGCTGCAGCTTCCAGAAGGGTAATTGCGGGGCATCTTGTCTGGCTAAGAAGTGTGCCCTAAGCCCTGCTTGCCGTTGCCACCATTGCTGCGCCAAACTCTACAACCAATGACTTTCTTTTTTTTCAACATCGCTTTTACTCTCCAGCCTAGCTCGTAGGAGGCTTTACCCTCGGCGATCTTCACGATAAGCCGTGGTCACAAGTGTCGTCCCTTCTCCCACCCGGTACGTGCCTTTATTTTTTGTCGCGCATAGGGTTCAGCATTCCCACTGCTCGTCGATTTTCATCGAATGTAGCTAACTCACGCTCTCGCGCTTTCCGCTGATCAATTTTATGATACAAGAAAAAGTCCCTACGAGCATGCACCCGGTGAGACTTGAACCCAGGAAATTGATCTTGATAGGCACGCGGACCACCTACCAAGCCACCGGGGATGACTCTCTACTCGATTATTTCAGACCTTCCCCAATGGATAGAGTTGTCCCCACTGCCTCTAGGCAGCCCGTCTCGCAAAACAATTTTTTTTCCTGTCTCCCAAATATCATCGCTGCCTCTTCTCTCACTTCTTAAAACGACCATCGAAACTTGCGGGCCTTATGGTGATACTCGTATGACTGACGCGCCTGCATCTATGGTAGAAGCCGTTTGTAGCGGAAACGGTGCTGTCGAATCTTGTATCGGGTTGACTTAGAGTGGGCTCTTGCCGCTCCTCGGTTCCTTGCCCTGGGTTGGCGTACGCTCCTTCCTCACTGCCTCCACTTGAGCACGGGTTACGGTTTGTCACTCCTTTTCCGCGGTCAGCTCTCAGTCCTCGTATACCTGAGCGACGATTCGTTGTGCTTCCACGACAAAGTCATCAGGCGCTTATTGTTGGTCTTCAACGGGCAGCGTCGATACTGATTATAGGCCCATGGCGTACTCTGGGCCCCAGCCGCCGTGACTTATAAGACAACGCGAGCGTAAGTGGACAACTCGAGCCCCGTGTGGTGCCATGCTCGACCTTGCCATGAGGAGCGAAAGCATAAATGGAGATAGTTTACCAGGTACGAAGTATCAATTATTGTTGTGTGGCCAAGGGCGCTCTCCTGTCTTCCCCCGTTACCCTGGAAAATCACCCAAATATATATTTTATGCTACCTATTCGGGAGAACATAAAGCCCACCGCAGATTTCCATAGGTCAATCTCCCTTTACATAAATCGCATCAATCAGCTCAAGCAGGCTATGGTACGAGCAAATCCCACACGAGCAGGCGATGCGAGGCGCTCTATCTCGCACTTGCTTCGGTACTTGCCTCGGCATGGTTTTCGGCATGTACGACAATAAATGAGACTTCGTGCCAGGTATACGTTTCTGCTTCTGCTCCCGCGCCTCATGGCATGGTCGAGCGACGCACCACCCGGCGCGCGAGTTATCCCTTAAGAAAAGTCTGGTATGTGGCCCGGGATCTGAGATACGACTAGGAGGGAGAGAACGAAAAGGGGCGAAGACAACAGACGGGGTCCATGGTCTATGACCCTCCGTAAAAAACGAGTATTTTCTTAGGTTCATACGAAGCCCATCGAATGAGATGAAAACCGGGAAAGACTTTTGTGCGTACGTATAAATAAAGGTTTACCCGTTTGCGGATATCCTCGCAATCGATACACAAACGATCTATCGTACCCGGCTCTAGGTTATGAGCCTCGGTATCCATATAGGTACCAGGTCACCAGGTAGGTGCCGATTTTTTTCACATCCTCGAGAGATTCGTGTCGTATTCAAGCTCTAGATGGTGGCAAAACCACGACACAGGGCTACTAGTGTATATGGCCATACGGTACGAGGAGAGTAGACAATGCAGTAATGCAGTGGCACCTAGGGGACATCATTTACCGGCGGGTAGAAAAAACGGCTTATTATGACTGAAGAGAACACACATACTAAACACAGGACAGCTACTACTACTGTACTAGGAGGTAAAACGTGATCCGTCCGCTATACCAGCGGTCAACCTGCGTATGACTGGGTGACTCCTATGGGGAGGGCATCGTATCAGCAATGAGGTAGACTGCGCCGAATTCGATCGGATTTGCCAAGATTTCTGCGAGTTGTGTTACCCTATGAAAAAGGTGTGGGTTGTCAGAGCGTATGAATGCACGGCGCATGTGACAGCAAGATAGCCGCGAATTGCTGTAGAGTACTGTGTCGATAATACCCTGTTCAACGTCGCCTCAGGTCGCATGTGTGTGCTCGACATCGACTCTTTTAGGATTTCAGAGGGGGGAATGACGGGTAAAAAATCAAGTAAAAAGTAGCGATTGCAGCAACGGCCAGTGTGTGGTTGGAGGATGATACAAATTGGCGTTCGAGTTAACATGCAAGGAGTCGTACCGCACGGGCCCAACATGCCCCTCTCCCCGTACGGCTGGGCGCATGCTGCTCGGCTCCTCTCGACTGGCCCGTCCCCAAATTCCCACGTCGTCAATGGTTTGAAGCGGCCGACACTCACAGTTCCAAGTCAGTTTGAGTCTTATTGGGATAGTAGACTGAGGAAGAGTCGGGGAAGAGCCACAGTGGCGGCGAACGTATCGGCATGCCACTCGCTTGTCTTACCTACTCATATGTCCTTCCTGTCCGCTTGTGTATGTATCAGCTTGGGGTGGTCGCGGTCACCGACGAAGGAAATACACAGATAACACGATTTAGAAAAATGAACACGCCGGGCGGCGATGATGTGACTGTGTCCCAACGCTCTTGTTTTGCGCAGGCGCATCAGAAAACACTCTGCGTTTTGATATTATTCCATTGCTTATAGATCACAGTGTCGTAGGCTTTCACCAGCAAACACTCCTCACCCTCTGTTGGCTTATCCCGAGACGCATTTTGATGGGTTTTATATTACAATATGGCTTGTTTCTGCGACGTACTAGGCACATACTGGGATAGCCGTTGACAGTAGCTACAGTATTCTGACCGTACAAACTGTGTCATTGCCCACCCCCATTGTTTAGATAATCTCCCGCCCCTCGTTCCGGAGGAAAGTACCATGGTGTCCCGGCTACTTCTGTTGTAGCTTGCGGTGATAAACAAAAGATTTGTGGTGCCTTTCGGTCGATGCGGAACAGCCTTAGTAGAGCATCGGCATCTTGTTTGAACCCAGGCGGTGATGTCGTGTTCACGATAGCAGCGGGCACAGCAAGAAGTAAACTCTGCACCTGCGGCACATGAACGTCCTAAGACCAAACATTGCCTACAGTAAACTCGTGCCTTATGGCTGACTGTAACCCGACTCGAGTGGAAGCAATATCTTCGTAGCAGTACCGAGGCGTCGTGGCGAACCCGTGAGAAATACTCAAGCCGTGCTCGTGGCTGATAATCAACCCCTCTCTCCTGTTTATCTTGCCACTCGGTACCACGGGTCTTCCACTACACGGCAACAACCAAATATACCGTCAGGTGCGAAGTGGCCATGATGGCCCAAGTTGAAGGCTTGTCTATTCGATGGTGATGAAGGGTTGCGTGGGCACGTTACCGAAGACATGCCGGCCACTTGTGCCCGTGCGGAACGTGGTTTATTCCCTGAAGGCCGCTTGAACTCGTCACTTCCGAACTACCCATGACACTACCGCCACTTGAACGGGGCAAGCTGCGTGAGCTCGTCGCGGTGTGGCCTCCGTCTCGGGCTTCAGCTTCCGCGAAGCAGGTGTCGAAGCTCGTCTGCTTCCTCATGCACGTATCGTTCACCGTCCGTCCTGGGGTGTTCTTCGTGCAGCGCATGTTGGCCTCGGTGGTGACGCCGGGGATCGCCGCAGGCGCTGGCCTCGCGCGCCGTACCGCCAACCCCGGGCGGTGTGCCGCCCTCGGTCCAGAGTTCCACGGGGAACTCGAGCTTTGGCGTTGGTTGGTTGCTGAGGGGCTTGACGTACAGGGGGGTACCCTGTCGGCTCCGATGTTCCACTTGCCTGAGCGCTCAGCCCGACGTACTCTGTTTTCGGGTTCTTCCAAAACGGCTATCGGGGGTTTCTGTCTCGAAACTGGGGTGCACTGGCGCTACGAGCTCGACCTCGCCGAACAGTCTCGTTTCTGCGGCTCGAGAAAGGCCGTCGCGGACGAGAACGATAATTCTATTGATATACTCGAACTCTTGGGGATCGTGGTTTCGGCGTGGGTCCTTGCGTCTCCGTGCGCGGAGTGCCCGTCGCTGGCTGGCGACTGCGTTTTACTGCGAGGGGACAACGAAGCCGCCGTGAAGTGGGTGCGGCGGTGTCGTGGGGATAAGAAGCCGCGGCCAGGTGCGTTGATGTGCTTCCTCGGGGCGTTGGACTTGTCATCTGGTTGACATTTTGACGCGAAACACGTGCGGGGAGTTTTGAACGTGGCCGCTGATTGGTCACGCTGGGATCGCGACTTTAATCTCCGTAGCCTGCCCTCCGCTCGTCTTGGTGTTCCGTGGCAGGATCAAGACTTGGGGAAAGCCGAGGCGTCTCTCTGATCTTCGGTGTTGGCCTCGAGCTTTGGTACAACACAGTTGCGGTCTCGTTTGAGCGACTTATCTGGGGCAGTTTGGCGCCTGGGTAGACCTCCGGGTACGTTGTCGAATGCCGGTTTTTCTCCAGCACGGTAGTGATGATATGGTCGACGTGTGCCGCGTGTTCGAGTACGCAGCGTACCCGTTCTCCACCAAGACACTGCTGGCGGCGACCATCGAGAGTCAGCTGTCGGCGATCAAATACTGTCAACTCAGTTTCGAGATTGACGCAACTGATGCTGGTATCGCTGGTACGCTTAAAGGCGCTGCCCGTTCGCACGCTGATGCGGGAACCAAGCAACCTTGCGCTGGCCCATGTCACGGGTAATGTTCCTAGCTGGCAAGGCTCTGATTCCTGCGTGGCGCGCCGGGGGTCGGGTTCTGTGGCTTGCTCTTCGTGCATTGCTTGGTCTCCTGGCCCGCGCATCGAATTTTTTTTTGTGGAAATGAAGTCGCGAATTCACGAGTCGTATAGCTTGTGGTCGACCGCCGAATGCGCTGATTTCCGCTTTCGCTGGTCAAGGGGAGAATAGATACGAAAGGGGGCTGTTCTTACGAGCCTGCGGAAGGGTCCTTCGAGGCCCGTGGGTGCCAGGGGAGGCGCCGTCAATCTTATGGCCAAGTTGATGCCATGTTATCTGTCCCTTCCCTCGTCTGCCCCCCTGTTTGCGTTCGGCTCTGGTAACGGCAGATGGACCATGGGGACCTAGCAACAAGCGACGGCTGCTCTGCGAGCAGTGGTGTCATTGACGGGTGGACGGGCGGGCGGGCGGGCGGGAGGCCGGGTGGAGGATTCCGCCCTGCATTCTCTGAGGATTGGAGGCGCAACTGACTTGTCGGCTGGGGGGGCTACACCAGTTTTGCAGCATGAGGGTCGGCGGGCGTCCGACGCGTACAACGCGTACGTACGTAGTCACGGGGAGGACACCGGTCGGGTGGCAAGCGTGATAACCCGAGAGAGCGCACGAGTAACGGGATCTAGCCGAGGTAGAGTACGGAGTGGGGATCAATGGGTAGGATCTCCGAGCAGGGTAGGAAGCGGTAACACCTTGACGGTGTGTAGCTGCAGTTACGCGTGTCAGGTGGAAGAAAGGAGAAGTTATTAAGTACCGCAAAAAGTGCAGGGGGGGGGGGGGTAGCGTAGGCGCCCGTAAACTCAACCAATCCCATGTTGAAGGCTGACGTCAAACGATCGACACCGACAGTTGGGGACGGAACTCGACTCAGGTTTACGGATGCTAGCAGGGGGTTGCCACTGGAGCAGCCCCAGGGGTCTGCCCCTCTCTCCACCGCCCTTGCTTCGAGCGTGGGGTGCGCATTAATATGATACAACTTCAAACGCAAAATGCAAAGCTGAACAATGTCGGGGTAGGAGCAAATGTGTGTGTTTTGTGTGTACGGGAGAAGTTGACCAATCAGATCAACACGGGTTGTTGTACCCGTATAGTCCATAAGTACACCTGGGACCGGTTATGCTGTAGCTGTTGACTCACGATCGAGAGGGCGCAGCGAGGCAGGGTCGTCAAGACAGGCCAAAGGTGTGGTAAAGACCGGGTTAGCTTCCCACTCACCTGCCCGTGCTCTAGAGGGTGTCAGTAGAGAGGTGGTGACTTGGTCGCAAGCAGCGGTATGGCGTGTTCGCTGCTATTCTTCACACGTATTTATTTACGGAGGACCGTAATAAATGGACCCAGCGGATTACGTTTCCTTAGTGTTTTCCCAGAAAAATTGCTTTATGCCCCATTTTCCCCGATATTTTTATGAAGGAAGAATATCAGCATCTGGACTGTGTATCACCTGTCTGTACAGACTCGCGCAGGGATGTTCTACGGAAAGCTATGGACTTCAGCTTTCCAACGGTGCTATTTATGGAGTGTGGAGTTGGGCATCGAGGCAGAGGTGGGCTCAGTGGGCAGTGGTGTCCATCTTGGGACGCATGTATCTCAGTAACTGCTCGGAGTCTCCGCAAACGTCCAAGGCTGTTCTGCGCCCCAAATTATGGGGATCCCATCAATGCCAAAGATTCATCATTCGTGTGAGGCCTCGGCTTGAACCTCCTCCCGATGTCAAATACAGTAGGTTGTGACAGCCCTTTTTCACCGACCTTCACCTCAGCCTCAATCACATTCCTCCGGGGCTGTAAGTAGGATCATTGGAATGCCGGAGTCTTCACCTTTCAGTAGGTGCTACTCACTTTTTAGGCGTGTGTGTATGTGTCCGTGTGGCTGCGAATTAGTCCAGCTCTAAATCCGTTGCTTCGAAAAGTATTACCTGAGGGTATGTCGAAAATAATTCTGAGACGAAAAAAGAAATTCCGTGGGTCCATTTAGCATCGTCCTCCGTAAATAGTGGGCGCCGGTGTTGGCGCCTGAGTGTCGATATTGCAGGTTGCGGTGGAGACTAGTCGCGGTTAAAGGTTATGTTACGACGCACGGTACGCCACCTTTGTTTTCCTGCGGTCTGCAGGGGACGTGCTGTCGGGTAGCATCAGCTGTTGGTATGACGCGGGGGGCGTTGCTGATTCTTTCCCCCTATGTTCTGCTCGAACGTCCGCAGGCTGGGGGTAATCTTTCCCCTGCTGGGGATGTGCGTTACCTGAGACGTGGAACAGTAGGGGGGGGGGGGTGAGTGATGTTTTTGCGCGCACGTCATGGTGTCGCGTCGTCAGCTCGGACTCTGCGCGAAATCTGAAACGTAGGGCAGAGCTTATTGTCCGTTTGAGGGATGGCGTGGGGCGTGAGGTGCGTCTCTTACGGTGTACCAGGTACATGTTATGTTTTCGTGTTGGCATATATACGCCAAGTGTATACGAACTACGCCGATTATTACGTATGCATGTTCTGTTGCGTACTACGCATACGTTTTGTGGGTAGGTTTCGTGCATACGCTACGTCTCGTTATTATGGTCCAAAGCAAAATGCAATAATCAAATTATGACCGGAAATTCTCCTGTTCGAGAATCCGATGGTCCAAGTCGTCAGATTTTGCCCAAAACTTGGGCCATCAGATTTTTAAAATCGAAACATTGTATGGCCTCTACTTCAAGATGTTATTATTGTTGTTATTACGATTGTGCTTGCCATCCGACAATGTGCAGCATGAGCTTGAACAATCAAAACATTCCTGAAAGAAAAAACCACGGGAACAAAGGAAAACTATACACAAGGTCTTGCTATACGATGTTATCCACGACAGCAAGCAACACCAGAACGATCGATGAATTGGATGGTGACACAGCTGTATAACGACGTTGCTACGTGCCCAACGTGCGGTCGGCGGGCGGCGCACCTCTCCTTGGCCAGACTGCAGTTGGTTGGCGCGGGCTCGGGTCTAGAGACCAAGAGAAGCGCACTTGGCGCACCTCTCCGTGGATGCGTACTCGTAGACTATAGCAACATCGGCAGCAGCAGTCGGTCACATTGTGAAATGCTAAATACCCTGACAGATTGACGCTAACGCACTCGGCGCGTCTCTTCGCCGCGAGACCGAAGGCAGTCAGCGTGGGTTTGGACGCTTGGGTCCTACGTGCAGGGCAGCGCACCCACAGCGTCTCTTCGTGCGCAAGACCACAACAACAGCAGTTGGTCTCGGCGCTTGCTCGAATCTCTGCACGCACAGTAAATCCGAGCTTTCGCATAGAAAGACTGTTTCGATTTACGGAGTTCACAGCTGAAAATTCGATTGGGCCAAAAAGCTCAAAATCTGAATTTGCACAAAAAACATTTGTTCTTCACATTAAACTGCTATTCCTACCCGTCGGCATCCAGCACAACCAGCATCCGTGCATCCGTGCCGATTCTTCGATTCTACAGAGATACATGCATAACAATGGTGTATCTGTATGTTGTCGGAGTTTCGTGACCACAGAGGAGCTTGTTTGTATCTACAGTAGGATCGATTATTATTTCTCTTGCCATCCGACAATGTGCAGCATGATCTTCGACATTGATCACTCATACCTTTCCCGAAAGAAGAAAACCTCGGAAACAAAAGGAAACCCATGCACCAAGTCTACCCCCCTTCTGCCAACGTTCGGCTTGTCTACTCCATTTGCTGTCCTTGCTCCTTCCTTCCCATCACGTTCTATTGTTAAATCCTAAGCTGCATCCAAGCTCCATCCCCACGCCATCGGTGTGGGTCTGTCGTCCCCCCCCCCCCCCCTGTTCCTTCCTCTTTCTTGGCGGTCCCTAAGCTGGAGCTTGAACCTCGACACCCTCCTCGAAATGGCGACCTGTGTGGTCACCGAGACGATTTGGAGCAGGCGTTCCTTCCCCACCCCCTTCCTTGCCATCAACCCACCATACCTCCCCCCCACGACGCTGGCTGCCAGGTGGTCGATGAAGTCGCTGCCCTCTACCCCGAGGCGCCCAAAGCTTTCCACCGCTAAGGTGGCTAGTTTGTGGCTTCGCTTGTTGAAGGACACATGTCCCGGACGCGCGTAGGGTTGGCGCTTGCGCGCCTCCGAGGTAGAGGCAGCTGATCCATCATGATCAGCGCTGCCTCCTCGCAGGTGGACCTGCGCTTGCGGGTTCGCATGACGTCCAGCAGGATGGATTTTTCCCTGTATTCCCTGTTAGGAGCGTCCCGACGATCTCCTCTCCTGACAACGATGTCCATCCGCAGGTTCCGGTCTGCAGTGAACGGTTCGCCGCTCTCTACTTGATGTGGGATTCCCAGCCGCTTCAGCGTGCGGGAGATCGCGTGAACCAACGGTTGATTCTGGTTTACCTGTGCCCCTGCTCTGGGACAGATGCGTGCGTGGCGTGTGTTTACGTCGACTGCGTCGCAGCAGGGGCACCTCACTGCCACGTGCTCCTCGATGCCCATGAAGCGCCTTCCCATGCCCACGAACTCCGCTGCTGGTATGAAACGGAGCGAGTCTGTTGGCCTCGCTCGAAGGCAAATAGTGGCCCCTGCTCCTTGTAGACTCCTGTAGCGAGCTTTGGCGAAGGCCTTAGTCTCGCTCCCCCCCAGCGGGCCGCCTGGTCCAGGTCGGCGTGCAATCTCCAGTAGCCCCTCCAGCGAGGCTGTGTGCGCAACGCGTGCCGACCCTGATTCACCAACTTGCCCAACTTTTGTTGAGCCTTCCGGGAGTTGGTGGTTACGGCATCATGCGCCGCCAGCATGTCGGCTTCAGGGGGCCCTGGGACCAGGTCCCCCTCTGCACCCATGCTCCATACCAACCAAGATTCGGGGACGATGCCCTCCGTCACTTCTTTCGTCACGCCCCACGTGTCCCTAATCTCTCGCAAGCTGCCACCGAGCTCAGCAATGATGCTCGAATCAGGGAGGCCCCTCTTGACTCTGTCTCCTAGCGAGCTTGTGAGGTCTGCTAGAACCTCCGGCACGACGCCCACCCTGCTCCCAATTGAGGCAGACATTCGCCTCGCTTCCGTCGACGGCAGCCCTAACCCTCCCGCTCCCGTCGAAAGGCGTGTTTGGGCTTGTTGGTAGGGTTTTAGAGTTAGTTGGCTAGTCGGGCACCCCTCCTGGTAAAACGACTGTGCGTCCGCCGCTCCCGATAGCTCTAGGATATTTTCGTAGGCCCACTGAGCCCCGTTGTCGGCCGTTCGGCATGCTTCGAGTGGCAGCCCCGGGTCCTGAGCCCTTTCGAGGTAGCCCGTCCGCTGCCCAAGGGATTCGACGGTGATGAGGGCCGCCGCTTGCTTGTCGGGCATGCTAGCGAGCGCGCAAGGCGGTCCGCGCCTCCATTGCTCGCCCCAGCACGTATTCATCCGAGCCGATCGGAACACCCACCACCGCCACCCCTCCTTCGTCTGCGATGCGGACGTCAACGCTCCCCAGGAGCGATACCTCCTCCGCCGTCGGGACGTGTCCTTTGGGTGGCAGTGCTACGGTCTAGGCGGGGTTGACCACAATGCCGATGTCGTCAAGCTCTCACCGGAGGAAGGCACAAGCTCTAATCGTGTTGGCCGTGACCCCCATAAGGCCGAGAGATACATCGTCCATGTAGGCGAAGGCTTCCACTCCTTCTCCCTCTTACTCCTGTCGGAAACGCTTCAGCCCCGGTCGCAACGCCAGACAGAACATTGCCGGCCCCATGGGGTCCCCTTGCTGGACACCGCTGGAGCAAGCGGTCGTCCTGGTCTCCCCCGAGTCCATCCGGAAATACACGTCGGCGGGTCTTGTGCCGTAGCACTTGGCCACAAACGGCGTGAGCGCTTGAAGAATCGTCGGTATGGGAACTGGTTGTTGTGCCTGATGTCGACAGGTAGAAAGAAAAGAACGCACACGCAAGGGTGGGCCACATCATCAGTGCACATGTCCTCCCGGAGATGTTCCGCTTCTCGCATAGCAGTGTGGTGGTGCTGTGCCGCTTTTTGCGTAGCAGCATGCGGGCTCTACCCAGTATGATCGTATACTACGTGGATACAAGGTGGTTACCGGATAACAAGAGGGGCAGTATGGGGCTGGCCCGTCCACTACACTGTAATGCAGGTCGAGGTAGACGCGTACAGTTACTCGCAGAGTTTGACGTATTTTATCTTGATGATTATAGCGTGCCTGACTCTCAGAAGAAGGTGGGTTGTGTAAGTTATTTGTTTGGGCGCGTTTCATCAGAAACACACCTCCTCGACAATAGAAGGGAAACGGGGATATCATGAATACCATGACACATGCCCACCTTTAAGGGCTGATGTATGATGTGAAGATGCATAGAAATCAGGAGGGTGCAAAATCCATCCCGAAGTTCTGAGAAATGGGTCGAAAATTTACGGCGCTTCACAACCCACTCCCACACCTCTATATGGTATGGGTATAACCTGCAAGGCTAAAACCGGCTAAATTTTAGAAGAAAAAAAAAGTATCCTACAGAAAGCAGTAGGTTTGTCCCGAACGGACTCGAGGAATCAAAAGATGCGCGCGCCGCGGCGTGCTGCGCGGCAACAAAAGGGTCGCGAAAAAAAGAAACAATGGCGAAAGGGAACGGTACAAACTCGAGTGGCGTGATGACTGCGCTACTAATAGCACGCACTATGTATGATCCGACCTCTATCTACCACAGGGGGGAGAGGCAAAGAAATTTTAAAAGAAGAAAGCCGATGTACTCACGCCGGGTGCAAAAGGGGAGAGGGACATCATACTACGGTAGAATGTGGTCCAAACCCAAGGGGTGTGATACGCAACGAACGGGTGGTTGTGGAGGTATTTCCTACTGATCTATGGGGGAGAAAGACAGATCGATTACCCAGCCCAGGGTACCTATCCTTCCTTTTTGTGAAACCTTCCTCCCCTCTGAAGGGCGGGATGTTTTGGGCGTCGGTACTACCGTCTACGCGGCCGTACGCTGACGTACCCGCTTCGTTCCAATACCTGTGATTAACCAGGGAGGTATGTTTTTAGGGACGCACGCGCAGGCGTTTCTACCTGGTGTAAAAGAAACGTTCGAAATGCGATTCTAGCCGTGTTCTGTCGACGACGCCAAATGTAAAGGTATTACCTGGAACCTATTACGGGGGACCATAGTAAATACCAGGTAGGACCTAATATTATTATTACCTAATACTGTTAGTACAAATAGCGGAATATATTGGTTTTTGTGTGTAGCGTAGGTCCTATTTGATATGATGGTCCCCCGTAATACTACTGAGCTATACGGATAAAACAAGTAATAATAATAATAAAAGAAGAGACCGATCGATTACCCAGCCCAGGGTAATTAATCCTCATAACATGATCCCAAAAATGGTGGTGGTATGTCCTGCTGGCGGAACGGTGCGAAGCGGTAAAAAACAAAACGCGTTGATTAGCGACGGAAAAAAAAAACGACCCAAGCGGGAAAAGGGAGGGCGTTTGATATACTACTAATAATACTGTAGTCGAAGTAGCCAAACAGCCTCCTCGGGAACGAGTTGCGGCACACCCAGACGAGGTTGGCGGGAAACCCATCGCGATTTTTTCACGCGCAGGATCTTGTCCTGCCGTCGACGCCATGTTAGGGAGCATACCTCGACACCATGTGCTTATTATTGGTATAATATTACCTGGATACGGGCTGGTTACCGGGTTTTAAATGTAACAAAAGAAGGGGCAGTATGGATGGGGCTTGCCCGACTGCCACTGTCTGTGCTATATATATGCTGCTGTAGTACTGCTGATGTTGTACTACTCCGGAGTATATATTATTATTCTTCTTGCCATCAGACAATGTGCAGCATGATCTTCAACATGGATCACTCATAACTTTCCCGAAAGAAGAAAACCTCGGAAACAAAAGGAAACCCATGCACCAAGTCTACCTCCCTTCCGTGCCAACTTTCAGCTTGTCTACTCTATTTGCTGTATTTGCTCCTTCCTTCTCATTACGTTCTATCCTTAAATCCTACTGGTAAACTGCATCCAAGCTCCATCCCCACGCCAGAATAATGCAGGTCGAACCACACACAGCAGACGGGTGCTACTACAGCATTATTAACCCTTTTAGAAGCGCAGTCCCGTACTACTGGGGACAAACCCTCAAATTTCCAGTAGTTTGTCCCCAAAACGGGACTGCGGTAGTTATTCACAGTTAGTTAGTTACTCGCAGAGTTTGATATCTTATCTTGATGATTCCCACGTTCGTGACTCTCAGCAGCAGAGGGTTCGAGAGTTTAGTGTGTGGTACCCCGCAGCCCCCGAAGTAACGGGCATCTTTTATTCACAAACAAGCAAACTGCAAAGGGGTTTGGGGGTAATGCCGGTTTGGTTCTCTTCGGCAGGGGACGAAATCGCTATTTTCCCGGGAGTTCATCCGGAGGCCAACTGCAGTAGTTGGTTCTAATTTTGGTTCCTCGTGCCTATGTATCGTGTCGTGGCTCCCATCCTCATCAGCTGCAGCGCACAGGAGCAGCGGAAGCGAAGCAGACACAATGATGTCTGCATCCACTTTGAGCGCATTTGCCGGGACTCTAGCTGTGCTTCTTTCTACGGTGTCCGGTTTTGCGTCGACGGCGCCCGGTATGTCTGCGACGACTATGGTAGTAGCCGATGGAGGCAAACCGGCTTTCACCCTCTACAGCTCTGATAGGTGCCCCTACGCACAGAGGACATGGTGAGAGCGGGGAGCCCACGCGGACTGCTGCTGCTGCTGCTTCTGTTGCCGCTGTTGCCTACTGCTGCACTGAGCAGTGGCGAGTTTCGCCTATAGGGTTGCTCTAGTAGCCCTGCAACGGGGCCCAGTAGTATTAGTACTCGAGTACGTACACTTCGTCAGACTCAGCACTCGAGTACGACACCACCAGATGGAATCTCGTTGAACTTGCGAGCGAGAGGCAGAGCAGGTGGCACAGCAGGGCAGCGAGCAGCGTTCCACCGTTGGTTGGGTCCCACGTACATGACGGGTGGCACATGCATGTGTATGCTTTTATTCTCTACTTGTGCGCCACTGCCGACCAAAACTGCTGCTCCGCGCACGTGCGCGACACAGGACAGCCTGAGAGTTTTTCTCATGGTATTACGTACCCAGCAGTACATGGAGAGAGCTGTCGAGCTCGAGATCTGAGATTTAGAGCTTGAGATGTCATGCGAGTGCAGCAGTACGTACGTGAGAAATCCTGGTGCAGCTCTCTCTATCTTGCATTTTCGTGCGAGTACAACAAACCCGTACGGAACCCAAGAAGACGAACATCCCTGTTTCGTACGCACACTCGTACCTCTTTTTAAGGAATAAGAAACCGAGACACTAGAGGCCTAGAATTCGCTAGAGAGTTCTTACTTGAACGAGGATGTGTTCCATGTAGCATCCATGGCTCACTCATACTGCTGTAACTTCCAGGGCTCCGCAGTCCGGGATTTTTACCGCTCGTTGTGAAAATCCCGCGGTATTCCACGGGATACGGGATAATCCCATGGTTCGGTTGTGCTATAATTGGAATATCCCGTTCCCGTCCAAACAGATCCCGTGGAATGATTCGCGTTCCCGATGCAGTCCCGGGGCAGGTTTAAAATCCCGATCCCGTGCAAACTAGTCCCGTGAACTTTGGGCGAATTCCGTGATTTGCTTGTCCCGTCCCGTAGAATCCAATCCAGCGAAATTTGAGATTTCTCAAATCCCGTCCAACCCTGTCCCGTGCTTTCTGTGATCTCGCGGGATTTATCTCCGTGATTTCTGGTTCAACGGCGTTCTTTTGTTTAGCTCAGCAGCAGTCAGACATGCTCACCTCATATAGGCAGGAAACCACGTCTTGTCGAACCTTACGCACGAACATGTAAGTAAGTAAACCATTTTTCTTTTTGTGTGCAACATTTTCTGTACTACCAGGTACAAGTATTAATATTAATAGTAATTCGCCATGATATAAAACAAATAAAAACGTTGTTGTTTTTTGTTTTTTAAGCGTACCGTCCCGTGACTTTTTTTTCAAGTTTTTCTTCAAAACTCAATTGCGATCGAAAGCGGCACGAACATATATACAAATCCGGTGTAGTCGCCCATTCCATGGCATGCGGTCATGCTCGCGTATGATGCGTAAAGCAGTACCGAAAGTGCTCTCGTAGGATACGACATTGTTGTTGTTGTTGTTCTCACATTAACTCTCTGACGAAGGAGTCCGTGGTCACACAAAGGTGCTGGAGCCCTATTAATGGGAAGATCCGAAAAAACAAAAACGACATACCCGGTACCAGGTACTGCTATGCTTGCTGTGTGCCGTACAAAATACCACTCCGTCCTGAAATATAAGCACCGTTTGGCTTAACAATTAGTATGAAATAGGTGGTTATATCATGGGACAGAGTGGTACTGTGTAAGGTCGTTTTTGCACCCCTTCGCAGCAGTCCCGTGATGTCTCATTCCCGTCCTGTGTGGAGTACCGTGCTATTGGCGTACAGCGAAATCCCATCCCTTGGAAATATTGTGTTTTTTGCGTCCCGTAAAATCCCGTCGTATTTCACTCCCGTCCCATGTAGTCCCGTGCTTTTTGCGGCCCGTTGCACCCCGTCTCATGCAATCCCGTGCTTTTTGCGGCCCGTTGCATCCCGTCCCATGCAATCCCGTGCTTTTTACGCCTCGTGAAATCCCGTCCAGTGCAATCCCGTGATGTTTCAATCCCGTCCAAACTGCCCCGTTCAATCCCGTGGTAGCTCAATCCCATCCTGTACGGTCCGGTGCTTAACTCTTTTGAGAACTAAAGTCCCGTTTTGGGGACAAACCACTCAAATTATCAAGTGTTTGTCCCCAAAAACGGAAACTGCAGTGGTATTTCGAGGACCATAGCAAGTAGGACCAAATATTGTTAGTGAAAATAGCGAAATATATAGTTGTTTGTGTGTACCGTAGGTCCTATTTAATATGATCCCCCGTAATAGCAGTCCAAAAGGGGTCAAATCGCATTGAAATCCACGCTGTTCCAGAGGGAGGGGGGGTAATCTGCTTCCAAAAATGGCCATTTTGACCGATAATGTTTCGTACCACTCTGCCCCCTGATACAAGCACCGATTTTACACAAATTGTCAAATAAAACGGTGCTTATATTTCGCAACAAGAAATGACCCCCACTATTATCGTGACATAAACCTGTCGATGAATCACCTTGGATAGTAGCGAAAAAATCGTTTTTTTTTATCCCAGTGTTATGGCACTGCTTTGAATGAGGCTGAAAGCCCGGTAATTACCTCGGGCTTCAGGTCTTGGGATCGTATTTGAAGAACTTGGGAGGCATATCTTGTCTGGATGGGAAACCAGGGATCTTCGCAGCGAGGCACGAGCTTTGGCGTTCAGTCCCCCCAGTGCTTCATTTTTTAACACTCCCTTCCACTGCTGCTGTGTGATGTGTACGAGTAGCGAAAAGCAAAGGACCGATTCCGTGTTTATATGTTAAATCCAACATGTTTGTACGCGTACGGCCAGAGTGGTGGTCTACAACCGTACGATCGATTTTTGCTTTGAACATGTCAAGATATAGACTAGTGAGCAATAACCACGATGCCTGCTGCTGCAGCCGCTGATGCTGCTGGTGCTGGCGCAGACAGAAACGCGAGCTACTGTAGAGATTCGCCCGGTATGGGCTGCCGCAGCCTACGGCTGGTTGGTGGTCGCCGGACAGGAGCTGCGGCTGCGGTTGCGGTTTTGAAGAATAGCTCATTACAAAAGAACGCGAGAGCCTTCGAGAACTACGCATTCTATTGCAAGTAAAATATTCCCCGATTCCCAGGCTACACCGAAAGTTAAGAATATTTTCCGATTTTCACCACATAGCACTTTTGTCGTCAGAGCTCTGCCCGCGTGAGTAGCACCAGGCGGTGCTGCTGCTACAGCAGACCAGTTATCGGCGGCGGGATCGTCGCGGGGCACGGGCTGCGGCGGATCATCCTGCTGCTGCTGCGGTATACCATTGCTGCTAAATGTTGTTGCTGCTGCTGCTGCTGCTGCTGCTGCTGCTGCTTGCTGCTGGTGTTGGTTTTGATCCGCCCAGAGCGGCTTCTACCGTGGAGTATGCGCACTCATCGCTGTTAGAGCTGGAGTTACGTGAGGCGAGCGGGCTTGGAATGCCTCGCTCATTGTGGGCTGTGTGTCGCGGAGGGTGAGGAGCCTTCCAGGAGTTATTGTTCAAGGTGCAAGCAGCATCACGAGCAGGGAGTAAAGAGCACAGACAGCTCGAACGAACTCGTTCCAACATCACTCCCGGCAAGTATGTACGAGTGGCAAGGAAGGTTGCGGAGCTTTGAGTGCGTGTCCAAACAGAATCGAAAATCGAAATGATAACGAGTAAGGCGCTGATTGGTCCCTAGCCCAAGCATGTTCCCCTTCGCTTTTTGGGTGCCGAGAAAATGACCGATTTTGTAACCCATTGCCGAAACAAATAAAAAAAAGTTGACGGCTGAAAATCGAAAAGAAAATCAAAAACACGAACAGCAACAATTCAGCCTGTCCTACTGGCTACTGGTCAGCGCAGCCACGTCAAAATATCGCATCAGGACCGCCGTGCGCAGCATCCAACCCACAGCTAGCACGGCAACACAGCCGCACATACCCGCCCGTAAACAGCCGGCAGGCGCACCACAACACCAGCCCCGACGTTCTCGGTCCTTTTTTTCCCGGCGTTCGAGCCAAGCTGTACATAGTTTGAAGAAAATATCGGGATGATGCCCTCGCAAACGAGGTTGGAAGTTCGTTCTCAGTAGAATTCAACGTTTGATCGCTGGGGCGTAAACGTTGGACGCGCCGCCACCTCCATGAAAGGCCCAACGACCTCCCGGAATCGAATTGGCCTCGCGTTTGCCTGCTTCTGTTATGAATCTGTGTTGCCGAGAGCTATGTGGTCGGCGTGTGTGCACAACAGTTATGCTCTCCATTGTTTTTCGCCTGGATTTCTGTTTTCACATTTCGATTTTTATGTTCGGACACCTCGTCTGAAATGCTCTCGATTCCCAAAACATTTCGATTTCGATTTTCGATTCTGTTTTGGAAACGCCCTGGAGAGTCGTTCGTGACGAGGGTGCTTCCCTGCTTCTGATTGGTTTAATTTGTAAAAGGTCAAAAGTTTCATCTCTAGTTTCAACCTTTTTGTTTTCGGTGACATGAAAAATCGCCGGTAAGACGGCACGAATACCCCTTCATTTTCACCCGTAACGGTCCGGACACCCCCCCTCTAGTCTACCCCGCACGGCAGCCTCGAGTAGCGTGCGTGTGGTCGGAGCGTGGAATCGCTTTTACTGCTGTGCTCGTACGTATTACAGTAGTATCGGCATGTTTTTCCCGCTGATGTTGTATGTTATAGCCAGGGTTCGTGACAGGTCGGATACAACCTCGCGGGACGGATCAATACGCGCAAGTCGGATCGGGTCGGGTCGGGTCGGGTCGGGTCGTCTAGCCCGACTCCGACCCGACGCGTGAGGTTTGACCTGCTTGACCCAACCCGACCCGGCCCGACCAAACCCGTGAGATGTTGAAGACCTTTTGACTCGAACCGACCCGTGAGATGGTTGATGATCTTGCGACCCCGTGTGGTGTCAACCGTTGCGCATCGATAATTATTCTGAGCATCCTTCTATCCTTTCCCTCCGATTCGCTGATGACGGTTTCTTGGTTTCTGCTGTGATGGTGCGATGACGCAATGACGTGATTGTCATGGTGACGGTGATGATGATGATGCAGGATCGCTGCAAGGGAGCTTGGGGTGCCTTTCGAATTCCACGCTATGGGTGAGTACGGAGTAGGGCTCTACGGCCCACCCTCCAGTTCTTCCTACGACATCGTGGCTCTTCCCAATACAAAAACAGACGCGCGTAGGGCCATAAAACGCGCCAGCCGGATACGAAGACGTAAGACACAACGTTAAATATATGGCACGCAACTATGAAATGACTAATATTAGCTGCCACTGCACTGCCTACTATAGCTTAACCAACTAGTCACTAGTCGGCGACTTATCGCCAGCCTTTTCGCAACCGGCAACTGCTGTAGTATTAGTAGTAGTACTACTGCACTACTTCTTTACGGTAAAACCTACAGTGCTGTATCTGCAGTACGCAACGTAATTTGTGTGCACAACTACAGCAGCGCCTGCGTACTGTACCGCTTTTACTGCTACGTACTTGCCCCTTTTAGGACCGCAGTCCCGGTTCGGGGACATATTACTTAGAATTTGACTAGTTTGTCCCCAAAATGGAACTGCGGCCCTTAAGGGGTTAAGGGTGTTAGTCTGCTTATTGCTGGTGTGCTGCTGACAGACATGAACATGATCGACAGGGGTACCGAAATGTCCAGCACAAGGCTGTGTATCCCCTCTCGGGTAACCTTTCAGTAGTGCGGTCCCGTTTGGGGGACAAACTACTTGAAAATTGACTGGGCTGTACCCAACCCGGGACTGCACAACTAAAAGGAGGCAAGGGTGCTATTGATAGAGGTCGGAAATTACATGTTCGGAAGGTTCTCTCTCGACCAGATCTTTCCGAAAACGCCTCCCTTTGTTCGGTATTGGCAAAACCTTCCCGCTTTGGAAGAACCGAGCGCTGAGGAATGACCACGCCTCTGTGTAAAATCAACGCTCTTGACGGTAGGTACTCCAATAATATTTTCCTACTAAACACACCGTTAGATACCACTGTATTAATACTATTGATACTACTACTACTACTACTACTACTACTACTACTACTACTACTATTACTACTACTACTACTACTACTACTACCACTACTACTACTACTACTACTACTACTACTACTACTACTACTACTATTACTACTACTACTATTACTACTACTACTACTACTACCACTACTACTACTACTCCTACTACTACTACTACTACTACTGCTATCAAATATGGTCGCTTCTACTTACCCGCCGCTGTGGACGTGCTACCTACCCTTACTCTTTTTTTCATTATTTATTTTTCTCCATCGCGTGTTCTGTCTTCTTCGCCCGTTCTCTTCTCTCTCCCTCCTACGTACAAATCAGTCGCGACTGGGTTCCGTGGTCAGTAGCTAGCAGGCCCTCCTCCCTCCCCCTCCCCACTACATTGGGGTCCGTGCCTTGCTTTTTTTTCCTGCCGCGACAATATTTGAGCTCTTGCTTCCCCCCGCCTAATCTCGTCGACTTTGCGCTGTCGCTTGTGTTGTGGTGCTGGTCCGGCAGAGCTGGGAAAGGACAACCGCGAGGAGTGGTTTCTGAAGCTCAACCCGCTCGGCAAAGTGCCTACGGTCGTCTGCGGGGATGATGTAGTGAGTGAGCTGCTCCATTATACTGGGTATACATACAGACGGTACGCTATTTGCGCTGGGTCACGAGCAATGCACTGTTTGTACTGGGGTACGTCAGAATTTTGGGGGTTAAGAAACGATTGACAAAAAAAAAAAAAACGATTGCCCCCCCCCCCGATTATTGCACGAAACACGATTTAAAAAACGCAAAAAAGTGATTTAAAGCTGGGGCCTGGTATATGCGTTGCTCCATTTACAGTAGTACAGTATGTACCTGGTACTAGGTTCGTCAGATGCCAGTACACTAGGCCCTAACAATGTACTGTTTCCCGGAGCCAAAACCGGTAGCGGCGAAAGCCGCGACCCCCCTCCCCCGGCTTGGCGAAGGGGCTCCGCCAGAGGCGCGTGTCTACGACCCGATTTTGGTATCCACTAGGACTAAACACTGCGTTCATTTTGGGCCATAATGTTTCGAAGGCGACTGGATTTGATGATGATGATGATGATGATAGGTTGACTGCGTGGAGGAGAAAAGAGAAAAAGCGGACGAAGTTGCAAAACAAAAAATGGCACAGATCCGCAGCGCCCAAGCCATCAGTAGCTGAGGCGTTTTTTGTTGGACGTACGTGAGTCGTCCGTAAACTGGCAACCCTGGCGGCTCCAGCAGCCAGTACTGCCAGTACTGCCGGTACGTACTGGGCCGGGGCCCCGCCCTACCCATTTGTTTGTTCTGGAGTCGGTGTAGGACACACCCTCCCTCACGCAACGAAAACAGGTAAGAGCGTCAGCTCGGCCGAGAGGCAGAGTTTCTTATGTGGTGACCACGCACCACTACCTTGTAGGAGCAGCGCGGTCAGGGCGGTTTTGATGTCTGCGGTTTTTATGTCTCATGTGTTGCGCTGAGTGGGCGGGGCGTTGTTGTTGTTGTTGTTGTTGTTTACCTTTGTCTTCGCTTAGCGGTGCCTGCGGTGCCCCCCCCCCCCCCCCCCTCTATCTGGTCCTTTGCGATCTGCATGAATTGAACTGACGCGGGCCGTTTGTGCAGCGGGAGAGCCAGAGGGGGCATCTGGTTGGGTTCGTTACTCCCTGTTGGCGATGGCAGGACCTGCGGGTAGGTCGTCCCGATGGTCTAGCGAGTAGCCTCGAAAAGTACTGTAGCATGGTCGAAGGTCAGGGTTGCGAACCCCGCCATGTCGACGGGGGGTCCTTTGTTTTGAACCGCATCGACTGAAGAACTGCTGCGCCTGGCGCGCGTATGCAAAAATTCGATGGCAGTCGACGGGGCCAGCGAAAAAACTTTCAAGGCACGTACCGTAGCGAGGAGGGTGAAGAAAAGCCTCCTTACTAGTAACCCCGGTTCTGAGCTACGACTAATAATAGGAGGGCGAAAGTAGTAAATGAGATCGGGGGGGGGGGGGAGTTGCTATAGGTTCGTTCCTCCACGATATGAACCAAAAACCCTGACAAAAGGATATTCCTTTTTTTCAAGGTTCTTCTCCCAGCACGTACCCTTCCTGCCAGTTACGAATATTCCGCCTGTTCCAGAGTTTACGGACCATTTTTATAACTATTTAGTTTTATCCATACGGTGCTTATATACTGGGATTAGAGTGGCATTCCTTTTTTAACGCTTTTCTGACAAAAAAAAGGTACATGAAACGAGACGCTGTCATTTTGTCGTACGAACCTACTGCAGTATTCGTACGAACCTACTGCACTATTCGTACGGAAAACCCCACTCTGCCTACGTACTGTTTTTTTCTTCTTCTTTTGTTTCATTTCGGCCTTTTTTTTTCATGAGTGTTTCGTCGCTTTTTTCTCTTTTTTTTTGTTTTGTCGTGTGCCCTCGCTCCGCCCGTAAAATTCGCAGGTGTACGAGTCTCTGGTGATTAATGAGTATCTGTCGGACGCGTTCCCCCCGGGGGGAGAATTTGGCGCGTCCCCTCTCTTGCCCTCGTCCCCAGCGGGAAGGGCCATGGCGCGCATGATCGCGCAGCGCAGCAACGACCTGGTAACGGCCTACTTCACGTACCTGAGCAACAAGGACGAGGTGGGACAGATATTGATACATCGAACTATATTCTAATATATATAGCGCTCCGCTGCCGAGGAGGCATGGTGAGTGACCGGGGTTGCTTTGCTTGCGTTGCCTGCTTTGCCTGCGTTGCGTTGCTTGCTTTGCTTGCTTTGCTTGCTTTACTTGCTTTGCTTGCTTGGCTTGCTTTGCTTGCTTTGCTTGCTTTGCTTGCTTTACTTGTTTTGCTTGCTTTGCTTGCTTTGCTTGCTTTGCTTGCTTTGCTTGCTTGCTTTCCTTGCATTGCTTGCTTTGCTTGCTTTGCTTGCTTTGCTTGCTTTGCTTGCTTTGCCTGCTTTGCCTGCTTTGCCTGCTTTGCTTGCTTTGCTTGCTTTGCTTGCTTTGCTTGCTTTGCTTGCTTTGCTTGCTTTACGGGTAGGCGCCTTGTGTCGTACGCCTCCTTGTGCTTTCAAACGTTGTATTAATACTGGGGACACCGACTGCTGTTACGAGCCTATCTATCTGCTGTAGATCGTTTACCGCAGATGATCTAGTTCCCCACTAGCTGTCGAGACAAGAGGTTGTGCATGATCTGCGTGGTTCGGATCCAACTCGTGAGACATGCGCCAGATATGTCGTGCAGATGTTTTGAGTCACCCCAAGGTAGGGGTTGCACTTTTTCGGGCAAAGGTTTTCTGACCGATTGAGTCCCCCAAGCGAGGAAAACAATTATTGGCGAGAACGATTTTCTTCGAATCATTGTATCGGGTGAGGTATTGAGCTCCTAACGCGTGAGGCTTAGGAACTTCTGGTGCACCCCTACCGTGGGATGGCTCTTTTCGGGGGTCCCACCCGGCATCATAACCTACAGTAGATCGTACTTCATCGATACCTCGTGGATGATGCATCTGCCTTGAAATATCTAGGTCAGGATCTGTATATTTTCTGCTCGTGATGTAACCGTCCGAAAGAGGGTTACTGCCTACCGCTACCAGGTACGAAAATACGCCCCTAAATAATAGAGATGCTTTTGACTGAATGTTAGCACAGAAACGGTTCTCAATGTTTATGGTTTACTGTCTAGGGATAGTGATTCACGAAGCGTACAGTAAACCACGTCGCCAAATGATCGGTTGCATCATCATCATCAGACACTTTGTTTTTTTTGGGATTTCGAATACCCCCCCCCCCCCCCCTTCCAAAACAAATGCCGTCGTATATTTCATCAAGAAAGGGACGCATCGAGGGGCAATAAACAATTCCATTTATGTGCCTGTTAGACCTGGTTAGACCTATGCCAATGGAAACGCGAAGTTCAAAAGTTTTTTTTTCAAGTATACATATCGCTTTCAAAACACAGCCCAAAACTTTCACGTACGTACCGCCACTGTGGCAAAAAAAAAGAGAAAAATGGTTGATTTTTTTTTTAATTTCCCCTCAGCGGCTGCTGGCGGCGCAATTGGTTCCTCTGCTTGCAAAATACCAACGATAGAAACCAGCTCGTGCGACGATCGACGCTCGATCTCGACATAGACTCAGCCCACGGCCAACCCGCTCGGTATCTGGCAAGCCCAACGAATATAGATGACGGCCTCGAAGATATCAGGTGGATCCATGGTCTAGGGCGCGAGAGCTTGCCGGCGGCGTCCTACGGTATCCTCCCAAACCTGAAAAAAAAACTCTATTTTTTGCCATTCGAGACGGATGGATAAGTTTTGTCTTCTGTTTTGTGCAAACCAGCGGCCAAATGTTTTTTTATCATGCGCCTGGTCAGCGCCCGCCACAGGACACCGGCCATGGTGTGAAGACGGTGACCCTAGGGTGGGTCGGAGCCCCTAACGAGCGCACTCCGTTCAGAATTCATGACGCAATCGTTGGTTTTGTTGATCGATGTCTGTCGAGGACTCGGAATCTCGCCGCTTCGGACCCAAGATCGGCCTGAGCTTTTCTCAAGCCGATGTTGGCCCAACATCGGCCCCAGATTTGCTTTTTTCGGGCTTTTCCAAAAGTTAGGAACTTTTTTTTTTTTTTCACGTGACCCCTAGGAAGCGTGTTCTGAAAAAAAATTGGCGGGTACCTTTGAGATTCAAACTTTTTATTTGAAACTTCGCTGTCCCATTGGCATAGGTCTTATTCGTGTTTTTTTGTTTCTACGAAACACAGACGATGTACCACACCATGAGGACCATTTGGTGTTCCTGTGTATGTTTGAACTATCGGGGGTTCCGACGATAGCCTCCCGGCCTCCCCGCTGCTGCTGGTGTTGCAGGGGCAGGAGGAAGAGAAGCGCGAAAAATTCGTGAAGGAGCTGAAAGCTCTCGACGGCTGGGCGGCAGACGCGGCGGGGGAAGGCGAGGAGTGCGGCTGGCTGTGCGGTGCGGCGGGCGAGGGGTGCATGACGCTGGCGGACATCTCGTACTTCCCGTTCCTCGAGCGGATAGATGCCACGCTGAAGCCCTTCAAGGTGAGCGTCTGACCTGGGAGTTGGCTGGCGAAAGCCACTCACTCTAACTCCCAGGCCAGACGTAGGGGTGGGGAGCTGTTCGTTTCGGTCCTTGGGCTCACCCCGCGCCCTCTCTCACCGAAAACCTACCCCCGCCAAAACACCTGCAAGCTCGCAAAGCGCCGAAAAGAAAACACAACATGTGGCGTTTTTTTGCGCACGGGACACGTACGATGCTTGTTTGTTTTTTTCTCGTAGAAATGGTTGCGGTGCGCCAATAGATGGTGCACGAGCAGCAGTACGAACGACCCACGCTCTCAGCTCATCATTTCAGTCGAACGCTAGTTGTTGTCTAGTGCACCCGTCTCCTTTTTTTTTCTTTTTTTTTTTGGTTAGGGAGCCGGTTGAAGATCGCTTCCCCACGTCCCTTCGTTGGGTTGCCATCCGTCGGTCGTGCGCCCGTACGACCGCCATTTTCGTATTTAGGATATACCAGGTGCGTTTCTACCGTGCTTTCACGTGTGCATGACACAAACACCGGAGCCTGGCTTGCACCTCTGCCCACCAGTCCCCAACGCACACAAGTTGACGACGGTTTAAAATATCCTTGTCCCGCAAGTTCTTTGCGGCCGCTAGTACTGTATCTTGAGCGATTGCGGGCGATTGAAAATGTATTAGCCTCCGAAAACAAATAGCGGCCCCTTCCCCATTCGACCTGGCTGGAGGCGGATTTTTACTCGACTTTGGAGGAAGAGATGGCGTTTGACCCCTCTGAAACCGCAACCAAAGTCACTCTTCTGATATATCATCTACAGATCATGATCTGATGATCTAGATCATTCAAGGCAGATAGATGTATTCCAGATTTTGGTCTGATCTGTAGCTGATCTGTTGCCCGGTGGGACCTGCATAATCTGCATGATTTACAGCAGTATATGTTTCCTGGGTTGATGATCTGCCCTACAAAGGCAGATCCTGCACAACATCTCAGCGGCAGGTGAGGAAGGAAGTAGATCAACTATCTGTGGACAGATCAGATAGATCACTATCTGTGTTTTATTTTATTTTTAAGAACTGAAGAACTGAAACCTGTTTTAGTTTGTTTACATGCTCGTACTCGGAATTAGCGTGGGAGACATTATTTAAGTGGTGTGAAGGGTCGAGCGGTTACGTATCCGTGAAGCGGCTCGTTTGTTTTCGCCCGGTGTTTCGGTCGTGTAGAAGAGTGGGCCTGGGGCCGGTGACAAGACGCGGTGCCATTCTTCAAAAAGCGACCCCCCTCCCCCCTGCCTTTCCCGCCCACCCTACCGTATACCAGTACTGAGTATCACACGGGTGATAATATAACACACCCCCCCCCTGGGACGAATGTCACTGAGACTATAGCCGGTATAACACACGGGTGATAATATAACACACACACCCCTGGGACGGATGTCACTGAGACTATAGCCAAATTTTTCGAAAGCGGGGGGGGGGGGGCGGGGGGCGGGGCACACTCTCCCTTTCGTCAGGAAAAAAAAGTAGCCCCAAAACTCGTCCGGCGGGGGGGGGGTGTACTCGATCTCATGCTTGGCCGTAGTCGTATGGCCATAGACCCTCGAATCCCTTCAATGCCGGGGCGGAGCATGTCGGGTTTTCACCGATCAGGCAGACATTGCTTGCTTGCACCAAGCGCGAAGCGAAACGTTAGGTGTCCGGCGAGTCGCGTGAAGGGAGAGCATCCTACTATTAATATAAGCGATTGTGGGGGCGAGCTTGAGTATGAATGGCAGCTTCATTGGGTCCATTTAATTTCCGGTGTAGCCACTTCCAGAGACAGCAATGGGAGCACTATGTAACTGCCTCTTGGGTGCGCCTTACCACAATGACTGCTTCATACGATCGTTCCCCTTGTGCGGAGTAAAGGTTCTTCACCTGACTCGTATAAATGATCGAACTCGGCCGCCAGCGGTGACCAACCGCCAAAAAAAAAAAGAGAAAAAAAAAGAGGTACCCTGGTTGTCTACGAGTAGCCTAGCTCAAGTAGTGAGCGGCATGTTTACAGTGTCCGTGTCAACCTATGTATATAATACCAGGTAGGGGTGGTGTTATCACCCAGGTGTGATAGTGTAATGAGATGCTGTTGGTCGGTTCGTTTGGTTCTTTGGGGGCGGGAATTTGAGAGAGAGAGAGAGAGAGAGAGAGAGAGAGAGAGAGAGAGAGAGAGAGATAACAGATGCCTGCCTGCCCTTACATAGAGCGCACGCTTGTGGGATAAATGATCACGACGTACTGCTTGAAGATCGTCTAAATATCAACCTGCAGTTCTGAGATACTGCCCACAGTGTCGGCTGTAAAGCGCCCGACCGACGGCGATAAATCACCATCCACTCCTATTACGGGGGGCCATAGTAGATAAGACCAAATATTGTGAGTAAAAACAGGTAAACATATACCCTGGTAGAGTTTTTGTTTGTACCATAGGTCCTATTTACTGTGGTCCCCCGTAATAGTAAAGGTCTTACCCAGGAGACAAGTGTCACGGACGCGTGCTACGGTAGAGGGGTACGTAGCACCAGAATCGTCCAAATAATTTTCTGAGGCTCTGAGAAATTTCTGGGGCTCTGAGAAGTCTTGGAGGCTTTTCGCTCGAGCCCGCTCGATCCCTCCCCACCCAAAAACTGATTTTGCAGGGGAAAAAAAGAAAAAAAAAAGTGCAAAACCCGATGAAAAATCTCAAAAGCGCTGCGTTTTGGCGTTCCTACGATATTCAGAATTGTTTTGACTTGGAAGGCAAAAAGTGCTACCCACGTACTCCTATCGTATCGAGTGCCCAGGAACCTTATCTTCCCTGAATAGCTGCAGGACCACGAGGCGGAGAACGGTCATCTGCCCGCTGCGCCGAAATTAGTGTGGGTGCTCTGGTCGGGAAGATAGTGATCATTTCGACGTTAGTATGAAGACGTATCGGCCCTGACATTTCACGTTCGGAGTGGGACTATTCTGGGCGGGGGTGCCAGGGCCGTTGGGGCGTAAAATATGAAAAGACCGAGCGGTCCGTACATTCCTCCTGCCCGAATTGGCGCGTCGACACCCCCTCGCCCCACCTTGCTCCGTCTCCAAAGGGATGCGTGGTCAATGGTCAAATAAATTACTGAGACAAGCAACCAATGAGTACCCCCCCCCCGCCCCCCCCGTGCCGCCTGTGCCGTCGTCGCTCTTCTCCCAATTTTCGGTGCATTTTTTTTTTAATTCGTTTCGTTAGGGGTGGGGTCTGGGCGAGATAGATGTGCCCGCCCTTGTTGGGTGGGTGGAGAAGTGCCGTTCGAAGGAGTCGGTGGCTTCCACCCTCAAGGACCCTGCCCTCTGGGCCGAGCTCTACAAGAAGTTCCTGGGGGCGGACTACTTCGTGAGGGCTGGGGTCACCCAGAAGTAGTGACATCGCGGCGCGTTGGGGGGTGCGGTTCCAGTTTTTTTTTTTTGGCTATTTTACGCCCGGCGCCGCAAATCATTTACCTAATATATATATATATATATATATATATATATATAATCTACCTGCCATGTACGTACGTACGTACGTACATACGTACGTATGTATGTATGTATCTATCTAGGACGTGCATACATACGTTGGTTCTATTAATAGTTCCTTCCTTTTCACCTGGTTGCGCGATGCGATTTTGTCCTCAGGTTGGTTTCGCTCTTTTTTTTTTTGTGTTCTTGCTTTCCCCGGAACTTTTTTCCTCGTGTTTTGCCCTGCTTCCCCCCCCCCCGTCTCTCTGGTGTCCCATGGTTGTCTCGCTTCCCTTTTTTCTTTTTGTTCTTGCTTTCCCCGGAGCTTTTTTCCTCGTGTTTTGCCCTGCTTCCCCCGCGTCTCTCTGGTGTCCCGTGGTTGTCGGAGGCTCTCTACTGTCGGGTGCTGCTGCAGACATCGAAACACAAGATTTTCGGAAGGCTCTCTGTCTCTCTCGAGCAGATGTCTCCGAAAACGCCTCCCTCATTCGCAGTTGGCAAAACCCCTCCCTTATTCGGTGTTGGATAAGCCTTCCCGTTGAGAGCGTTAAGCTCGCACGGGGGCGCGCGATCGTTTTTTTAAGCGCTGTTTTTTTTTTTTTTTTTTTGAGCAAGAAAAGGTTGAAGGAGGCGTTTTTTGGAAGGATAGAGACATCCTTCCGAAAATATAACGTACTCTGTACGACCTTTAGCACCTTTGCCTTCGTTAAGAGAAAAAAATAACGCTGAAAAAAAAATTACCGTCGACAGCAGTGCTTACCAACGTACTGGATACGACGACGATGAGTTATGACGTAAGAGCAGCAGAGTTTTTTTTTTAATAGTGGTCGTGCGTCAGGCATGGCTCGAAATGCTTGAGAGAGAGAGGGAGGGGGGGGGTGTACTCGATAGGAGAGATGTACTCGATCTCAAGCATGGCCGTAGTCGTATGACCATAGACCCCCGCATCCCTACAATGCCGGGACGGAGCATGTCGGGTTTTCACCGACCAGGCAGACATTGCTTGCACCAAGCGCGAAGCGCCGTGAGGTGTTCGGCGAGTCGCATGAAGGGTGAGCTGTATCCTACTAAGAATCGCTTTTGAGGCGGATCGATGGCAGCGTCAATGAATTGATATAATTTCAGGTGTGTGGCCACTTCCAGGGGCAGCAGTAGGTAACTGCCTCGTGGGTGTCTTACCATATACACACTACCTGGTACGTAGTACGATCATCCCCCTCGTGCAGAGTTAAGGTTCTCGCCCTACAAAAATGATCTAACTCGACCGACAGCCGTGGTAAGGGCCGGTCTTAACGAAGGAAAAAAAAAAACGAAAAAAAACGAAATAACAACAACAAACTTTCGTTTTTCGCGACAAACAGCAGGTTGAGTCCTAACGAGAATAAAAAAACAAGACTAAAAAAAGAAACAAACAAAAAAAGCTGAGTCGAGTTTTTACGCGGTACAATTTCTGGGGATGACTCAACCGCCACAGCAAGTGATTCCCGGCGATGGCGCTCGACAGCGACGGTTGATAGACACAACTCGCACACGTGAGGCACCCTCCACAGCAGGCAGTTCTCGCGGTCCAACCCGCTCTCTCCGGAGTGCTCTAGAACTTGTGTATCGGCCATCGCTGTTCGATGGCAGACGTTTGAATGTTGAGTGCGACTCATATCGAAAATATACCGCCACAGCCACTTCCTGGTCCCCTGGTTTCTTGCGAGGGCACCCCATGGTGATTCCCTACCCATATGTGCTCGCGCCGTCAGCAGACAACCGCATGGCAGCCACGTGCACTACCTCGGCCATCGTGCGTTTGCCAACCGATCGTAGAAACTTTATCGGAACTTCAACCCAACGCTTCGACCTCCTCCTATGTTCCTCTTCGACCCTGGGTATCCCATATTTCGTTTATTTGGCAATCATTTTGTTTTTTTTAGGTCATCTGGGACTTGAAAAAAAAGAAATGTGAAAACGGAGGTATCGGGATCTCTACTTCTATTTTTTTGTATTTGACCAATAAAACTCACGTGCTCTTTACTTCTGCTCTTCGTTTTTTCTCGTTTTTTTTTTTCGTTTTTTTTGCCCCCGTTAGGACCGGCCCTAACCGCCAAAAAAAAAAAACGGTATGTACGCTGGCCGGATGTCTAGCTCACGCAGTGAGAGGCAGGTTTGAAGGCGTCGTCTCCAACCGACGCCAACCCAACACGTTTACATACCACCGCCGGGTGGGGGGGGGGTGTACTCATTATCGTGCATGGCCGGAGACATATGACCATAGGCCCTCGAATCCCTACCATGCTGGGACGGAGTACGTCGGTTGAAGGGGGGGTGGAGAGCAAAATATCCTATTATTACGGGGGGGCATAGTAAATAGGACCTACGCTAGACTGAAAAGCCCATGTATCTACCTATTTTGAATAACAATATTTGGTCCTATTTGCTATGTTTCCACGATATGATTACCTACCAGGTAAGAGACTGGGGATGGGCACGTCAAGACCTCTTTTGGCTAAAGTATACGTGCGTTATTAATAGTTATAACGGGGGGCCATATTAAATAGGACCTACGGTGCACACTAAAAACTATATATATATATATGTCGCTATTTTTACTAGCAATATTAGGTCCTATTTACTATGGTTCCCCGTAATACCAGGTAGGTATGTATGGCGAAGGTTTGCGAAGGAGTCGATAAAATTGCGGTCAGTCATGGAGTCAAACCACGATCAGCCAAGGGTTCCAACAAACCGCGATCAGTCAAGGATTCAAACCGTGGTCAGTCCGGGATTCAAACCGCCGTTAGTCAAGGATCCCAACCGCGACCAGTCAAGGTCCAAAACACGGCCAGCCAAGGAGTCAAATCGCGGTCAATCGAGGAGTCAAACCTCGTGCAGTCAAGGGTTCGAACCGCCGTCAGTCAAGGGTTCAAACCGCCGTCAGCCAAGGGATCAAAACACGGTCGGTCAAGGATTCAAACTGCGGTCAGTCAAGGAGTCAAACTGCGGTCAGTCAAGGATTCAAACCGTGGCCAGTCAAGGATTCCATCCGCGGTTAGCGCGTAGGGTTCCAACCGCGGCGAAGCCAAGGAGTCCAAACCCGGTCAGTCAAGAGGCCAAACCGCGGTCTACCTAGGATTCAAACCTCGGTCAGTCAAGACGGGGGTCGAACCGTGTTCTCAGCAATTTTTAGGTAGACCTAGATGGTTGTGGCCGATCAATACTATCGTCGTTTTCTCAACAATTTTTCCACAGACAGTGAGTGGGAAAAAAACCCCAACTATCAATAGGTTTCATGAACTATTGTTATTAATAGTTCATTAACCCCTTTAGAACCGCAGTCCCGTTTTGGGGTACAAACTACTAGAAATTAGACTGGTTTGTCCCCAAAACGGGACTGCGGTTCTAAAAGGGTTAACAGTGTGTCACAGGAGTAGATGCGTCCTACGATAGAGGTAGCACATTTCCGCTTTTTTGCTTCTGACTGACGGGCCTCTCCTTAACCCAAAATCGTCGGAATGTCAATGAGGCGTTCTACGATAGAGGTTCACCCTAAATTTTCTGAGGCTCCTCACTTGAGGAGCTCCACACCTCACCCGAAAACTGACTTCATTCAGCTAAAAGCAAATTGCATCGCGGCGAACAATCCCACGGCCCAAGTCTACAAAACGGTTTTTTTTTTAAATCAAGATTGACATTCCGACGATTAAGGCTCAAGGAAACCCGTCTTTCAGAAACAAAATAGCGGAAATGTGCTATTACGGGGGACCATAGTTAACAGGACCTATGGTATACATAAAAACCTACATGTTTAACCATTATTACTAACAATATTTGGTCCTGTTAACTATGGCCCCCCTTAATACCTCTATCGTAGAACGGGTCCAATCTTGTTTCGAAAAATGACGTTTTTTGTATACTTGGATCATGGGATTTTTCATCAGGAAGCAATTTGATTTTTGCTGAGGTCATTTGTTTGTCGAATGATATATGGAGCTCCTCAAGCAAGGAGCCTCGGGAAAAAACAAGGTGAACCTCTACCACCGTAAAACGCCTCACTCAGTAGGAGCGGTTTAGTATGGTCCCACCCCCGGAATAGTTTTAGTGTGTCATAGGAGCGGCCGGGCCAGGAGCAGGGGGGGGGGGGGGGGGGGACCGCGGCGCCCTGTCAGCTTCGATCACGCACGGAGGTTATCTGCTGCATGCATGCATGTATGTATGTTGCCGTTGAGGTGGTAGAGAGAGAGAGGGAGTATTGTTTGTTGTGTGGGGGTGTAGGAGATGGTAAGTACGTGTTATATGCTTATTATTATGCTTGCCTTCCGACAAAATAGCGTATATAGATGCCATTCCAATGTAAACCGAATACTATCCTTCCGTAGATGAGCAGTATTCCTCCTACCCTCCTTCTCTGCCAGCCGTTTTCCAATTTCCGTTCCCCACATCATTTCATCTTAGCTTGTATATAATGATCAAGAGCGCCCCGGCGCTCAGTTTGATTGTATTCTGGCGAGAGGCTCAGATTTGATCACCTCGGTCGTGAGGCTATTTTTTTATTATTTATTTGCCTTCTGACAATGTGCAGGGCGTTATTCATTCAAAATGAAAAAGCTGACATAATTCATCGAATACCACACACTTCATCGAACCAATTCTCCTTCCCTGCGTATACTCACTTGAATATGCACCCCCACCATTTACCGAGATAGTTTACCTACTATGTATCTATACGCCATGCTTCCTACTCCGCATCTACAATCCACCCCCACGCCATGGGAAGTAGTCATCCCTCCTCCTTCCTTCTCCCCCTGGCGGCCTGGCGGTCTCGAAGGGCGAGCTTATATCGGTGCACTCTGCGCGAGATCGCGACCTGGGTATTGTCACCGATATGACCTAGAAAAGGTGCTCCTTACAAACCCCTTTTCTTGCTAAAGATCCCCCGTCCGTTCCTCCAACGATGCTCGCCGCCAGCTGGTCGATGAAATCGCTACCTTCCTTCCCGAGGCGTCCACAGCTTTCCACCGCGAGGGTGACAAGTTTATGGCTGCGCTCGTCGAAGGACACTCGTCCTGCACGAGCGTAGTGGTTGCGTTTTCGCGCCTCAGAAGTGGAAGCGGCTGATCCGTCTCGATCAGCGCTGCCAGCCCGCATGTGGACTCTCGCTTGGGGGTCTGCATGCGTGATGCCGAGGAGTATCGCCTTGTTGCGAGCGGTACTCTTACGAGGTAGCGTCTCGGAGGTCTCCCCTCTTGATCACTATGTCTATGCGGAGGTTTCTGTCGGCGTTGAAGGGCGCTCCGCTTTCCATTTGATGGCGGATGGACAACCGCTTAAAGGTGCGAGACAGCGCGTGGACTAGCGGCTGATGCTGGTTAACCTGTGCGCCTGCACGGTTCGGTGGCATGTGCGCGCGTGACGTGTGGTGACATCCGTCGCTTCGCAGCAGGGGCACCTCGCCGCTATGGGCTCCTCCCTTCCCAGGAAGCGCCGTCCCATAGACACGAACTCAGAAGCCGGTATGATACGTGCCGTGTCCACAGGCCTTACACGCAAACAGGCGACAGCGCCTGGTCCCGATCGGCTCCGTTGCCGAGCCTTGGCAAGACCTCTGGTTTCCGTCCCCCCGAACACGTCGTCCCGATCCGACGGGCCTGCTACCTTAGGGAGCTGGTCCAGAGAAGCAACGTACCGTTGGTACCGTACCCGGTTGATCTGCTGCCCCAGCTTGTATTGCGCCTTGTGGGAGCTGATCGTTTGGGCGTCATGCGCCGGCAGTACCTCCACATCATACTGATCTGTCCCTCCTTCCTCGCTTGCTCGGAACGCCCTGTTACGCCAACTTTCCGAGATTACGTTTGCCATTGCCTCTTCCGATACCCCACGGATATCGCGAAGGTCCCCGACGCTGCTCCATATGCGGCGAACGAGGTCCGAATTGGGCAACTCCCTTCGGACTTCTTCCCCCTAATGGACCGGAGAGGTCGGCGAGGACCTCTGGCACCGTCGCCTCTAAGCTCCCGATGGTCGCTGACATTCTCCTTGGTTCAGCCGACGACAGTCCAAACCCCCCGGCCCCTGTGGAGAGGCTCGCCTGCGCTTTCTGGTGGGGCTGTAGCGTCAACCGGTTCGCCGGGCATCCGTCCGCAAAAAACGGCGATTCGTCCGCTGTCCCTGGAAGCTCGAGAAGGCGCTCGAGCATCCACATTGGGCTAGTGTCTGCCCGCTGACACGCGCGGGTAGTGACAGCTCCGGGTCCATTACCCGCTCAATGTAGGAGGTCCGCTGAACCCTTGAACTGGTGGCGATGAGGTTCGCCGACTGTTTGTCCGGCATGCGCGGCAGGATGCGCGCGAGTTGCTCTGCTCCCCCATCTCGGACTATCTCCACGACGCTGTTCACCGCGAATGCATCAGTGCCTATGGGCACGCCTACCACCTTTACCCCACTGCCTTCCGCAATGCGAACACCGATACCCCTCAGAAGTGCTATCTCTTCCGACGTAGGCACATGCCCTTTTGGAGGCAAAGCAACCATCTTTCTGGGGTTAATGGCAATGCCTATTTCGCACAGCTCGTGCTGGAGAAAGGGCACTACTCTCACCGTGTCTGGTGCGATCTCTGACATATCGATGCTGATGTCATCGAGGTAGGCAAAGGCTTCGACACTCCGGGGTTCGAACTCCTCACGGACCCGCTTGAGTATTGGCAGCAGTGGCATGCAGAGCAGCGCCGGGCCCATGGCATCCCCTTGCTGCACTCCTCTGGAACAGTCAATTTTGCGCCGCTCCCCCGAATCCATCTGGGAGAACGTAGGGGCGGGCCTCTCACCGTGGCATTTTAGCAATGAACGGCGTGAGCGCGGGCACGCAAGTGGCCGCCTCGGCAAGTACTGCTGTCCGCTCTACAGTGTTGAAGGCGATGGAACAGTCAGTTAGGATGGGCCAGGGTCTTGCCTCATGGTGCACCCGGGCGCGTAGAGCTACCTGCTCCACCCCCTCCCTCGAACCCCTACCCCAAAACTGCCTTGCCTCACGATTAATCTCTTCCAGCCGTGGCCGCCACTGCCGCATCGTCCCAGCTGCGAGAAGTCGTCTCCATGTCATACCTACACATACGGGGCGACGTTTTCCCCCCAAGGCAGCGAGGTTGGACTGCAAGAAGAGCTGCCAGAATTCCGGCGGGAATGCACCGGGGTCGTCGAAGCTCCGCCTCCAAAGGGCCTCGATGCTAGCTCCAAATTTCTCGCGACCGAAGCCGGTCCTGATGATCGACTGCAGGTGTGAGAAGCGTAGACCGTCACTCCCCGCGCCTGATAAACGCATTTCGGGAGTTGATGACGTCGAGGGCCGCCTGCGAATCGAACTCTTCTTGCTCTGGGCGCCGGTTGGGAACACTCCCTTCCTCCGGTTCCGTGGAGCTTGCTGCCACCGCTGCCACTGCCGACTCGGAGATGGAGGAACGGTCTTCCCCCGGGAATCTGGCTTCCACCCGCTCCCATGTCACCTCGTCGCCGGGCGCTCGAGCTTCCGCGAGAAGACTACGGGCTGCCACTGACACCCCACCCCGCCCGAGTATATTACTACCGCGATGCTCGAGACTGACTAAGAAATACTATTTCCGCGATTACTGCGAGCTATTGCGGGGGGCCATAGTTAACAGGACCAAATATTGTTAGTAAAAATGGTTAAACATATAGGTTTTTATGTAAACCATAGTTCCTGTTAACTATGGTCCTCCGTAGTAAGAGGTTCACCTCGATGCTGTAACGAAGGTGGGCCGCGATGCTGTGACTGGTGACACTAACCGCGATGCTGTGAGAGTTAAGATTCGTTTCCTTAGACTTAAGAGTATTACTTTTACGGGGGACCATGGTAAATAGGACCAAATTTTGTTAGTAAAAATAGCGGAATATCTAGGTATTTGTGTGTACAGTAGGTCCTATTCAATGTGCTCCCCCGTAATATCAATACGCACCGCACCGTGCGATGCTGAGATTGTAAGGTTATTATTATTACCGCGTTGAGGAGCTTATCTCGGCGATGCTCAAGCACGTGTAACGCCTTCTACAAGTCGGATAGATCAGGTAGACCATGACGACGATCAAGATCGTCTCCTTTTAGGACTGCAGTCCCGTTCTGGGGACAAAGTACTTACAGTTTGACTGGTTTGTCCCCAAACCGGGACTGCGGTTCTGAAGGGGTTAAGCGCCGTTGTGAAGGAGCGTTATGGGCAGGAATCTGCTCAATATTAGACCCAATCCAGGAAATAAATAATAAATAAATGTGTGTTGATCGCAACATGTGCAAACAAATAAATGTGTGTTGATCACAACATGTGCAAACAAATAAATGTGTGTTGATCATATGTGTTAAGTGCTGTGTGTGACCACATGAACACGCTTTTTAGCGCTGACTGGCTGGCTGGCATCGCGAGCCGTATACAATACGTGCTGCTCCTGTTCGTTGCACGAGCTATTATAGTTGTAATAATAGTTAGTTGTAGACAGCATACGGAAGACACGACGTGAGGCATACTATCCACGTATTTTTAGAGCACGGAGCCGTATATACAGCAACAACAATGTCAGGCTTCTTATTCTATGGCGCACCAAACCCCCTTTCACACACACAGCGTCGATCGATCGTGCGAGTTCGAGTGAGTAATCAAGAAAAACAAACACCCCGATCGTGCGAGCTCGAGTGAGTAATAAATAAAAACACATACCTGGTACCCAAGTACACATGCTACACGCAGCAAGTAGCTCGGCACAAGTGAACGGGCCCAGCCGCAACAACAACAGGACAGCATCGATGGATGGTGTGAGCTCGCAGAGTCAGGGCAAGGCGCAATAAAAAAGCACACCCAACACAAAAAGAAACGGGCACAGCCGCCTCCACCCCACTGGTGCTTGTCTGTTTGTTTGTTATTACGGGGGGGCATGGTTAACAGAACCAAATATTGTCAGTAAAAACGGTTAAACATATAGGTTTTTATGTGTACCATAGGTCCTGTTAACTATGGTCCCCCGTATTAGTCTGTTTGTTTATTCGTTTGTTTGTTTGTTTGTGTCTTGTTTGTTTGTTAATCCTACGGCAGATTGGTAAAAATAAAGCTAAAATACAAGTAACTTCCACGTTCGAGACTCCGAGTCCTGTGTCAAATGTAACCCATAGCTCCCGTTGTGATATCAGAATAGGCTGTTGTTACCACGGGTGCTTGCGCACGTTGACCCGACCTGACTGACCCCCGAGAGGGGCAGGGGCGGTGGAGATATAGCCACCCGGGCGAGTCACCTCTCCCGGGTAGTGTGGGGCTTGCGCGAGCTCACCCACTAACAAAAACCTAGGCTATGAGCGAGGCCTTCCCGCCGGACTGGGTCCAGTTATGGTCCACCCTGCCCGTTCGGGCGTTGATTGTTTTTTTTTTGCGCGCTGATGATGGAACGTTTTTTTTGTTGTACTCGTACATTAAATCTTGACTTCTTTTTTTATTATTTTTTCTTCAAAATGCCCCCCTTCCGCCTCAGGAGACTCCCAACGGTTACGTAGGAAAACATAGCATGTGCGCATTAATACGTATATGCTTCGAATATACCGAGTTATTTTGTGTGGTACTCGCACCCTGGCATGTACGTACATATACCAGGTACTTTTGTGTAGACAAAAGGGCCTACAGGAAACGCTCTGCGACTCAAAAGTCGATACATCAGCGCACGAGGAAAACGCAACAGCCACCTTTTCCTTCGACGAAAAGCACGCCCCCCTTTTTGAAGCCGGCAACTCTCCGATAACGATTTCCCCCCCCCCAACCTGCAGTAATATATACCTGTCGCGTACCCATGTGTTTTATGTATGAAACAAAAACTCCCTAGAGCCGCAACCACAGTGCATGCCAAGGCCTTTTAGCTTGTTTTATTTATAGACCCAAGCACAAAAAAAAGGAAGATAAAACAAACGGGGTTTTCTCTCTCTCTCTCCTCCCCGTTCGAAAAAAAAAGGGAGATCTTTAAAAACATGGCGACGGTAAACAAAAAAAGCTTAATAAAGCAGAAGACACCCATCGGCAGAGTGGGTGGGGGGAAGCGCCCCCCCCCCCCCCCCCCCTCTCACAACAAAGCCTCCCAAGATGGAAAGGGAGAACGATAGAAAACGCGTGAACCGAATCTTGATTAACTCAACAACTTCTCTTGAAAGCAACATCCGGATCACACCCATCATCATAATGATAAAAAAGCTTACGAGGGATACCAGCCTAGCCTAGCTAGATGAGAGTAACTGAACGGCGATGTGGCACTTAATGGCCCGAAGCGAAAGCGAGTGAGTTGAGAGCTCTCTCTTCTGACAAACAGATCCCGGCATTTATGCTACACGTGTGTGAGTGTTGTGTCCCCTCGTTTTTTTTTTTACTGCTCAAACAAGCAAGCGGGAAAAAAAAAAACAGTTCACTGACCAACGAACGAACGTGTGTGAGTGTTGTTTTTTCTTTACTGCTCAAACAAGCAAGCGGAAAAAAAAAAGAAAAGTTCACTTAACAACGAACGAACGGTACTCTTCCCACCAAAAAAACGCGAGGGTGAAAATAATCGACCCCGAACGTAAAAAGGGGATTATACCGCCCCTCAACAGTATTTTTCACCAAAACATAAGGGCATTCCACCGTTATGCCTGCCATGCCTGCCGATATCTGCCCTTAACATCAAAATGACACAAAATCAGAAAAGCGGAACGCGGAAGTCCTAGAATTACAGCGGAATTCAAAACCTCAATTACCGAATAAAATGGCGAAATCATATGCCAATACCACACCCGGCAAAAGCTGGGGGGGGGGGGGGGGGGAAGGGGGGCAATCCACCGAAAACAAAATAGAAAGGATACGATACACCCCATCCATTTTTAATCTGTACGATGTGTAGTCAGTCCATCGTTCGTCGACCCGACCCGACAATTTTTTTGTGTTCTCCAGAAAAAAAAAAAACATGGATGCGTACGTGCAATAAAAAAATACACGGATCGGAACTTTTCCAAGTCAAGCGCGGGGAACCAAAAAAGAAGAAGAAAAGGTACGAAAAACGGAGGAAACTCGGTCAAAAACTCCTCTCTGTCGTTTCCGTTCGATTTACTCTCCTCAGAAAGCACGCACCAAAAAGACAATGCCTACTCACCCAAACCGCTCGGCAGCAAAAGCTGTCCTCATTTTTGTTTTTACCAACATGACTTACGAACAACCAACCGAACCGTTCGATTGTTTTTTTTTTGTATGAAATCTCTTTTTCCCCTCTTCCCACCCCCTCACAGACAAGCCGCCAAGACGGACATGCGACAAGAGACATTTAATTTAAACCAACCCCCCCCCCCCCACCCCCCCCCCCCCAGAAAAAAACAAAACGGAAAGAAGAGAGCGAAACCAAAATAACGCCAAAACAAATAAACGCATCTGCCAAGTCACCATAACCACATTGGGCACACACACACACATCAAAGCGTGGAGACCCCAAAGGGAAGCTTCACCTCCCCAACATGCCGACTTTCACGACCAAGCTCCCGCCCCCACCCCCCCCCGACTTTCATTTATAAAGCTGACACCCTCTATACTACACGAGAGTAGCCATCCCACCCATTTTTGTATCGGCGGATGGGGGAGGAGCGGTGGAGTGAGGGGGGGAGGGGGGAAGGGCGTGTTCTCGTCGCCTTTTACAAGACTTGAAAAAAAAAACAAAAAACAGCCCGAATTTGCGAGAGAAAAAAGGTTGCTTTGCACCCACCCTCCAACAGGCCCTCTTGTCTTGCCGTCGCCGCACCGCGAAGAGACGACAACCTTTATCCAGCCGCATCGAAGAAACGAGCGCGCGCGGGGGGGGGGGGGAGGGGATGCCTCTGCCTCCCTTGGTGAGCCAAAACCGTAATTCGTTTGCTCCCTCCCTTAGCAGGAGTCGAACTTTTCCGAGCCCGAGGTGAAGTCAAGGTCTCCCTTGGCGCACGCCCCGCCCATCTTGTTGTCAGACCACTCGATGTCCTTGGCGTCGTCGAACTCGAGTTCCTTGGAATCGGTGAAGTCGTTGCCTGTGCGAGAGGAGAGTGGGATTGTGTTGGTTCGTGTGTTAAAATAAAGGCTGTTCTGAGCGCCGAGAGTTTGTACTGAGGTTCTCTCGCAAAATAGGAAATAGCTCTTTGGCTGTTTGTTCTATTAATATATAGAACGCGGGGGGGGGGGGGGGGGGTCCGCCTGCGAAGGTGCTGAAACCTACATTCCCAGACGATAAAATTAGTTTTCCGTGGAATAAGTAAAGAGATGGCCATACGCTCGAGGACAGGGCCGGGTTACTAACTAGGGCATTATTTCAAAACCTTTTTGCCCTGATTTCCCAACTTTCTTCTTCTTTCTTTCGCGGAATTTTTCTTTCTTAAGACCTATGCCCATGGAAAAGCAAAGTATCCATACAGAGTATGAACTTCAAAGATACCCTCCAAACTGTTACCGAACACGTTTCCTATGGGTACGTTTAGAAAAAAAAAACAAAGCTCCAGATTTTTGGAAAAAGCCCGAAAGAAGCAAATCTGGGGCCGAGATGTTGGGGCAAGATCGGCTTAAGAACATTTGGTTTTAAGCGGCGAGATTGCGAGTCCTTGACAGACATCGATCGACAAAACCAACTACTGCCGTCATGAATTATTGACGGGAGTGCGTTCGTTAGGGGGCTCCGACCCACCCTAGGGTCACCGTCTCACACCATGGCCCGTGTCACGTGGCAGGAGCTGGCCAGGCGTATGATAAAAACAACAACTGGTCGCTGGTGTGCACAAAGCAGAAGACAAAATTTCTCCATGCGTCTCGAATGGCAAAAAAAAAAAAAAAAAAATGGAAGGATACCGTAGGACCCCGCCGGCAAGGTCTCGCCCCCTAGACCATGGATCCACCTGATTGGCATACTCGAGACCGTCATCCGTCATCTATATTCGTTAGCCTTGCCGGGCACCAAGCGGGTTGTGGCCGTCGGCTGTTATTTTTAAGCAATATCTTTGAAAAAAAAAAAATGTACTTCGCGAGTCCATTGGCATAGGTAGGTCTTACAGATGGGAGATGTTCCATGTTTCCCGAAAAAAGAATACGTTCAATGACGGGAGAGTCCCACACCTTGTGACAAAAATGATTCCGAGTAGAATACATATATGTTTAAGAGCCGGAATGAAAAAAAAAAAAAAAAAAAAAAACACACACACACACACACACACACACACACACAAGTACTCCGATCGGATGGGTCTAAAGGGGCTGCTCACTCATGCCGCCCGGTGAGGATCCATACAAACTGCATGATCTACAGAGGCACATGGTATATATCTGGGTTGAATCTGTCTCCATTGCTGATGATGAACAAATATCTCACAACGGAGGGGAGGTTGAGATATTAATCGGCTTTATTTCCACTCCACTCTTTCACCCACGAAACACTACGGGGGGCCATAGTTAACAGGACCAAATATTGTTAGTAAAAATGGTTAAACATATAGGTTTTTATGTATACCATAGGTCCTGTTAACTATGGGTAGAAGCGTTTTGACTATTACGGGGGGCCATAGTTAACAGGACCAAATATTGTTAGTAAAAATGGTTAAACATATAGGTTTTTATGTATACCATAGGTCCTGTTAACTATGGTCCCCCGTAATAGACTCTTCATATACAAAAGGTGCTCACATTTAGAGACAGAGGGGTGCAGTACATCCGACCTGTGATTATTGTTTTTTTCTCGAAAAGACGGACTCTCAAGACTCGTGCGTTTCCGCTGACTCATACCATCCTGCCCCTAAATATAGGAGCCGTTTGTGCACTACTAATAATATTCACTGAAAACGGCGCCTATATTTAAGTACGGAGTGGTTTGGTATGGTTTGGTATGGTATGGTATGGTATGTATGTACCACGTCTTACCGATGAAGATATTCTCGTCGCATTCCTTCAGCTTTACCCCGGTAGGGGTGTTGGAGATGATGTTGTTGGTGAACGTGTTCTGCGATGGGCGGCCGTCAGAAACGTCAGGCTCGTCGGAACCCATGTAGGTGTACAGCCCGTCTGATAAACAGGGAGGGTAGTAGGGGCGGCGGCGGCGGCGGCGGCGGTGGTGGTGGTGGTGACGGTGGTGGTGGTGACGGTGGTGACCGTGACGATGGTGACCGTGACGATGGTGATCGTGGTGATGAAGACGATGGTGGTGGTGGTGGGGATGAAGGTGATGCCGCCATATAAAATTAACGCCGTCGACAGAAAAAAAAACGCGGGAAAAGGGGAGAGAGAGAGGGAGAGAGAGAGGGAGAGAGAGGGAGAGAGAGAGAGAACAAATGTCAGACGGAAAGGAAGGCAGGCAGTATGTATGATACGTACCTGGTAGTATTCATGTCAGTACATAAGGCGGGAAAAGGGCGAGGAGACAAAAACGGGAAGAAAGCAGTCATGTCAAATCGCAAGCGCGAAACAAAGCTTTTGCAAAAAACGAGCATCCACAGCAGTCGACCCGGTGCAACATGCCAGTGCGGCTGGCACAACACACAGGGTGCATCGTCGACCGTTTGTTGCTCAGGTAACTAAACTCACAGGACGAGCACGTGTCGAAGGTGTTGTCGTAGATGTCGTTGCCGCCACCGCCAAGGCTGATGCGAATCCCGTACTTGACGTTCTCGAAAACGTTGTCGAAGATCTTCGCATCGAACGATTCCAGGATGGCGATACCAGCGTCCTGCATGTCGTGCACGTGGTTGTCTGCCGCGCGACACCGAGAAACAAAACGAAAACACATGGGACGTACGAAAACAAAACAAAAAATAAACTACGTGCAGGATGTGAAAAAATAAAAATAAAAAAAGGAAGGAAGAAAGGAAGGAAGGAAAACCGCCGTGTTGGATGTGGGGAAAAAAAAAAAAAAAACGGTCACGTCGTTGGTTTGTGGACTGCTTGCTAGCTACATTTAGTAGAGTCGGCCGTATCGACGTTTTTTAACGCTTGTCTGTACGTACTCGTGGTGTTTATGTACCTGGTACCTTCGTGAACACGGCCGTCATGAGGGTTGAAATTAACTTTTACGACTGCACCCACAATTTTATTGACGTGACTTGATTGGAATTGAAATTTGCGCGTACACAACTCAAAGCGCGGTCCGGTCGGGTCCGGTCCGGTCCGGTCCGGTCCTCCTGTGGTGCATTCCATATATCTATTTCAAACTGATTGGGTCTGTTTCGAGTCCCTGCCGCCAGAAGAGAAGCCTTACCGTGGACACTGGCGCCGTCGGAGCTGCGGTGGAGGAAGATACCCGCCGCGTCCTCGCCTCCGTCGTACACCTCGTTCCGGGCGATCACCACGTTGTTGCACCGCTTGGAAGCGATGATGCCTTCACAATAACAACAACAACGACAACGACGACGACAACAGCAACCAAGGGCGAAAAAAATTAAACAACGAGCAGTTCCTAGATCGATCGGCTTTACATACAGTGCCTCTACATAACGCAGGTTCAAGGTCTATAGTAGTTGAAAAAAAACGCGCGAATTTCAAGATTTCGTGGGGGGGGGGGGGGGGGGGGGATGGGTTTCAAGGTCTACAATAGTTGTAAAAAAAAGCGCGAATTTCAAGCTTTCGTGGGTAAAAAAATGGGTTTAAAGGTCTTCTTCGAACTTCTCTGGTTTCAGTATGGAATTGACTCTTGGCGGTAATTTTTGATAAATGTACGAGTCGTATGCGTTTTTTTTTGTTTTTTTTTTTAACTTTCAAGCCATATTTTATGCCTTGGACTATGCCTGGAACCGTTTCCTTCAGAAGTGAGATGCCGAAAAAAAATCCCACGGAAACGCCTGACTATGGTTGACTTTTTTGAAGGTTTGTGGTTGGCCGGGACGAATTTTCGCCGCTTGCGCCAGTCAAAACAATTTTTTACCACCCGTTTCTGCCGTTCACTGCGCTCAGCAAAAAATGCGATGCCAAACGTGTTACACTCGGATAGTGTAGCTGCTACATGCAGCGACATCATGGTTGACGCAACTTTGTTGTCGCTCGAACCTTCCTGTATCCTGCATTTACCAGTACGTAGTACAACAAAACCGGCCAACAGGTCAAGCGAAGCCCTCGCGTTTGTCCGTAGTTGGTCGGCACGAAAATGGAGAGGATTTTTTTTTTTTTCCAGCAGGTGCAACAAAACGAAAGGACAACCGAAGCAGGAAACAGATCGGTTTCCTGCGCATTACTATTACTACGTACCTGGTACGAGATAAAATGTTGCGTTGGACATCTCTATATACATGCTTTACGGTAGACAGATCAAGATAGATCGCGATCCGTCTACAGATCACGATCTGTCTACCGCCGTACGTGAATCGTTTATATCATAACCAGCCGTTGTGAGATGCTGCTGTGCAGGCAGGTAGGTCCTGGTGCACAAAGGCACGGATCCAGCCAACCCCAGGAAACAACTGCCAGTCCAGGGGAAGATAGATGCCGTCTTATTTACAGCGTGGAAAAGTGGGAATCAAACTTATCGACAAGATTGTAACGCGTTTTGTCTCACCGTGGTTGCCGTTACCGTAGACCTTGTTGTCCGTGATGGTGAGGTCGTCGGAGTCGTCGTGGGGGTCGAACCCGTAGAGGATGTTGTCGTGCATCTTGTTGTTGATCCAAACGCCTCCCTCGTGCCCGTAGGAGTACATGCCGTAGTACATGCCGTAGATGTCGGACCCCTGGATGTCGCCGTACACCTGGACCCTGTCGAACACGTCCTCGTTGGAGAGGTCTTTGCAGAAGCCGCGGACCTTCCAGGTGAGCCCGTAGCTCTCCGAGTCGAACCAGCCGAGGTTGCCCATGGTGGAGTCGATGATGTCCTGGGCACGGTGGATTGGGAAGAGAGAGGTCAGGCCGGTCGTAAAAACAAAAAAAAAATGGTGCACGGTGAGTAAAAAGGTGGTACTACAGCGAAACGACAACCGCCTGACCTAAAAGCCAACCGATGATCTGAGTGAGGGCTCATGAATTCCAGGATCGCCCCCCACCCACATGAAAAGACACCTCTTTATCTATAGATCGTGAGAGCGTTGGTTATAATAAGTTGAGCGGACGCATAAAAAGGAGGGGGGCAAATCGCGGTGACAAAAAGAAAAAAGAAAACAAAAAACACACACACACGCACACACACACACAATTTGAGAGAAAAAAAAAGGCGCGGCGTGACTTGTTTCGTTTCGGTGCTGCTCGCCGCGTGCACACAACGCTCTCTCCCTCTCTCACCATGCGGCACTCCCCCATGTCGTTCTTGGCAGCCCCGTCACAGTCGTCATCGGCCATGATCTCGCTCACGCAGTTGACGAACGAGCGACCGTCTTCGTAGGTGGTCTGCTCGGCACCATTCTTCGTGTCCCACGACGTGACCTGGTCAACGATTTTTTTTTTAAATATATTTTTAAGTAATAAAGCAGGAGCGACATAATACGGAGGACGGGCCCGTTTTGATATTCAACGTTCGAGCAAAAAAAATGCTTTTCATGATAACAATATAGTATACCCGATTATATATATATATATAGAATCTGCGTGCCGTTATCATCGTCACACGATATTTACGAACGAAAAAAACGCTCTGGACTCCGAGTCGATACTCTTCAGATGCCGAGACTCTCGCGGGAAAAGCCGAGACTCTCGCGCGGGTTTTTGACCCGGGGGGCTCATCGCGGGACGAGCCGGAAAAGGGGCCCACCTTGATTGAGCGCGGAGCCCGTGTAACTCGAATAGCGCTTGCTCTCGACAGCTACTGCGTACTCTTGAATGGTGCGTGCCGTTATCATTGTCACACGATATTTACGAACGAAAAAAACGCTCTGGACTCCGAGTCGATACTCTTCAGATGCCGAGACTCTCGCGGGAAAAGCCGAGACTCTCGCGCGGGTTTTTGACCCGGGGGGCTCATCGCGGGACGAGCCGGAAAAGGGGCCCACCTTGATTGAGCGCGGAGCCCGTGTAACTCGAATAGCGCTTGCTCTCGACAGCTACTGCGTACTCTTGAATGGTGCGTGCCGTTATCATTGTCACACGATATTTACGAACGAAAAAAACGCTCTGGACTCCGAGTCGATACTCTTCAGATGCCGAGACTCTCGCGGGAAAAGCCGAGACTCTCGCGCGGGTTTTTGACCCGGGGGGCTCATCGCGGGACGAGCCGGAAAAGGGGCCCACCTTGATTGAGCGCGGAGCCCGTGTAACTCGAATAGCGCTTGCTCTCGACAGCTACTGCGTACTCTTGAATGGCATCCGAACAATAACCCGACCCGACTGCACCCCCCCCCCCCCCCCTCCGCCCTCCCGCCTCCCCACTCGTCGACAGCTACTGCTACCGGTAGTGATGATACCCGGCAAACAAAAACGCCTGACCCCACAACGAAACCGCAGACCCCCCGCCCGACCCGCGCCCCCCCATGGAGCCTACCTTTGTGTTCATGAAAGACAAGCTGCCTCCGTGACCTCGGAGCTCGTGGAAATGTTCCCCCCCATACCCAGACACGTAGGCTCCATCGCCGTCCTCGTCGGATCTGATCCGGAGCACGTCGCAGTCGCCGCCGACCGAGGTGCCGTGCATGATGAGCGTCACGCCATCGTGCACCCTCAGGTCCATCGTCAGCAGCCAGTAGCCGGTGGGCGTGCCTCCGCCTCCGTCGATGATGTTGTCGTCGGCGTCTAGCACCCACAGAGGTCCCGATTCCTTCTGGATGGAGTACATGTCGGTCAGGGTCGCGCACCCGCCGCCCTCGAAGTCTGCAACGTAGGGGGGGGGGGGAGAGCGAAGAAAAAAAAGGCCGTAGTGTGATGATGGCACATGCATGCGTGGTTACGGGAGCATCTTGAGGAGTCTACCGGTTGTTCTTGACAGTCCCGGGTCGAGTAAATCGCCGGTTTTCGGCCCAAAAAAACAAAACAAAACAGTTCTGAGACCCCTTCAAAAACCATTCCATCATGATATTTCATCTTTTATAGGGTGCAAATTTAGCAATTTAGGGTCATATTTAAGGGGGTCGCGTGTGTAAGTCCCGTTACCTTAAAAGTAAACACATGCATCGTTAGGTCTCAAGGGTTAATGCACGCGAGCGGGCCGAACAAGCGACGCGCATTTTCTTGAACCCGATTATGTTTGCTGTTGTGGTGTGAACGGATATCCTCGATGCGCGGGACACGGGGACAGCAGTGAACGAGATTTACTTCGCCTGTTTTATCAATTCGCCGGAGGAAAAAAAAGAGGAAAAACGAAAAAAAAAAAAAAAAAAAACGAAAAAACGAAAAAAACGGTCAAATGTTTCTCACGCAAAAGGGAGGCAGGAGCATATATATATATCGTCTGCCAAAAGTCGGGGTGATGAAAAAAATAAAATAAAAATCATTCACTCGGGGAGACGAAATAAGGTACTGACTGTAAATCGTAACCTGCCGTAAGAGCAGTGTCAACCTTCTGAGGATTGTTTTAGCGATTTATCCCCCAAAACGGGACCGCAGTTTGTTCGCCCCCAACAAAAAGGGGAGGTTAACCCCTCTAGAACCGCAGTCCCGTTTTGGGGACAAATTACTTGAATTTAGAGGTGTTTGTCCCCAAAAGGGGACTGCGGTTCTAAAAGGGTTAAAAGAGACCCACGACGAAAAAAAAAACGACAATTCCAAAGCTAAAGCGGAAACTCACAGGCGATGCCAGAAGAAGTGGCAAACCGCACGGTGGGGGTCTCGGATCCGCAGTCCACCGTATGAGAAGACGTAGCTTCCCCGGCCTCCGTACCTGAAGAAAGAAGCGCACCGGAACAAAAAAGCCACGTCAAAACAAAACAAAACGTTCCATGTACAAAAAAAAAAGGGATCAAAATACAACAAATTGTTGCATGCTGCTATTATACTAATAATAACCACCCCTACTGCTGTCGTACGTACTTATTGTATATATATACCGAACGAACTAACTGTACCAGCATTTTGGCGGGGGGATATTTTAGCACGGGTGGCCAAAACAAAAAGGGGGCGAGCAAGTAGGACAAATATTAATAAGAGTATGTCACGACCTACTATTATTATGATGATTATGATGATGAGGATGATAAGGATGATAAGGATGATGATGATGATGATTATGATTATTTATGGTTTTGATGATTCTGGTTCTGATGATGATTATTAGTATAAATATGAATACTGATTGTTCGTACATGATCTGCCTACCGTTTGAGCATTGATCCACACCTAGCTTCCGTTGTGAAAGTCTTCCATGTGCAGGATGGGTGTGACCCTCACCCCAACAGAGCATGGCCTACAGCATACTTCGTATAGTGCGGGTCGTACGCCCCCCCCCCCCCCCCCTCTCCGTCCCGGCATTGTAGGGATGAGAGTGTCTATGGTCATACCACTATGCCCATGCATGAGATCGAGTACATCTCTCCTATCGAGTACATACACACACCCCTCCCCGCCCGGCAGGAAGACTTGAGCCAGACGTAAATGTTGAGGGTTCTTCGCGGAACATGACTGCAACCCGCGGGTCGGCCTACATCTTGCGGGCCGGGCCGGACAGTCGGGTCGAAAGGTTAATGGTGGCCGGACCCGTGAATCGCCCTGATAATAAATGCTCCTGTAATTAATCTTTAATAAATATCAAGAGTATGAATATACGTATCTATCTGGCCTCAGAAATACCAGCGGGTATCCCACACCACTCTGGGTGGATACAGAAGGACCGCCTGATCTTCATGTGAAAACGGACTCCGGCCCTACAAGGGCTTAATGCATAAAGGTTCCTCATGCCGCCCAGAGTGGCATCTACACGGTAGGATCTACCGTATACTACTGTACATCCGAGGTGTGCAATACTACTGTTTGCCCATTTGGCTATCTTTCCCATGGAGCAGGAGAAGCGAGCGCCGGCTGGCAGGATAGCGACGCCCGCCGGACCGGTGAACACAAGTGTGACTGACGCTCGGACACGGTCGGACGCCTGGAGGTGTACAGTGGGTATATACTGCTGTGTACCAGGTATGATATAGCCGGCAAGATCAACGACGGGCGCGCTCGGTCTGGCATGGGGAGATTCTGGCACGATTACCAACCGTATCAATCTCGCGAGTGGACAGAAAACGAGAGCCTCACGGGACCCTTGACCTGCATGCAGCCGTGCGCGCCACTCCTGCTCCACTATGAATAGAGGTATTTCCATTTTAAGCAAAACTAACAAAACGCGTCAGCTGTGAGTCCACGTAACTGACGCAGACCGACGTATTTTTTAGTTTCCTGTCAAATAATACAAGCGTACAGTAAATAGCAGGAGAGAGCACAGCTGATGAATATGCTTTCATGAATACGAGTAGCATTGCTTCCATGAATCTGGAATTACAGGAATATGATGTACCAGGTACACAACTATTAACAACAGATAATCAATCATCCGATCCTCGCTCTTTTTCTCTGGCTTGTCTCTCGCCCAGACAACACAGCCCCCAACATTAATGTGTATTATAGGTGTTACCTACTGAGCTATTGAGGACCTTTAACCCCTTTAGAACCGCAGTCCCGTTTTAGGGACAAACTACTTGAAATTTGAGTGGTTTGTCCCCAAAACGGGACTGCGGTTCTAAAAGGGTTAACCATCTGGGAGAAGGGATCTTTAGGTTGGTAGGCTGTTCGGATGTTTTGGTTCCTGTTGGGATGAAGGCACGGGCGAATACCCAACTCAACCCCTGACTCTAGCCCTAACCCTAACCCTACCCCTGACCCCAGACCGCAGCCGAAACGGGGCCAAAACTCGCCACAAAGGAGGCTACGCCGAGTTTGCATCGAACCAGGAAATTTCTCAGATGCGGACGACGATTCCGAAGTGCACACCACGCTGCACATTTATTCAAGTAAAAAATATCCCTAAAGATCCCTTCTCCCAGACTGCTGAACCTACTCGGAGCTATTAGGGGCAAAAGACCGATCGAATACCCAGCCCACGGTAATCCTTGAAACACTCCCCCCTGGGCTAAAGGTTAACCAACCGCCTACCCAATCTGAGCCTCATAACACTCTCCCCCCCTGGAACGGACCGGATTTAAACGGGTCGACGCGCCACCACACGCGGTTCCAATTTCTGGGGATCTAGAAGCATTTTCAGGGTCTTGACATGAGGAAACTCACACTTGATCTTTGAAAAAGCGATTTCATGGTGGACGTACGTGAGATTCGAACTCACGACCAACAACCCATGTTCTGCCGTCGTCGCCATTTGTGAAGGTTTCAGGGAAATTCTTATCGGAGAGCTTTTTCCCCAATTTTTCGACATTTTTTTCGCGCAATTTTTCAATCTTCCATAGTTTCCTGGGTTTTTTTTTCCAAAAATTGGAATGTTAACGAACTTGATATTTTTGGTTCTGGACAATTTCACGAATAGTGACAGGACGCCTCCGTATATTGATACATATCTCCGACTATGTCCAAACTTTGGAAATTTTGGAAAATACGCTCTCCGATATAATGAACCTTAGTCCGTTGGGCTAAAGGTAAAAGGTTAACCAATCGCCCACCCAATCTAAGCCTCATAACACCCCTCTGAAGGGCGGGATCTTTGGGGCGTCAGAACCGTATACCACGTCTGTACGCTGACCTACACGCTACGTGTTATTACCCGGGGAACCAGGGAGATGTGTATGTGTGTGTTTTGTTGGGCACGCGCAAGCGTTTCCATAAAGAAACGCTCGAAGTGAGGTTCGAACCCGTGTCCTGGGCGGCGTCAAATGTGAAGGTGGTACCTACTGAGCTACCAGGTATACAGTTTTTTTTTCATGTTTTTGTCTGAAGTGTATATGTGCTTCAGTTATCGTGTGTACCAGGGTACTACTTTTTGCTTCTTTTTTTTTTTTTACCGAGGTATTTCTTCCACTCCAGAGTGTTATTAGAGCCTGTCCTGCGACCACGGACTGCATTGTATGGTGGAGATGAGTGATTGTGAGAACAACAACAAGGGGTAAAAGACCGACCGAGTACCCAGCCCAGGGTAACCCTTATAACAACTGGTAAGCTGGAAACTAACTATTTGACGCGAAACTGCAGTGTTTTACATCATACTGAGGGTCGGGCCGTTTTTTAGGGGTTTCTCAGTATTTTCCCGAAATTTTGGTATTCTTCGGTTTTTTGCTGTATGTAGGAAAATACCGACATTATTTGGGGAAAATAGTGAAAAAAACTGAAAAATTCTAGTGAAGAACGACCCTGAGAAGGCAAAATCAAGGGTAGTATTTACACGTAGCATAGCAGAAACGAGGGTTGCTTATTACGCTGCTGGCTGTGCACGTCGTACGAGTCGAATGGAATTACCCTACAACCCCTAAACCAATCAGAGCAACCCATTCATTGCCCTGACCCTAATAACGACTAAAGCCAGTCAAACCCAATCTCGAAAAAAGGGGCAACAGCTCCACAACCGCCAGAAACAGCAGCAGCAGCAGTAGTAGCAGCGGCGCGGCAGCTCCTCTCCATCGGGGCAAGACAATTTCAGTCGTAGTCCTGTAGTTGGCCCTCACAGGGGCTCACGGCAGACTCACCGACTTCGTAGACCGTAAAAGATAAGTACCCTCCGCAGATATAAGCGTCGTCGCCGGCACAGGGGTAGTCGCAAGTGCCGCCTCCATTTACGGAAAAGTTATCGTCAGATGAGCACCTTCCGGCAAAACGAAGCGTTGCAACAGACAGGCATGGGCACAGACGGAGGGAGGAGAAGAGAGAGCAGGACGACCGGATAAAGGTTAAAATATGAAACACGTAAAAAGTTGAGTTCTTTCCGTCAGGCTTTGCACGTACATACATGCGTACCCGTCGTACGAAGAAGGTTTGTTGCGTAGGTACTGCCGTATACCTGGTATACTGGTACAAGTAAAACACGTGGATACCGGCACCCATCCAGAGAGGGCCCTCTTCTTATAGTGCCAACTCGATGAAACGAACTTGAGGTGCGACAGTAGGTGCAGAGTCGCGAGCGTGCGTGCGTGCGTGTGCGTGTGAGTGTGCGCGTGCGTGCGTGTGCGTGTGAGTGTGCGCGTGCGAGCTGCATGCCCCCGATGCACCTGGCATTGTTTGTTACCAGTAGTTGTCGACGGGTAGGTAGGGCTGAACGGTATGATCGTATTAAACCTTGTCTCGAACGTTCGGATCTCCTCTTGTACGCTTTCGTCCGGGCTACCGCAAAGCCGACCACACTGCACGAGCACACACTCGTGCACATATACAACGTGTTGATTGGACGGCCAGTACCCCCCGTTTGCCTGCCCTAGCCGCACTTCTCGCGCGCAACGCACTCCGGCGGATTTCGCCACACGTACAGTAAGCGTGATACTCGCAATACAAACAGGTAGCTCCAATACACAGCAGTGAATGGGCACATCCATTGCCCGCGCACAAAGCACCAGCGTTACTTGTACTACTAAAAACACTGCTGTAGAAATAAATAACAGAAAGCTGCCCGACCAATGAAGGCAACAAACGTTCCGGCCCGATTGTGTGTGCTGCTGCTCTCATACTGGCTGTCACGTTGAGGCTCAACTCACCAGCACTCCTTTCCCCACTGTAAGCTGTAGTACGTGTACCCGTCGGCCTCGCAGTGCTTGTTACACAACTGCGAAAAAAAAAGAGGAGGGATATGTACGCACGCACACGCGCACGGTAAAAGTATAATCAGTAAAACAAGCGGTTCACGAGGAGCGAGTGCTCAGGACGAAGTGCTCTGTCGGGGTGTTGGGCCGTTCTCTCTTTTGTAGGATACTGGTATAGAACGAGAAGCAACAAAAGTGCGGAAGATTTGTGACACATTTGTATCCCAAAACATTTGTACCAACAGCAGCACGGGCGGAACCGATCACAACGTGCTCAGAATCCCGGAGCACACTACCCACCCACCCACCCACCCCGTCCATCCGAGGCGTGGACGGGCCGCGGGCACACCAAGAGCTCGTACGCTCTCACCGATGCGACAAGCAAGGGCTGGAGTTATGGGAGTATAGTATTTAGTGCACGTTCATTTTAACCCGCCCGGCCATGTATTGGCGCGCACACACACACGCAAGCACGCTCTATTAATTGACCAATGAGTCGGCGAGACAATCGATTGTTGTGTAGGGCCATGGGCACGGTCTGCAAGCGATAACCGGCCAGAAACAGTAGGGCTGGTTGCCGAAGCACTACGCACGCAGCGCCGGCGAATCCAAAGAGCCCACGCGAAGGGCACCCTACACGCCACGCGTGGTTGCCCAACATGTCACAGCTTGGAGAGAGATCCGAAATTTGTGAAGGAAGACAAAAACAAGAAGAAAAAAAAAAAGAAGGAATATTCCGCAACGTTGAACAAAGATACACTGCGAACGCACCAGGTTTATGATATATATGATGAAACAAGCAACATCAGATTAGTTTTATCTTGGAGGAAGAGACGCAACCAGCAACCGGCAGCGAGGCAAACCAACTCAGCAAGCATCTTGCCACTACGTACGTACCAGCAAAACGAATCGTGGTTCCTACGCATCCGCCATCGTATATATATATATATAAGCATGGTACAATGCTTTGCTCACCGCGGGGGTCATCCCCTCGTCCGTTAGCACGTTCTCCATGACGCGGTCGGACCTTACGTCCACATAGCATCCTTTCGAGTTGGAGTCTTGCAAAGCTTGCCCCACGATTTGGCTGCCACCACCCGAGTCATTGGAAGAGTTATCGGAAAGTCCGACAAACAGCCCCAGCCCGAGCACCGCGCAGCCAGCAAGAGCGCCCACAGCGACGAGGTGGCGCTTGGTGACCTTGCCGCTACAGCCGCGTTCCTGCCCCCCCCAGATCTGCGCGGTGTCCGCGGCTGAGCCAGACTCAACGCTAGCCATGGTGAAACTGTGCTAGTAGACGAGATGTAGCAGCAGTCACAAGTATTTTGCTAGCAAGCTCGAATTGGAATATCTGTCGGCCCACGCGCAAAAAGAGCACGACAAGGTGGCACGAAAGAAAAGCGGGCACGCAAAAGGGTCAAGAGAGCAGCGGCAGCAGCAGCAACAGCGACAGCGACAGCGAGGGGAGATGACGGCGCTCCCCGTTGGCCAGAGGCAACAAACACGAACGAGACGGACGCTGGCGCACGACGCAGGGCCGGTTGGGGCGGGGGGCCGATCTTTTCCCTTCGCGCCATTGTTGTTTTTAATATGTTCTCTGCCTTTGGGGTCCTTCAAACACCCATCCATGCTGCACACCAGGGTCTCTCTCAGAACGTGGTCGTTGACGCAACCAGCAGAAAAAAAAATCATGACGGCGCAGCTACCCCCCCGTGCGCAGACAACGCAGCCCCAGGATCGAGAAGGCGGAAGCGCTGCTTCCCGGGATACCCCCCGCCGCGAACACTCACCCGAAGCACAGAAGGGGGAGGGCTTGCCGGCCGGTTGGTCTACAACGAAGATGCCGTTTACTTTTGCCGCCAGCTGGAGTGATCGCGGGAGGGAGGGGGGGAAAGACAAAAAAGGAAGCGGGTCGGCTTCGTACTCCGCGCACGACACAACAACCCAGCGACAAGCAAACCGTGAGAGGAGGAATCGCCCGTAATATTTAAAAAACAGGATCTTGAGCGCACCATGACAAGTCCGAACACAATATAAAACGAGTGTGGATCGTTTGCGGAAAATGCCAGCCAATCAGCAGGGAGGCGCAACTTCCCCCAGCCTGCCTATTAGGATCCGAGGATCTTCCGTGCTGTAGATAGCCCGGCTGCAGGACACAGGCAGCAGGGCTGCAGGGCTGGTACCGTACGAAGTCACTCCGCAAGCTGTGTTGATGTTACGTACTGCTGTGACCTTCTCCTGTGTCTTCACTTGGAGCACTTGGCCGCGCGGACGTACGTGCGATTATCCCTAGCTTTAGCTGCCGAGAAGAAGAAAGCGTCGTGAGGCGTGTAGGCAAAGATTTCCCGTGCAGAGCTGTGTATTTATTTGGATACCCCCGCTGATCACACGTTCACGCTCATCATCCTAGTCGCACACCTCCTCTCGTCTCCGTGTCGCACGATACATCAACAACAAGTCCGTCAGAAATTATTCAGGAATAGTTTACATACATTGTGCATATCATACAGAAACAAGGGTATTGGATTATTTTTTCGCATCCGAGAGCGCTATATACTGCTGCTGTGCTGCTGCTGTACTATTACGGGGGGCCATAGTTAACAGGACCAAATATTGTTAGTAAAAAATGTTAAACATATAGGTTTTTATTCCTACCATAGGTCCTGGTAACTATGGCCCCCCGTAATACGAACGACAGACAGGCAGTAGTACTGGCTGTACGGAAATTGGAGCCAAACTTCGAATTTTTTATTACTGTTTTTATTAGTGGATCTTTTCGCCAGCCATGCATACTGTCCCATCTCCCAATCCAGTTCGGAGAATCTTCGTTCCTTCGCTTTTTTTGTCGCGGGACCTACTATGCCCTCAAATGTAAGCACCAGTTGGATAACATATTCACATGCAAAAGTTGCTTATATTTGCGGACAGATTGGTACAGAACTACTCGTGTGTATGCGGATCAGGGTCAGATATCGTGCAAATCGTAATACCTGGTATGATCCAACAAACGGGCAGACAGAGTATAATAAATGCGCGGCACTGCGCCAGTGCTGTAAAACAGCTGCGCCACCGCGCCACAGTGCACAGTGGTATGATAGCTGGCAGCTACTATTGTTGCAGCCATTCTTGATACAGCCCGTTTTCTCCGCCGCCTGCCTACACCCATACGGCTGTCCCTCTACGTACTGCTGCACGTACACATTCTACTGCTGCGGGATACTGCATGCAATGAGGTGCTGCTGCTGTTGTAATTCATTTGTTGTTGTTGCGCGTAGAAAATATTTTAGAACCGCAGTCCCGTTTTGGGGGCAAACCACTCAAATTTCAAGTAGTTTGTCCCCAAAACGGGACTGCGGTCCTGAAGGGGTTAATAGCTATATACACGTACAGAGCAGCAGGGGACGCGTCAGACGAATGAAAACGTCACTGAGACTACTGGCACGAATGTTCTGAGATATACCTGGTGGCCTCTGGTACATCACAACAATGCAAGCGCATGCACATGCATCAACAAAGAGACCTTCGAACGCAAATACGAGGTAGCACTACGTACGTACACACCGGTATACGCGTAGAGTTTCTCCAGGTAGGTGGGAAGATCGGCGCATTGATCGACGTACTCAAGCTGCCGTGCGCCACAGCTGGCTGGCTGTATCTATATATATATAGACGGTGCATGTATGTACCTGGTACAGATGTACACAGCAAAGCAGTAGATGTGTGTGTGTTCTTCACACAGTAGTAGATGTACCCCGTACCTGTCTGTCGGAGGATTAAAAGAAATACAGAAAAAAAAGATACGTACTCGTACGTACGGTAGAAGACATGGATACGTCTGTACCGGAGGAACCAGTGCCACAGGTACCTGGTGCGCAAAAGATCATGCTGATGGGTATATACGTACGTAGAATAGATACCAGGTACAAGATACGAAACTCGGCGGTTGAGATTCAACTATTAATATTAATATTATTAATAAGAAAGCACAACAACAAGCAGGAGGGTGTCGGATGTCGTCACAGCACCTGCGCTTGCTGTGTTTCTCACATCAGCATCACTAGTAAATAAGTCATTCAAGCAAGAATATTACCGGCCTCTCTCTGCTGCTGCTGCTGCTTGCTGTGGAGTGTGGTCGGGGGGCACAGCCGTCACCCATCCGCGCATGTGACACCCGATGCGATGATGACTGTATCAAATCATCCACACGCCATACATATGTCGTGTGGTACTTACTTACACCTGCAAACAGTAGTAGTAGTAGTAGTAGTAGTAGTAGTAGTAGTAGTAGTAGTAGTAGTAGTAGTAGTAGTAGTAGTAGTAGTAGTAGTAGTAGTAGTAGTAGTAGTAGTAGTAGTAGTAGTAGTAGTAGTAGTAGTAGTAGTAGTAGTAGTAGTAGTAGTAGTAGTAGTAGTAGTAGTAGTAGTAGTAGTAGTAGTAGTAGTAGTAGTAGTAGTAGTAGTAGTAGTAGTAGTAGTAGTAGTAGTATTAATAGTAGTAGTAGTAGTAGTAGTAGTAGTAATAGTATTTAGTAGTGCCTTGACGTGTGTATGTATGCAGTATACATAGCACCACTATAATAAATAAGCAAGTAGTGTACGAGTACATGTCGCGTCTGGGAAAAAGGTGGGGCGTCATGAAAATATTACCAGACCAGGTATCATATAGACGCAGACGACAGCATTCAGCAGCAGTTAGTTGTTGAACAAAACAGATACCCACACCGATGGCGTGGGGATGGAGCTTGGATGCAGTTTAGGATTTAACCCCTTTAGAACCGCAGTCCCGTTTGGGGACAAAACTACTTGAAATTTGACTGGATTGTCCCCAGAACGGGACTGCGGTTCTAAAAGGGTTAAGGACAAAACGTAATGAGAGGGAAGGAGCAAATACAGCAAATAAATAGAGTAGACAAGCTGAAAGTTGGCACGGAAGGGAGGTAGACTTGGTGCATGGGTTTCTTTTTGTTTCCGAGGTTTTCTTCTTTCGGGAAAGTTATGAGTGATCCATGTTGAAGATCGATTCATGCTGCACATTGTCAGATGGCAAGAGGAATAATAAATAATAAACAGATGCTACCCGTTGTTCGTAGCAATGTCAGCATGTATGTGCACTATCTACGTGTTGCTCTTACGAGGATTACTCGTAACAACACAGTATAATAATAAATACCCGAAATGTAATAATCGTTTGCTTTACTAATTAATTAACCCTTTTAGGACCCCAGTCCCGTTTTGGGGACAAACTACTTATATTTAGAGTGAATTGTCCCCACATAATATGGGAGTGCGGTTCTAAAAGGATTAAACCGGTGATTATATTATGGGTCCCCGGTGGCTTGGTAGGTGGTCCGCGTGTCTATCCACAGATCAATTCCGTGGGTTCAAGTCTCACCGAGTGCGTGGGTTCAAGTCTCACCGAGTGCATATTATGCTCGCACGTACGAGACTTTTTCTTGCATAAAAAAAATGATTAACTGAAAAGCGCGAGAGCGTGAGTTAGCTACAATCGATGAAAATCGACGAGCAGTGTGGGGGGAATGTGCTGAAACCTACTATGCGCGACAAAACATAAAAGCGGGTACCGGGGGGGGAAAGGGACGACACCTCCTGTGACCACGGCTTGTTTTGTCCAGAGAAGACCGCCGAGGGTAAAACCTCCCACGAGCTACAGTAGGCTGGAAAGTAAAAGTGATGTTAAAATAAAAAGAAATATATACCTGGTACCTGGTAGTAGTGTGAGCATTTTTTTTGCAGACAGCTCTACGTATAAAAAAAACTGTAACTTGCCAAAATGTGCGCGCATTCGAATATTTTGCTTTCGGAGGCTTTGACGCAGAGCTCTGAGGGTTATATGCTGGTGGAGGTGTTATTTCTGTAGTTTGACCCCCTGCGTGTGGAATACATGCATGTGCACTGCATGCATGGAGAACGTTTCGACCCGGTGCGCGCATGCACTTCTGCACTAACTTGAAAACAAATTAAAAAAGGAAATTTAAAATGCCAACCGTGCATCGAGGGGGGCACACGAAACAGGACAAAAAAAAACACGACCACAACAACACGATTACTATTATACCCCCCCCCCCGTTCCCCGGCCAGCTGACCCTTCATGCGACTCGCCAAACACCTCACGGCGCTTCGCGCTTGGTGCAAGCAATGTCTGCCTGGTCGGTGAAAACCCGATATATATGCTCCGTCCCGGCATTGTAGGGATGCGAGGGTCTATGGTCATACGACTACACACGTGGCCAATCGGCTACCACCAAACACCCTCTGGAGGGCAAGATATATTACCCTCTGGAGGGTGCCCAAAAATGGGCTATACTATCGTGCGGTAAATTTTAGGCCCACCACACCGACGTACAGAGTGGTCGGCCGCGCACGCTCTGGAGGCCGACGTCACAACAAAAACCCTCTGGCGGGCAGAATATCTTTCCCTCTGGAGGGTGCCCAAAATTGGGCGATACTATGGTGCGGTAAATTTTAGACCCACCACACCGACGTACAGAGTGGTCGGCCGCGCACGCTCTGGAGGCCGGGGTCACAGTAGAAACCCTCTGGAGGGCATAATATCTTTTCCTCTGGAGGGTGCCCAAAATTGGGTGACACCATCGCGCGGCAATTTTCAGACCCACCACATCGACGTACAGAGTTTCCCGGCGCGCACGCTCTGGAGGCTGACGCCACCCCCCAAAACCCTCTGGAGGGTATGCGACCGTACCCGCTGGAGGGTGCCCAAAAAAGGGCGACCCTACAGTGCAGTCGAAAACGCACCCACCACACCGACATCTAGTGGGTTTGTACGGTGAACCGCCACAAGACGCTGACAGTCATACGCACCCCCTGTATTTATAGATATGCGGAAACAGTACACATTGTTGCATCGAATATTTTGCTTTATATTATGAATCTACTACATGTTTGCTCAATCCAACTGGCCCTGTATGGACAGTTGTTTACGCACGATGCCCTATATCTGCCACGCCTTTCGAGACTATTATACGCCATACAAACACCGGTTGCGGGCATGTAATGTACAACAATGTGTACAGTATGTCGACCGTGCGGCGTGGTACCCGCCTAACCTACCCCTTGCGTGTCCGTCTGCCACCTCCCTGCTCAATGCATCTACGTGCGTATGCTTCGGGGAAGCCCGTGCCTCTCTTGACGAGTTCTAAACCAATGCGCCACGATGAGGCAACAGTATAACAACTCCCCACATGTCGTGGTTGAGCGAGTATCATACGTAATTCACAAAAAATAGTAACCCCTCTGTCTTGAGCTTTCGCCGACAAACAATTACAATATAGGCAGCAGCCAGACACAGATATGTGGATATTGAAATTCCCAGCATCAACTGGCCAGAATACAAAAACGAAGGCGGTATCACCATTCGAACACAAGAGGGGGCATCACATTGTGGCAACCTGTGTGAGCTAAACACGCGCTTTGAACAAAACACACCCTGCGGGCACTGCAACGGAACAGAGATGGCGCAGCCACTAAACATGGGTCAGGGACATCCCAACAAAATTACTCACACCTGCCACCATCGAGCACGGGAAAACAACGAATATGAACGCAATCCAATAGATAGAAAACAGACATACATGCCCTGATGCTCTGATCCCCCCCTCCCCCCGACTAATCAGAATCCTAGTAATCATCCACGACTGTTCAGGCGCCAGCCGCCTCACCCCCTCCCCCTCCTTGTCGTCTATGGCTGAAAGGCCGTAACCTACACAATAAGAGTCTTCGTCCATGGCAAGTTATCCCCGCGAGTGGAGGTTTCTTCGACCAGGCCCCGGTGATCGTCATCGCAACAGCTGTCTTGGCTATGGCCCTCGCCATCGCTACTCCTCCCGCCTGTGGATTCCTCTCAATTTCCTCCGTGTCGTCGACGGGGCCACTCTGACCTCTATGAGCTCTTGTTTTTAACCTGCCGTCGCCGTCGGTTGATGGCTGTGGCTCATCGTCATCGGTTCTACCTGAAATGTGGTACGTGGGCCGGGCCGAATATGTGCGAGTGCAATCAAGAGTACACAGTCGACGTTTGGGAGAATGCAACGGAATTGAGTTGGGTCGTCGCGACTTCAACAACTGGCACGGTATAGTTCTCAAATGGGACGCGGAAAATCCTAACTATGGCGGCCGACCTCTAGCTACGTAGCTTTATCTACGTGGTACATATTTCAAAAAGGGCTGTGACCAAAATCAGGTACGTATACCTGGCGATTTTTGGGCCAAAATCAGTTACATACTAAAACCAAGTACGAAACGCGCGCCACAATCGGCGTTTAGTCCATGGAGATCTATATAAAAACACCTGCGCCTCAACATATATAGCGTGTGGCCTCCCAAATCTGAATTATTTTGTTTTATTTAGGGTATAGGTCATAGAAAACAACAAAGTACACATCATAACAACTGAAGTACATCGTACACCGAAGATATCAGGAGTAAAACGTGCGCTGTCAAGGATGTAGGGCCGATGTTCCAAACTAAAACCTAACAGGTACTGCTGTACCACAGTAGTTTGGTGTCAGTCGAGGCATGTCGAGGCAAAGTTGCTGTCCGTTAAGGGGTGAAAATGCGGTCTCCTGACATACTTGCCGTACACCCCAAAGAAGGAAAAATGGAATCACCGTGCGACATGTATGCATAAATACGTACGTACTACTGGTACGTACAAGCACAGAGCGTACGAGTGTACGCATGAATGTGTACCTACGTACCTGGTACGAGTTTCTACACAAGAATTGTGCAACCGATGGACCACACACGCATACGCGGAGAAAAAACTGTGTACGTATGGCCCCTATCATTGGTTCAAAATAGGCCCAAATCACTTGAACGTTGAAAGCTAGACAGAGTACTTGTAGATAAATCAGGTAAACCCTTAACCAATTCGAACCAAAATCAGTGACGATGTCAGTCTGGCCAATAGCAGGGCTCCTGGCGTGTGTTTTGAACTTGTTTCTGGTATAACTGATTTTGGCCTAAAAATGACCAGGAATACCTGATTTTGGCTAAAACTCTTTATAAAACAAGCTCCAACAGTGGTCAACTGCTTGTACAGCAGCGGTGGCAACATGCACTCACCGAGGAGATAAGGGCAGAGACAGCGGCAGAAAGTTGCCACGGCGTCCGCCTCTTCGCCGATGTAGGTTGCACGTCTGTTTGGAAGGTTGAACGCAAGCCGGCCTTTCCTGAAAGCGAACAGACGCAGCATCTGCCACACCAAAAAAAATACCTGGTACACAATACGGATAGCATTCAGCGTAAGAAGGATGCAAAACAACCACAAGAATATGTTTACGTCGATGAGGTGTTTGGCACTCTCGACGCCGACATGGCCATCGTGATAAACCGCCTGCAGATAATCACTCCCCAACTGCACGCTACAGGGGTAGCGCTATGCGGTTGAACTGCTGTAGTTGAAAAACCTTTAATGGGCGAGACAGAAAAGTAGAGTATCCGTGGCAGACGTCTACCAGACAACTCCAGCAGTACAACAGCACAGCAGTACCCGTAGGACTGAGACACAGAGAAATCCCACGAACGTCCAAGGCTCTTCAGTGCACGTAGCTTCAAAACGGCTGTATGTGTAGCAGATAGCATTGTAGTTGTTGTAGATCTGCATGGCCTATTATACACACATGGCACCAAATGAGACCAGGATGCCAGGTGGGCGTTCGGCGAGGGTTGATCATATTTCTGCGCCTCCAAGCGGGAGTAGGGTGTCAAATGGGATGGGTCAAATGACCAAACGGGAAAATACAAGGTGATGTAACATATACGTGCCAAGCTACTGCTGTAAAAATAAAAGTCAACCCTTTTAGAACCGCAGTCCCGTTTTGGGGGCAAACCACTCAAATTTCAAGTTTGCACGTAGGTACATTTTCTCCGCTGGTGGCTGGAGAGTACCAGGATGTACGTACGTGAAAAAAATCAAAAGTTCAAAATTCAAAAATGCAGCCCGTTTGGGTTTTTTAATGTATGCCGTGGAGCATAAAAAAACTCGTACAACATGTATTTCTGAACCTCCAAGTGGGAGCCGGGTGTCGAATGGGGTGGGCCCACTGCGGGGTCAAAGTACCAAATGGGAAAACACCAGGTGATGCCTAACATACGTATCATACAAACAAACGTACTGTGTACAAAAAATCTCCGCTTGTGGATGTAGAGTACAGCAGTACCAGGATGGATGTACGCATACACGTACCAGGTACGTAATACTCGTACGAAAAAAAGATGCTCGAAGTTCAAAATTCAAAATGCAGCCCGTTGGGTCTTTAAATTTATGCCGTGGGGCAAAAAAAAAACTTGTACAACAGGTACACCAGCAGGGCATCACAAAATGAAGAGCGCAGCAGTGATCTACTTGCTGCTGTGGGTCTAACAAGAGGGATAGAATTAGGTGGCGAGAAGGAAATCTGGTAGCATCGCTCCGATTGGCTAGGAAGGCTATCACTGATGAGACGTACAAAAAGCGTGACCCCCTTGTACGATACCACAGCCGCAGTACCACGAGTAGTAATAGTTGAGACAGGGGGACCCACTGCTGTATATATCACGCGGTCCACTCCAAGCTATGATGTGTTGCCCACCCGCAAGGAAAGTAGCATTCGAGTACTCTCACCTTGGGGTAGCTGCCATCAACGCTGTGGCTGGTCGTCTAGTCCATGGAGAGAGCTGTCCTCTCCAGCTCTCCAGTCTCGTCCATTTCGAAAAAGGCTTCTGTTTTGGAGGGACGCTCGGGTACTGCTGTACCTGGTAGTCGTATTTCAAATTGTCGGCCTAGGTGCCCCTCCACGCCCTCACCCACAGCGTTTCGACTCAATGATTTCACATGCTCAGAGCTACGAGTATATGCGACGGGAATGTGTATATCGCCTGTAATCGCTTGCTGCCAGTGCTGCCATCGGCAAGAGCTGTGGCGTCCAGCGTGTGGCTTCAACGGACTGGCGGTTTTTGAGGGTTTCGAAATGCTTGTGAAGCTTGTTTTCGTAGGGGTTGAAGCAACGTATTCTGCAAAAAAAAAACTGGCCGCCGCTGGATACAGGCTGCCGCTGTGCAGCGGTATGTGTGTATGTGCGGTCTGGACCCGGAGCGTATAGCACGCGACATGATGTGTCGAGAATCAAGTAGTCAATAATTTAGGCTGAAATATTTCGAGATATAAGGAATTGCAGCGAAGGGTTTGTGCTCAGGCAGAAACGCCATTCTATAGGCTGTCTATGCTCGATGTTCGCATCACAATTCGCGAGCCTTGGCCAGAAAAGGATCGCGTTGTTACTGGTGTATACGCCACGGCCACCCCGTGTCGTGTAATGCTCAATTCGCAAGCGCCGGAGGGTTCGTCAAGCAAGACACTGGGAGGTAATTTGGATAATTTCCGTCCAAAGAAAGGCTCGAGCAAGCCACGAACCACTCAAAGGAGGGCAGGTACAGCCAGCCTCACACGCGTGCGCAATCTCAATGCCTCTGGTGGGTAGCATGTTGTTCCACCTCCAGCGGGTGCAATGTCAATATGCCTCCCGAGGCTGCCCATTCTCATAGACCTCCACCGGAGCGACTATTTCCCACGGCGCTCCAGAGCGAACGGCACGCAAACACTCTAGAGGCTAGCATTTAGTAGAGACCTCCAGCCGTCGCATCAGAAAAGCTCCCTCTAGAGGGGCGAAACATCATACCCTAGACAATCGCCAACGCGCTCTGGAGGGTGAAATGCCGACCCCCCTCCAGAGTTTTCAATATAAACCCCTCTAGAGGGTTGAAACGGTCATTACCCTCCTCCGGAACAAACCTGCCGCACGGCCCTCCAGCGGTATATACACAGCCCACTCTAGAGGCTAGCATTTAGTAGAGACCTCCAGCCGTCGCATCAGAAAAGAGCTCCCTCTAGAGGGGCGAAACCTCATACCCTAGACAATCGCCAACGCGCTCTGGAGGGTGAAATGCCGACCCCCCTCCAGAGTTTTCAATATAAACCCCTCTAGAGGGTTAAAACGACCATTGCCCTCCTCCGGAACGAACCTGCCGCACGGCCCTCCAGCGGTATATAGACAGCCCACTCTAGAGGCTAGCATTTAGTAGAGACCTCCAGCCGTCGCATCAGAAAAGAGCTCCCTCTAGAGGGGCGAAACTTCATACCCTAGACAATCGCCAACGCGCTCTGGAGGGTGAAATGCCGACCCCCCTCCAGAGTTTTCAATACAAACCCCTCTAGAGGGTTGAAACGGCCATTGCCCTCCTCCGGAACAAACCTGCCGCACGGCCCTCCAGCGGTTTCTAGACAGCCCACTCTAGAGGCTAGCATTCAGTAGAGACCTCCAGCCGTCGCATCAGAAATAAGCTCCCTCTAGAGGGGCGAAACCTCATACCCTAGGCAATCGAGAACGCGCTCTGGAGGGTGAAATGCCGACCACCCTCCAGAGTTTTCAATACAAACCCCTCTAGAGGGTTGAAACGGCCATTGCCCTCCTCCGGAACAAACCTGCCTCACGGCCCTCCAGCGGTATATAGACAGCCCACTCTAGAGGCTAGCGCACATGACAAGCCTGTACAGGGTACCAATGGAAACAAAATCCCTCTAGAGGGCGAAAGGCCTGACCCTCCAAGCCTCAAACACCCTCTGGAGGGTGGCCACGCCCTCTGGAGGGTCAAATTGTTCCCTGGAGGGTTTTTGGGGGTAGCCGATTGGCCACGTGTGTACGGCCATGCATGAGATCGAGTACATAGAACTACATACTTAGATCACAACCCCTGAGCGTGCTCGGTTGGTGCATCCCTGGCCTCTCAGAGCTCCCACTTCCAAACCGCCTCCTTTCATTACGTGCCGGACCTTTCCAGCAGTTCTTGGTTTTCTCGGCCATTTCTTCCTTTTTTCTTCTTTCGTTTCGTGTGCGTGCGTGTTCTCCGAGCACGGCATCGCGGGAGGACCCGGTACCATCGCGGGTGTCAGCGGGTGCTGGCGGGTAGAGGGGGGGTTGCAAGGAGCGCGGTCGCCGCTTTCGTGCCTAGGCGTCGCGTGTGCCTTCGAGACACGAGGGATGCATGAACGGGCTTTGTCTGGCTTCGATTTATGATTGTTGATAGAGTATGTACGAGTTTATAAAGGTCGTTCAGGAGGGCAAGATACTATTCAAGCGGTGCTTATTTTTGCGGCCACGGTGAGCACCGGGCTTCACGCGGGGCGGGCGACGGGGCTGATTGTGGCAGAGAGTGATGTAAGCTATACCCGGACCGAATCGGTAGCGACGTGGTCGCGAGAGGGGCGGGCGGCGTACGAGGCTGAGAGAGAAGCTCTTCTGTGCGATTTTTTTATTTTCTTCTTTTCGACCGGGTGCAAGGTGCTCCAATCAGGCAGCTTTTCATTACTACTTGCCGGACCTTTCCAGCAGTTCTTGGTTTTCTCCATTTCTCTTGGCACGTCCTTTCTTTCTTTTTTCGTCTTTCGTTTCGTGTGCGTGCGTGTACTCCGAGTACGGCACGGCGGGAGAGCCCGGCGGTTTCGCGGGTGTCAGCGGGTGCTGGCGGGTAGAGGGGAGGTTGCAAGGAGCGCGGTCGCCGCTTTCGTGCCTAGGCGTCGGGTGTGCCTCGAGACACGAGGGATGCATGAACGGGCTTTGTCTGGCTTCGATTTATGATTGTTGATAGAGTATGTACGAGTTTATAAATGTCGTTCACGAGGGCAAGATACTATTCAAGCGGTGCTTATTTTTGCGACCACGCTGAAGTTGAAAGAAGGAGGTGTGCAGTTTGAACACCAACGTTATCGAAGTGGCGAACGACGGCCACGGTGAGCACCGGGCTTCACGCGAGGCGGGCGACGGGGCTGATTGTGGCAGAGAGTGATGTAAGCTATACCCGGACCGAATCGGTAGCGAGGTGGTCGCGAGAGGGGCAGACGGTGTTCGAGGCTGAGAGAGAAGCTCTTCTGTGCGTTTTTTTTTCTTTTCTTCTTTTCGACCGGGTGCAAGGTGTTCCCATCAGGCAGAAAATTATTACACGAGAGGGGACGGGGATTTTTTTCCCTTCTTTCCTAGTTTTCGGTTTCATTTTCATTTTTTTTGCTGCTGTGCCGTGCTGTGCTTTCGCCTAAGAGTATATCGAAAGAAGAAAATAAGTACAGACAGCAGTATCCTACCTGGGGTATGTACGTACGTACGACATCCGCGACGCGAAGCGCATATGTGGCATTCGAGCTGGCGTCGGAGCTGTTTGTTCCTGAAGCATGGCGGCGGGACTCTTGGCATTATCAAGTCGCCGGTTTGCAATTACGACCTAAACTCAATCGTGGACCTCTGTCACTTCGCATAATTTGATGTACTTTTTTCCTTCCAGAGTGAGCGTAGCGGGCGGCGTAAGCCGCCCGCGGAGCGAAGCGCCTTGTACCTCCTATCGAGTACACCCCCGCCCCCCTCCCCCGGCATAATAAGGTGAACCCAGTAAACTTCAGCTGCAAGAAGTGGAGAAGATGAATTGCCGATAGTAGACCAGTATATGTATCTTGGCGTAGAGATCTCGCAAGACTGCTCATCATGGGATACACACCTATCACTAGAAATAGAAATGGGAAAGGTTATAAAGCACACACACGTAGGTGAGATGGGCGCGATCCTGACAGACTCGCACCTTGACACTATATTTATCTATTATTTATATATGGACAGCGTGATGCCCAATTTATAACTCCATCATAGTATTGCCTCTAATACCAACTTGTTTACAAAATATACATCTCACGTACTTCAAAATAAACTTTTGTAAAAAGCTCCCTTCGTGCAACAACGTGAAAAAATATTTATCTCTCACATACATACTCCGAAATCACCTTTTGCAAGCTGCCTTCGTGTAACGTTCCTAGATCTTGTCCTTTGCGACGTCATCTTCGAAACACGCATGTGTTCCTGCCCTCCTACGCTTTGAACATCCGGTCGTCGTCATCTACCGCCGCTTCACCCGAAGTCCATCGAAATAAGAGTCTTTCGAGCTACCGAGGGCTTCCCGCAATCCTCTCTGTCATTTATTGTACACTATTAATAGACTATACATAATACGCCTCGCTGTAAACTATTGCAGACAACAAAGCAATACCTTCCTCTATAGCTCTGCAACAACACCCAATTTCCAAACCATCCTCCCTGTATCTCCTTCTACCACAGCACACTGCTGTACACACACAATCATGCACGCTTGACACGAGAAGGTGCCCTGACAAAGCTTGTGTTTGTCCTGCCGCGTTGTTGGTCGAGATCGTACTTTGCCGTTACATATCGAAAACCCGCCGCAATTTTTATTATTTATTTAACCAACCAACTTTACCTCCCGGATAGAGAGGATGACGAGCGACGCTCGCTACACCGCGTTGTTGATGGCCCGTAGCTATGCTGATGAGTTTCGGCGCGAAGACCTTGCCCCGAGCAAAGACAACTCAACTGCATACAGCAGCGGAAGGAAGAAGCCTGCCTGCAGCACCTGTGGTGAGGCAACACAAACCGCCCATCGCCGTAACGCGGAGACTCACGAACGAACTGGCCGGATGCGTTACAGGTGAAAAAAGTTGACCGAAGGCATACGACACCTGACTATACCTCCAAGAGGGCGCGAAGTCGGCCAAAGGGTTGGCCGCGTCTGTCTGTCTGCCTCGAAACTATCAACCCGGCCGCGAGAGACGAGTTAACCCGTGTTCTTCACACAGTTAGTTATGTACCCATTTATCTCTATTTCACAGCCACTCCGAGTAATTTTCGTACTCCGAGTACTCCGAGTATTAGAGTACTGGCGGCCTAAATATTCGGAGTAGTCGGAGTATGAGCAGTACTGAAGGCTTAACTACTCCGAGTACTGGGAGTATGAGCAGTACTTGAAGTCGGGTACAAGCTGTACCCGGAGTACAGACATCTAAATTACTCGGAGTACTCCGAGTATCGCGAGTATTAAACCCAGGAATACTTCATCATCCGAGTTAAATACTCCGAGTGATACTCTAACCCGGAGTACCTTGGGAGTATAAAACCCTGTAATACTCCGAGTACTACTCGTACCTCGGAACATGAAACCCTGAATACTCCGAGTATTGAAGTTTTCGCAGTACGAAATGCCCAAGTTCTCCGAGTACGTAAAGTAGGAGCAGTACAAGATCCCCAAACACTTCAAAATCAACGAGTATTATTCCAGAGTAATGAACCCCAAAATACTCCGAGTACAGCAGTATTTCAGAGTATCGAACCCCGAAATACTCCGAGTACAAGCAGTATTGAGAGTGGTCATTCGATGCGAGTCGACGAGGGAAGAAAAGGCTGAAATCTTCTCGCGATCAAAATGACGGCACGTACCGTAGCGGGAAGGGGGTAGAAGAGCCCGCCATGTGACCCCGGATCTGAGTTACGAGTGGGAAGGAGAGAGAGAAGAAGATGTGCGAAGATAATGAATGGGATGAGAAAAAAAAAAAAAAAAAACGAAAAACGAAATACTCCGAGTACGAGCAGCAATCCGGAGTGTTGAACCCTGAAATACTCCGAGTACACGGAAGTACCTGCATGCAGTAAAAGTTATCCCTAATACTCGTTATTTTACTCCAAGGTACTCGGAGCATCTGTGCAAATATCCATCTGCACCTTCCCGCATTGATAACTTACGAGCATCGTCTGCGGCCTTTGCTCAGGGCGACCCAATTCATCACACTCTTCTGTAGATGACCCCCATAATTACAGCCATTCTTCGTGCAGACACGTCTCGTATCGCATTTACATTTATTTTCTGTTACCACTGCTGCTGCCTTCTCCATCATCCTCGTGTTTGTGATTCGACATCGTTTTCATTTATTTCATCATCCTACCAGCACGATCGTCTGACCTCTGCTCTGACACCTCGATTTTAACACACCTCATCCTCTCGATTAAAATTATAACAATGAGTGAAGCCGGCGTCCCCTGCGTCCCCGGTGGCTTGGTAGGTGGTCCGCGTGCCTATCTATCAAGATCAATTCCGCGGGTTCAAGTCTCACCGAGTGCATGCTCGAAGGGGCTTTTTCTTGCATAGAAAATTGATTAGCGGAAAGCGCGAGAGCGTAAGTTAGCTACATTCGGTGAAAATCGACGAGCAGTGGGAATGCTGAACCCTATGCGCGACAAAAAATAAAGGCACGTACCGGGGGGGAGAAGGGACGACACCTAGGTCCTGTGACCACGGCTTGTCCAGAAGATCGCCGAGGCTATAACCTCCCACGAGTTATAGGGCTGGAAAGTAAAAGTGACGATTAAAAAAAAAAATGACGACCGTTCATTCGGATATTTCGGCGTCCAATCCTGCGGGCATTCCTTGCACCCGTGGCATTTGGATCTTTAGTACTACTCACACTCGCACTTACTCGCAACATTCAGGCAGTAAATCGATGTTTGAAATTGAATACTGCAGCTGCTCCCACTCCCAGTCACTCGTAATGTTCAGGCTCGAAGCACCCTAATAATAGTCTCAGCATTCAGAGTACGAAATTTGCTCGATACGGAAATAATAGTGGATACTCCGAGTGTGGTCCCTCTGCTGTGCGTGTATTGTAATACCACCCGCAGATTGTATTGCATCGTACTGCTGCAACCAACGACTCACAAAGTTGAAGTGTGAGATTTCAGAGAGGGAGCGAGCACATCAAATAAATATTTCACAATTCATCATTTTAACGCGCGTTGAGGTCTTACAGAAAGTGACTTGCAAGGAGGTTTTCATTAGAAAGCACGGGGCCACAATTAATGTCCATCCTGTGTATTGGCTCATCTATTATAGCTCCTACATTATCTACTGGAATCTGGCCCGACCGCCGTGGGGGCGGGAGGGCCTTTTATTCCCTAGTTTTAATAGGACCAAAAGATGTATCCTGATTAATGTGGCGGCACCAGAAGAACGAGAACGGAACGCGGAAGTTCGGAAAACAGTTGGAAACACTACCGATGACAGCAGCTAAAAAAAGTACTGTTACGGAGGACTATATTAAATAGGACCTGCGGTACACACAAAAACCTATATATTTCGCTTTTTTTGTCAACCATAATTGGTTCTATTTACTATGATCCCCCGTATTAATAGGGGTCTCAAGAACGACAATTACGGGGGGGGCTACGGTATACACAAAAATATACCGGTATTTATTTCGCTAGTTTTACCCACACTATTTGGCCCTATTTACTATGGTCCCCCGTAATAGTAAAAGACTGGGAATGAATGTACCCACTCAGGACAAATACAGACATGAAAATGGTAATGTGATATAAGGAACGAAGAGGTTGCCAGCCGTTCGTGGTAGTTGATAGAGCTGTATGGGAGAGAGTAACTAAAGGCCGAACTGGAATAGGGTGGGATAGCGTAGTCAAGAAAGTATGGAAGGATATAGGAGGGAACAATAAGAAGAGATGATGTCCGCCGAGAAGTTTGGGAGGCACAATGCAGAAGAAGAAGGGAACGGCTACGAATATAGCGCTATGAAACAAGGTGAAGTCGGACAAACACTTACTTGGAGATGTACAGGGGATTTGGCGAAGGGATAGGAGTGAAAACGTATTTATTTGCACGGCCCAATGGACTTCGCGAAAACGCTGAAACTGCGATTTCGTGTAGGGGACCTGAACCTGCCAGAAAGAAGAAAGAGTTATATCAGTAGCCGGGAGGAGGAGGAAGTAGATGGTGCACAGATAGATGTGCCCGTGCGGCACAGCAATCGAGAGTAGAACTCCCCTTGTAGGAGAATGTGAAGTGCACATATATAATGTGAAACGTACAAGCAGGGACGCATTATTATTAGAAGAGAAATAAATGAGGGGGATAGACTAATGTGATAAATAATACTCCGGAGTATGGAGGAGTTTGGTACACTTAATAGAGGCGAGAAAACGATCGATATCCTAGAAGAAGATAGATGGTGGCCACAGGCGACGAAACAGGAAGGAAGGAGAGATAAGAGATTATTAGCGAACAATCTTACGCAATACATGAGCAACGTATTGGGCACCCAACTGTTGGAGGTGTCCTATTAGGAGTAGGAACGGTGCTCCGTCTCGAAAGGGATGCGTACGAAGTCAATGACAAGCAGCAAATGAGTAACCTTCCGCCCCCCTGTCAAGAAGGGCCGAAGACAACATTTTCAACATGCCGCCACAGCTTCCACAGACACAGATAACATAGATACCATATTATATATGGCACACTTACTTCCCGTTCGGATATGTATACACAGAATAATAACGAAAAGCCTACGACTCATCCCACGCTAGGTGGAGGTTTCTACTTTTTGCCTTCTCTGGGGCAATAGTTGCTGACCAGTGGAGCTCCTCGTGTGAGCAACTACAGAGGGTCGGATAGTGTAACACTCGTTTACTATAACAATATATTTTATTTGCTTTAAAGGGTTACGTACATAGCGCATAGATAGGAAAGTCGGGTTGCGAGAATAATTTTCTTTGGGAAATTCTTGTGTTGGTTCCGAGTAGAAGAGCAGAGCTCAGCAAAAAATAAGCCAGCACCCCAACATAGGGGAGCATTGCTCCTACCTGGTACCAGTATGTATTATGTGCACGTTTTCGAGCACCGACTTCACCTGAGGCGCGGTAATCACGCGGCCCTCCAACGAAAGGCTGAAACAGGCAGACAACGTATGTACGCATGTATGCGCCGGCCGGGTGTCGAATCAATTGCGACTAGGCGCTCGTGTGGGTGGGGGGCGGGGGGCGGCGGGGGGAGGGTTGCACTCGAAGGAGAAATGTACTCGATCTCATGCATGGCCGTATTCGTATGCCCATAGAACCTCTCATCCCTATAATGTCGGGACGGAGCATGTCGGGTTTTCACCGACCAGGAAGATATTGTGTTGGGGGGGGGGGGAGGGGGGGGGCGGATATTAACAATCCCTATCCAAGGAATCTCTATTACTATAGTGTCGCTGACCCCTCTTCCCCTCGCCGGTGGCCCAGTGTGTACGTATGTGCTGTTAGTTCGTGCCCCGCTGTGCGTGCATGGACGATCGAAGCCAAAATGTCTATACAGCACGAAATAATAACCGGACACAATTGAAGGACATCATATGTATGCTCCTGGAGCGAAAATTATACTGTTGTAACGACCAAGCCTCAACGCAATCGGATACGGGGTCGGAAGTACTGCTGTGATATCAATCCACTGCCGTGCTGGCTGGTTGCCGATTGGTACCGTACGACGAAATTCATGAGAGGTTCGCACAGTGTGAAGGGTGCATGACGGAAGACGTGCGCAGGCTGTGGTCTAACACTGTGGACCGGTTAATTTCTTTGCCCACAGGAAGGATTGAATCCTCTCACTCTGAATTGTGTTGGGTCTGTAAGGTCAAACTCGAGGATGGTCTTGTAGACGCGGCGTGATGATCAAGGACGAGAGGTGTGTATGCAACCTGTGTGTCCAGAGTTCAAGTAGTATGCATGCCAAGTATATATACTGGAGACTTGGACTAACATACCGGAAATAAATACGGATGTAGGCTGGATTGGTAGTCCATACCTGGTGCCATGACTGGTATAAGGTAAGCCAGGTATGCCACTGTGGGATCACGCTATTAAGACGTGGTACAACTTCCATCAGTCAGTGTCATCTAGCATTAAATTATTTCACGTGAGTCTTTTGGCCTACCTTGAACAACACTGATATTCTTCTCTGGATACTATTAATACCTAAGTAGCCAGATAGATACGAATATCCATTGGAATGAATGATACGACCCAACCGTAAAGGCGCGTAATATAAGCTACGTCGTATCCAAGCATGGGTTCGTATCTACAGGCATGGACACGGTCTTCTAAAGCTCGCATACAATAGAGGCACACCATAACATTACCCCACTCTGAATAGCCGTATATATATACAGATCGCACGGTGATATGTATATATTATATGACAACCAGATATTAAAAACCCTAATCGGTACGCAACCCATCGCTGCGCTGACTGACGTTAGATATAGTTCATAGAGCATTTAGCGCAGTAGCGGGCTGTCATACTGCGAGTAGTATTACGGGGGGCCATAGTCAATAGGACCAAATATTGTTAGTAAAAATGGTTAATTATATAGGTTTATATGTATACCATAGGTCCCATTAACTCTGGTCCCCCGTAATATTATATTCGAAACATGGGGTCAGCTTCCACGGTTGCAATATGCGGTGGAACTGCATGGGATATAATGCTACGGTTTCATGCGAAGTAGAGCTCCGAACGACCTGTTCGAGTACCCGAACTAGAGGTATTTTGTTCTTTCTGCTTACCTCGGGTCGTGACGAATTATGAGCCGCGCTTTCTGGCGATCTTGAGCAATGTAACCAATGACCGCGCACCGCGCGCACTCGCGCGCAGTCCAACTTCTCCCCGTCAGCTACTCTCCGACACCTGTGAATCAACCATACACGTGCCCTTAAGTCGTCATTCTTTCGTCAGCTCTGACCCGTTCTACGATAGAGGTAGCACATTTCCGCTATTATATTTTGTTTCTGATTGACGGGGTTCCTAGACCCCAAATCGTCGGAATCTCAATCTTGGTTTTAAAAAAAAAACGTTTTGTAGACTTGGGCCATGGGACTATTCGCCACGATGCATTATATTTTTTGCCAAAGTCAGTTTTCGGGTGAGGTGTGGAGCTCCTCAAGTGAGGAGCTTCGGAAAAATTAGGGTTAACCTCTATCGCAGAACGCGCCTCCTCTGCGGAGCGCAGTAGCTCATGTTTCATTAGCCGGGTAAAACCGATTGAACAAGTTACATATACTGTGGTGAACTGGCAGAAGAAAACTTCAGCGGGTCTGTCACGCCACACATGAATGAGTATAGGTGGGACCCCCAATACCGAAAGACACCAAAAAAATCGGAAGGAGGGGTCGAAATTTCCCCTATATTCAAACCAACGACAACCAATAAGGCTGCAGACCAACCCACACCTCATAGCCGAGGATATGACGCCTCTAGTGAGAGTTGAACCCTCTGCTGTATGCACTGTCAAGGGAGGGGGGGGGGGGGGTGTACTCGATAGGAGAGATGTACTCGACCCCAAGCATGGCCGTAGTCGTGTGACCATAGACCCTCGCATCCCTACAATGCCGGGACGGAGCATGTCGGGTTTTCACCGACCAGGCAGACATTGCTTGCTTGCACCAAGCGCGAAGCGAGACGTGGGGTGTCCGGCGAGTCGCATGAAGGGTGGGCTGAGCATCCCACTAAGAACCGCTTGCGAGGCGGGCTTGCATATATGGATGACAGCTTCAATGATATAATTTAAAGCTGGGGTTGAAAGGGGGGGGGGGGGGGGGGGGAACACGGACGCAAACGAAAAAGAGAATACCAAAGGAAAAAAGTCGAAGGGCGGAGATCGCTTGTTACGGCAAGCCGCCAAGCAAGAAAAACGCAGGAAGTATCAACAACGGTGCGCCTGAAAGGGCTGACGCGACTATTCGTGGCATAATTCCGCGAGGGAGACGAGCAAGTTCAGACCCAACGAAGAGGAAAGGGAGAGCGCGCTGGACCAAGCGCAGTCGAAAGGCGTACGACGGCGCGTCGGAAACGAAAGGTCAAGCCAGAAGGAAAGAAAGAAGCCAAACACCGAAGGGAAGCCGACGGCGGCTTGTGGTTGTGTGCGCGAGACGGGAGAGCGTACTGGAGTGGAACAAAAACACTACCTGGTATTGCGGGGGACCATATGTTGTTAGTAAAAATGGTTAAATATATAGGTGTTTATTTATAACATAGGTCCTATTAACTATGGTCCCCCGTAATAAGGGAAACAGAAGGAAGCACCACCAGGGGAAAGGCGACTAGACCATAATTAGGCCAGGAAGTTCACACCGAAGCCATAGGAAGGGAACACACTGAAATATGTGTGTTTGGAATCCGAAAAAAAGGCCATGTAACAACAAGGGGGGGTACACACACGTAAAGGATGGGTGTTCGAGTACGGAAAAAAAGACCTCAAACAAATCCATGTGGGAAACACATTGAAGGGTCGTGCGTCCGAGCTCGAGAAAGTGGAGAGCCATACAAAGTTCGATGGAAGAGTTATACTCAGAGAAGGCGTGTTGTTCGAGTCCGAAAAGAGAACGCCATATCGAAGACAACACACAAGGAAAACAATAAAGGGACACACCCGAAGAGGCGCAGTGGTCACCTTTCTTCGTGGACATGCGGTCAGAGTGAAGGCAAGAGAAACGACAGGCGCTACGCGGGCCGAAGTAAAAAACAACGAGAGCGCAGACCAAATATGGCGGACACGAAAACATGGGAGGCCCCAAAGAAACGCGACAACACGATCGACTGCAGGAGACTGGTTAGGGGAGGCGGGGGCCCCGGGGCGGCACGCGCTACCGTACGGAGTGCGCCGAATTTTCCTGAGGCTCCTTGCGTGAGCAGCTCTGTACTATTTGTAGCTCATCCGACAACAGAGGTTGAGGAATATTGTACGCTAAGCCCGATGGGCAATCAAAATATGCTTGAAAATAGTAACATCTTGACCACACGTCGGCTGCGAAGAAGTTCGTTAGCTCCTAGGATAAGGAGCCCCCCCGTCAGTTGGAGATGTCTGGGCGTAATAGAGTGAAAACCCCTAGTAGTGCTGTACGGCTCGGGCACGAAGGGGGGGCAGGGAAGAAGGCTCCGCGGGTTCCATCGGAATTCTGTGGCACGTCGCGAGCCAGTCGTCCGGTTTGGTGACGCTGAATACACCCATGATCCTTGGATGGCGTTCCTTAAGGTGGTGCGGAACGATGCCAGGAGGTGGATCGGACCATGCAGGAGTCGGTTGAGAGTTGAGAGGTTGGTTGCCGAAGTGCGAATGTCTATATTTCCCAACCACCAAAAGTCCTTGCGGGCCTTGTATCAGAGGTGTTGCTCGGCGGAGAGAATTGAGGAGCTCAAGCTCAGCGGAGCAAGAGGGTGTGCGCGGGACGAGGCTTTACCCGAGAGAGAAGACAATATTTTCTCGAGACGGCTATAATTCGCGGTGAGCGGCGCCGATGCGCGTCTGGCGGTACACGTGTTTCGTCTGGCGACGTTGCGATGGGGTGCCCGAACAATAGCGAATTATGTAAACGCCGGTGGTACTGTAGATTCCGTTCGTGTTCCCGGGAACCCGGGAAGGGCCTGGGGGTCCCGCCCATAAGGGGTGTGTTCAGAACGGCGATGACACTACCCCGGACACGAACGAGTTGATGTCTCGTGATCTGCTTGGCCCCGAGGCTCTCCGGCTGCTGATATGTAGTCGTGACGGCGAATATGTCGCGGAAGCAGTGGAGCCCGTACTTGGTGAGATCAGCCGGAAGTTGATTGGGCGGGCCGTGAATGTCGTCGAGGTCGGAGCAAGGGTTGCCCCGAAGGACTGAGACGCGGCGCTTGGAGTCGTGTCCAGGAATGTCAGCGGAGACGTCGACGAACGAAAGACGCTTGTCGTGGAGGGGGCGGCCGCCGGAGATAGTAGAGGCGGGTGCCGGGCGCCGCGACGAAAATTTTAAGACATACCTATCGAATTGAAAAAGAGGTTGGCCTTGACAACGGTGATGCCCGTACCTTTCTTGGCACCTTTGGCGGATGGTGGCAGTGAGGCTGTGGATCCATCCACGCTCTACCGCCGACGGTGATTGTAGGGCACCGACGGGGGGCGTCCATGATGTCAGCGTTAGGGTGGTTAAGATACATTGCGTGGTAGACGGCATGGAGTTCCCTTGCGTTGAAGAATGATGTCCGCCAATGCCGGGGAAGCTGGAGACGGCGATGGGGAAGCTGGAGACGGCGAGGGGGACACAAGGACAGAAACACATTTGTGCTTCGTTGGGGACAAGCCCGGTGGCATCGCTTACAGAGTTGTTGCAGGCGTTCTCGGCGCGCGGGAGTTGTACGTCCCAATCGGTTGCTTGTACGTCGCCGACCAATGCCGAGCACCAGGCCTATCGAAGGGTTGACGTTGTCAACGCCGCCGTTGATGCTGAGATTATATGAGCGGAAACGATTTTTTCTTGATGCTGAGGCGCTCGTAGATGGCGCGGGAAAGTTTAGAGCAGAGCTGTAGTCCATTGTCGGAAAGAAGGGTGGCGGGGGTATACCCAGAGAGGGATGTAGCGGTCGATGACGATGCCGCCCTTGCCGGATGTGGTGGACTCGGCCTCAGCAGTAACGCGTTTATCGGCGCGCGGCTGAAACGGTAGGCACATATGAGGGTACAGGCGTTCCCCCGAAGTGCGATGGGTGGATGTCCCCGATAGACGAGATTGACGTGAATGACGGGGACGCTGGGTACCGGTAGGGATACGGAAGACCAGCGAATGCTTGGAACAAAGTCTTGCGCGCCGGGCCCTTGAGACAGCGGCGGAGCTACCAGCGGTTGGAGACCCACCGTAGAAATACCATATGCATGCTGAACGTCCGACGAGAAACACCCAAGTGGCAAATGGTTGTGGCGTGACACGTGTGCGGAGCCCACGGGCGCATCAACCATGTATTGTAAACACGCGGGGGCGGGTTGAGGAGCGGAGGCAAGGCAGTGTAGGCATGGCGCGATAAAGTCGTGTGTGGCCGAACGACAAGCAAAAGGGTGTCGCCGTCGGTAGTGTGCGGTTGGCCTTTTGTGGCGAGAGCGATGGCCTTCAGAAGAAGGGAGCGGCGGGTCGAAGAGACGTAATCCAAGATGCCACCTGGCGGTGGCGAAGATGATCCCACCGAAGGAAACCGAATGGGGGCGAAACAGAGGGGTCCGGTGCGGTGCTCACGCGCCCGACCAGTGTAGGCTTCGCGCTCGACGCACGAACGGGGGCGTAGGTCACCATCAGGCTCGACGACGAGGTCCAGCAGTCAAGGGGTTTGATATCTAGTAGGGGCAGTTGGTACAGGAGGCCTTGAGACAATGGACTGCACCGAAGGAAGAGCCTCTGGCAGAGTACTACTGTAGTGGTCCCCCCCGGGGACGAAGATGGCGGAGGGGTCTTGTACGATTTTTGCGGTGGGATGTATCTGGTTGCTAGAGCTGGAGCAGGGGTCTGGCCTGCGACTCGGGAGTAGGCGAGCGGAGGTGAGGCGATGAGGGTCTTGGAATCGCGGTAGCCCAAGTCCGACGGCCAAACCCATCGTCCGCAGGAATGCGGACCGTCCCAACGGCGGCGGCGGAGCGATGACGGGTCTGAGAAGAAACCAGGCCCGACGAGGCGCGAGGAGTGGTCGGAACCGAGGCGCCCGAGGGTGGGCGGCGAAGAAACGACAGGCGGCTGAAAGCTAAACTAAGAGGAGCGCCAGTTGGCACGGCGGCTTTCATGAAGCTTGATATCGACTCGGTGATAGACTCGAGAAAAGAGATGCCACCTACGGAAACGCTGCAAGGCGAGTCAACGGTAGGGTATTAAATATATCGTGGGCGGGCGGGAAAGGTTTGAAGCGGTTCGGTACCGGTGTTTTGAAACAAAATTGGCCGACGGGAAAGCGTCGAGGTGACCCGGCGACGCGGTCTTGAAGAGGAGCGGGCCGGCTGAAACGCAGGCGGGCGAGTCGGTGGTGCGGTGTTGGGCAATGCGAGGGCCGGCAGGAAAGCTGCGAGGAACTTCGGCTTCGGTGCGTTAGTTAAAGCGAGGTTCGGCGGACAATCTGTGGAGTAATTTGACGGCGGGTTCTTGAGCAGCAACGGAAGCCACGAAAGTATGGAGTGGTCGAATCGAGTCCGAGTTGTGCATACGCCGTCCGTGGCACCGAAGGCATGGAGCGGTGCAAGCAAGCGAGGAGATGATGTCGAAAGGACTGGACGGAAGAGGGAGCAAGCCTACTCAAAACCGATGCCCTCGATGGAAAGCTCTATAGGAGTAACACCTCAGGCTTGAGTGAGGTGGATGCGAACGGCGTCGGGACCGATGAGGCGGTTGGGTCCGGTGCGATCGAGGTCGGTGGCTGGTTGTAGGAAACGGGGAAGAAAATCGACCTTGTCATTGAACAAGCCCTTCATATACCCCAAAGTGTGAGAGTGGGCGCAGAGGAATTCGAGGCAGCGCTGAACGCGAGAGTTGTGCTATCGTGATATCTCGAGGGATTTGTGGTCGGAGTAAATCATTAACTTGTCGACCAGAGGTGGCCGTGGAGGCGTCGGATGGCCCAGACGATGCTACCGGTCGCGAGGTCGAGCAAGGTCTAGGATCGTTCACTGTCGAGGGTCGTACGAGTGATGAACACGATGGGGCGACAGAACCGTCCGGTTGTTCTTGCTCGAGGGTCGCGCCGAAGCCACCGCGATTGGCGTCACAGTACACGCGAAAAAGGGCGAGAGTTGTCGGCAACGGCGCCCCAGTCCAGGTGTAATCCAAGGTCGGGAGAGTGGAGAGTTTGCGGAGAGCTTGTCGGATAATGACTTCTATTTCCGGGGTGAAAAACAAGATAACACCTTGCTTAAGCATGTCGTTGATGGGACGGAACCGGGTGAAACCTTCTTCGGGGGAGTACTCAATGCCTCCGTTGCGTCGGCGGAGCCCTTTGGCATTCTTGAGCATGGGCTTGTTGGTGATATCGGTGACCTTGTCGTAATAGGATAAGGAGGGGGAAGACGAGGAGGAGGACGGGGGAGAGAGATGCGCCTTCGATAATCGCCTACCCATTCTGGCTTTTTGGATCGTAAGGGTGACTGAAATGTTCACCCGAGGAAATAAGCTTACGACGACACGGGTCGTTGGCACACTGGAGAACAGTTGCCGGAGCTTGCCACCCTTGATGGAATACGCAACGTATAGTGTTCTCAACATGAAAACCTCTACGAGCAGTCAGTTCCCCATAAAACGATTCAGGGTGATCAATAGAACATGTTGTTTGCCCGCAACCCGCGACGATCAACCCCATGGCCCAGTACTAAATACCTGGTACAGAAGACGGAATGTGGATGCGGAGGTGGACGTATGTATAGAAGGATGCTTGGCGTTTGGATTCGGATTTGGATTTACGTTGCATGACGGCAACATTGCTGTCAATATGTTCTCGGTTGCGAGGAGCCCCGTCGATCGGAAACATTAAGGTACGAATGGCTCTGCGGAGGCAGGGGCGCCGACGGCAGGGATCCAGAGACACGACCAGAACAATCGGTCCTGCGTAATGCTCTACGAGAAAAACGTGGGCGCGCTGCAGCGCGAATGGGATAATGCTGCGCGGACCGAATGCCACGGAAGGGGTGTTGTTTCATTACAAGCTGTTATTAAGCATGACGAGCTCAATATCTTGCCGGAAGATAAGCTCGAAGCAAGCCGTTCGCACGACCTGACTCTAACATTTATTTGCGCTGGCCCTGTAGAACAACAAAGTCACACCAAGCGCTATTAATAGTTGCTCACCTTTCGGAGGCGTTCACCCAGGCCGAAAACATTGAGTCAAAAGATGCGACCCCTATCGTGGGATGGCTGAGTCCGCGGCCGTGCTGTGCTGGTGACTCTTTACATTATAGTTCGGATACCGAAATAGATCGATTCTCGAACGAGACTCAATAGCATAGCTGATGATGGAACCGTGATTCGTTTGGCGCCACGTCCTCCCTCTCGACGACAAGTGCCATCCATTGACTAACCGTGTGGCCGCCCACTAAACGTCAATACCGTAGAGCAGCGCCAGTGATATAGGCGTTGCTCTGTCGCTCCCCAGTGTATACCTAATTTTGAAGGTTCTTGGACGCTCGCACGAACGACGCTAATCTGAGGAACATTTAACTGCGGACAAGAACATTGTTTCGCTCGTAGAAACCCCATGCCCGGTAAACTGAGAAACTCTTCCTCCGCGCGCATGGCTCCCAGTATCGACCTAGGCTACGGTACGGGGGGGACGTTACGTTTAAGGCCTGTTTTATCTCAGCAGCCCGGAGGTACTCGAGCCGAGAGTGGTTATCTTTTCTTTCCCGTACAGCCTACTTTTAAGCTTTTGTTACTTTGGGTTTTCGAAGCTACTCCCGCAAGTGGCTAGCCTGAGCTACGATGGGGGTGATACCCTTTGGTCGAACCAAAAGGTCTCTGCCAGGGCTCCTCAGCTGAGCAACTACCTATATATCAGTTCGTGGAATGCCTAAGCCACGGGAGTGTGTGTCGTCAGGTTAAGCTATTAATAGCATTTTTCGGAGTCAAGTTTTGTCTGAGTACGGTTTGAGACGCGTTCAACACTCTTTGGGGACAAACGTTTCTGCCTGGCAGGGCTCTTAAAGTGAGAAATTACAGTACGTATGATACCCAATATATTTTGAATGCCGCGTATCTTTACAAAGGTATCTATAGTATACCTTCGCCCTCGGGATTGTTCGTCTTATGCTTCGTCAGATTTTGGGTGAGGTGTAGAGAGCCCATCAAGCAAGGGACTTCGTAGACTTGGGAGAGGCAATACCTCTACCGTTGCACGCGTCTTGGGTGGGATGAAGAGCTCCTTTAACGAGGAGCCATAGTACCGTCGCCTATTCACAATAGCTACCATGCTAACGAGCAGAAGCCAGTAGTCAATACCGAGTCGCTGACCGGCGACAGAATCGCCTGTAGCGAGCAGGTCACAGCAGCAGTACGAAGTGCTACGGCGGTACAGGAGTACAGCGGTATGTTAGATGCCGATTTACTGTACTATTACGGGGGACCCTAGTTAACAGGACCTATGGTATACATAAAAACCTATGTATTTAACCATTTTTACTATCAATATTTGGTCCTGTTAACTATGGTCCCCCGTAATAGATATGCGGTGGAACCCCGTGGTATCCGTTATCCCGGGTTGTATACGATCAAACTCTGAAACATCATCACCCGAGAGGCTCTTTTTTTTCGAGTTTAAGTTTCGCACCGCATGGTGGGGGCCTCGAGAGTTGTGTGATAGATCGACCGTGCACACGCACACGCGCTCACTCCCCCACTTCACTTCCCCTTATCCTCCTGAACCTGTGTTCTATTGGGCAAGACCGATAAGCGACGCTGCACTTGAGCGCCGTTCTTCTTTTCTATACTCTTCTGACAACTGGAGCTAATACACGACAACTAGTTGGTTTGCACCGGCTGATAGTGTTTGCCTCTGCTACGGGTTTCCTGACCTACTGCAACTCAAGAGCCGCCCACACACGCCCACTGCGGAGATTCCCCGAACAGGTTATGAGCCTCGATTTACGTATCCACAGCAGAGCCGCGAGCCATCATCATCATCATCGGAGAACGACAACGACTGAGGCCCGGGCAGCTGGAACCACTCACTGCGAAATTCTTCGTAGAGCTACTGCGACCACCACCATCTCGAGCTGCTGCGCGAAGAACGACGACGGACAAGAAGAAATATCACCGTAGAGCTGCCACGATCATCGCTGTTGGAAGCTACCGGTACAAAGGACTGAACACACCCGTCACAATCATCGCCATCTGGAGCTACTGCTGCGAACTATGAGCACACTACGGGTAGGTGCCGCTTGGCGCTGTGAGCCCTGGAACGTGAGTACGAGTACTACAGATGTGTACAACTCTCGAAATGGTAGAAATGCTCATTCAAGCAATTGGCGGAGCGATTTTGTTTTTGCGTACTCGAGTATTTCGTCGAAATAACGGGGTCCGCTGCGATACGCCATAATCTAACGCTTTCGTGCGTACCCGAGGGGCAGGTTCGAGACTACTATCACTGCTTCTGCTGCTGCTGCTGCTGCTGCACTGCTGCTAGAAGTAGGGAAAGACCGACTGCGCGTCAAAAATCCACGGGGGTACTTCAAAATCGAGTGCGGATACTTCGCTGATGCTACGTACGAGAGGAACAACAACTCTGTTGAAGCAGCAACAATTCCAACGAGAATGGGGACCTTTCAAGCGCATCGGTGGGTAAAACCCAATTCAATGGTACGCACCCCAACTAGTTAGGCGGTTCGTATGAAAATAACTGTTTCACGCTGAGCATCGCTCGTCCAGATGTGCTTCACGTACTTCACATACTGCAGCATGTGATGGAGAGGCACGTCAAGCCCAACACCACGACGTTGGGGCCGATGACTTCACCGCCAGAGAATCTCGAGCAACGCCAGGACGTGTATGGCAGAGCCAACCATAACAGTTTTGTTATCCTCCACTACTTCTTGATCGCCGAGGAACCGGCGAAGCTGCTGGCGATGAAAAACGTAGAGGGCGCACGCGGAACGCGCGACAACGGGCAAAACATTTCATGAAGATGGGATCAAAATACTTCAAGACCACGAACAAGACGATTCGCGCCCCTCAGGAGGCATTCGCGACTGACTACGAGCATGATGCCGGGACAAGCCGACAACTACATCAACGAGCTCACGCGACTGCGCAATTAACCGACCGAGATGGAGGAACCTATCACGGGCAGGCACTTCACCGACGTCGTTCTGCAGAGGGTCTGACAGAGGAGTACCGAGACGTCAAGCTGAGGATCTGGAAGGACCCAGACTGCGATGTTCCGAAGACACGGTATGTATTCTATGTCACCTCTCTACCTGGAAGGCCTGTCGAAGAACAAGACGGGCAGGATTGCTGGACGTTGATGATTTTGCATATTTTCCGCGTAAGGGTGTGCTACCGTGACAGCAGCAGTCCCATCGAGCATGCTTGTGCTCGTGGTAGCCGAGACGACCGGTCTGAGCCAAACCCCACCTGCTGGGGTGCCGTCAGTGTGTCGTCACTTTCACCAACTCTAAAATACGACTTTACAAAAAATGGACACAACAAAACTGAGGATATCCCATTGAGGGCAATACCAGTTGCACCGTACGTCTTTTATGTACAGGGGGCACAGAAACGTGGTACGATAGGCTGCAAAATACCAGGTGTCAGGTATGTACCTGGTACCTGGTAGGTATTACTGTTTTATCTTGATCGACAAAACTATCATTGTAATATTCAAGGTCATGTTCTGTAGGGTTTGAGGACTGAGGATAAGCGCATGGACGTCTTAAGATGTTACGGGTGCGGCTATGGAAGCCTTACAGATCTCGCAGAAGTTCCGGGTGTTGTTTGCAAGTCTTGCAAAACCCACAGAAGTTCCGAGCGGGTAAATGAATGCTGTACCCGTACCTGTACCCACCCCCCGGTGTTTTAGAAAGTGTCGGCTACCGGGTGTGTACCCCGGAAACATTACCCTACTTTCCGGGCATTTGCCCTACACAAAGGCCGGGTACGGGTATGGGATGCTGATGTACCCGCACCTCGGGTATATTATGGCACGGGCCTGCAGAACTTACAGAAGTTTCGGGTACGAGTATGAATGTCTTACAGAACTTACTTACAGAAGTGCCGGGTATACGGGTATGAATGTCGTACAGAACTTACAGAAGGTGTTGGTAGAGGAATGCCCGGGTAAATATCCCGGGTGTTGTTTTTGTTTGCACCCTATTATTGATAGGACACGTAAAACCTCGTGTAATAATAGTGTTTATTCTTGAGATGCAAAAATATTGTTTTCGGTATAACACCTTGCCTCCAACTGTGCACTCATCCTTTGTGGGCAGTACAACACCCTTGGCAGTTTGAAATGCTTTTTAAGAAGCAAAGTATGATAGTCAACACTGCTGTTCGACCCGCATCCTTTCAGGACTTTTCAATAAAACCTACGGCCAATAACGATGTCGTAGTACTTAGCGTACGGAGTAATATCGTACCGATTACGTCTGTCTGGTATGTAAAGTGAGATACGCACGGGTTCCAAGGCCTGTGTGTGGTAAGTTTGCGGCGTGCACCTTAGTCCATGGTTGAATCCTGACACAGGAATTTTATGCCTTTTGTATTGCCAGCTCATGCGCGTTTGTTTGTGCATTAGCTGTACAACAAGCGTTGGTCACACACCATAAGCGAAGCAGGAACGGTCGATACTGTGTTGCGACTCTACCAAGGAGTAATTTACTCTAGTCGCGACCTAGCAACGGATATACGCACCTAAAGTATATGCAGGTGAGTCGTACAGAGAAGTACGTACGCCGATCGAGTAACGAGAGGTGAAACCTTCCAGAAGATACTCGTACCTACAACGGTGTAAGTATCACGCAGAAGGTATTTACGGCACCCACTCGCAGCCAGTATCGTGCCAGGCAAAAGTTGGGACCTAATTATTGGGTAGTCTAGTTTGATACCTGGTAGATGAATGTAGCGGGTTCGACCGTGTCACCTCCATGGAGGGGTCGTATTAAGGGGAACTGCCATGCTGCCCAGCAGTGGCCAGTAGCCTATACCGGGTCGCTGACCAGTAACAAAAGTCGCCTGTCGCGAGGCCACAGCAGCTTAACTTAACAAGGCAACAATAGTAGAGCGACATGTTACAGGCCGGTTTGCTCGTAGACATGCGGTGGAATCCCGTGGGATCAGTTATCTAGGGTTCACATGCGGTAGGAACCCCGAAATACCAAATCGGGTTCATCCGAGGGTCCTGGTGGGGGTCTCGAGAGTTCTGTGATCGACAGGCCGGTTTGCTCATAGACATGCGGTGGAATCCCGTGGGATCAGTTATCTAGGGTTCACATGCGGTAGGAACCCCGAAATGCCAAATCGGGTTCGTCCGAGGGTCCTGGTGGGGGTCTCGAGAGTTCTGTGATCGACCGAACGTGCTCGCACACTCGATCACGGTATGCTGTTCTGAGTACTGGAGCTTTTACACGAAAACCGTTCGGTTGACGCCGGCTGATAGCTTGCCTCTGTTGCCGGCTGCCTGGCCTAACTCAGGAGCCGCGCACACACGCCCACCGCGAAGATTTTGTTAACATCGACTACATTATTTCGTTGCATCTTTTGGGCTTTCGAGTTTCTTGATACGCACCGCCAAGGAGTGAGGCACAGATCCGCTCGAGCGTCTGATCAAAAATCCGCAGCGAAAAAGGGAGCGCTTCCCACCTTTGCGATATCCTTTGTATCCGCGAAAAACATGATAGCAATAACAATAATAGTGGTTTACTTCCTTTGTCCCAGGTGAATACTTAACGTAGTATAATGCCCTTTTCGACCGAAGTGAGACTCCTCTCAGCGGCAAGCAAGATGCTCTGTCTTGACGGCATGAAATACACATGCAACAGGTATGTATACCGACCGACGGGTATAGTGCTTGTGTATACATAATACAGCAAGCAGTACATGCATGCATATACAAACAGGAATCAAATTGCAAACATGAATAATAAAAGAAAAAATACGTGAGAATGCACATGGACTGCCTTTGTGTGCAAAGTCAAGACAAAAGCCCCCCCTTCGCGGTGAGTACTACCTTTCTCCGTGTTCACAAGTGCTACGTACCACACCAGAAACAGACTGCAAAAGTCTCCCTGGGCCCTTCTTCTCTACCAGAGTGGTCTTGTCGTCGCCCCCCCCCCCCCCCCCCCCCCCCGATCGCGCCTTGGTTTGATATTTTATAGCTAAAAACGAAAAGATATTTTTAAACGTCACCCCCTGTCCACCGCCCCCCCCGACCCCACCCGCTTCCTGCACCCCGACCTAAGATCTAACGAAACCCGCTAGACTGAAAGCAGTCGTTGGCGGACGGACACTTAGTAAGCGCGTAGACACAGCCAAACCGTCCCTAGACGGTCAGTAATAGATGGAGCAACCAACTCTTCCGACCGTAATAAAACAACACAAAAAAAGTAAAAATAAAAAACGAGTCGTGCATGAAAAAGTTTGCAAAGGGTGCGTTGAGTACATACGAGTACATACAGGGTATACATACTGCTGTGGGGCGTCCGGGTACGAAATCTGACCTGATTGATTTGGTAATACCCGGGTAGGTACCCGGGTATCACTAGAGCCATCCTCGGATAGGTACTCGGGTGCTTCCGAGGCATGTATACCCGACAAAACACACCCACCCTTGGATTTCTTGCTCCGAAAACAACATCTTCTTCGTCGCGCCTGACAGATAGGTGCCAGCCTCCGGCCGACGTTGCATGCTCTCCTATGCTTCGAAGCACAACAAAAAAAAAGAGGTAACTGCCGCTAGCGCTCGGACTTCCGAATGGAATAACCCGGTGAGCGCGAGCGAGGGTGGGCGAGCTGGCGAGGGGCTCGCGCAGCTCGACATAGTTCGGCAAAGCTCCCACGGCTCGGCGCAGCTCAGCGCAGCTTGTCCTAGCTCGGCGCAGCTCACATCCCTATGCGCAGCTTGCTCAGCATGGTACGGTGCGGAGAAGGTGTAGCGTGTCAGGCGCGGTACTCTTCTCATCCCCCTCAACACAAGTTACCAACAGGAGGCCGGTGCAGCACTCAAGATGCACGCAGTGGGTCGCAGGAGGCAAGCAAATTAGCGACAAGCTCCGTTCCATTCCTGACCACCGATGAGCTACAGGCGTGGGGTAGTAGTCCTACAGTCCAACTACCCCTTGAGAGAGCTTGTTAACCCCCCCCCCCCCCCCCTCCCCGTTTCTCCCAAAATCTAACGAATACCTATATATATACGCGTATAGGAAGCCAACCCTACGCACCATTACCGAGAAAAAGCGGTTAGACTATTTGCCATCAAATACCGTCAGATACTGCTGTCTGCTTCCAATCCGACCAACACACCAAAATCCCGAAGGGAAATACACAAACACACAAAGGGCTCCTGAAGCGCTCGCGACGAAGGCATCAGTGCAACAGACGGTACAGCGCGATCTCCCCGAGCCTACAGAGAAGAGCAAAAGCAAGCGTCACTACCACCACCAGCACCGCCACGAGTGTCCATCCTGCAACAGTACCACAGTAGCCTGGGACAACCGGGCCTAAAAGGCAAGCAGGACAACAGCCACCACCACTACCACCACCGCCAAGCTTGTCGTTCCGCACAAGCGCAGCTGCACGAGACGCCCGAGCCTACAATGCAAAATTACACCAAGCGCCTCATCACCTCCTCCGCCGCCGCCGCCGCTCGGCTTGTCAGTCCGGTACGATAGCGTTAACGATAACCATGACGATAACGACAACGATAACGATAACGATAACGATAACGATAGCGATAATGATAACGATAACGCCAGCGACATCGATGACGACAGCGACAACGATACCGGCGCGACCGACACCACTCGCACTATCAAAACACCTCGAACCAGAAATGTTCGCCGCACGGTACGCGAGCAAACCTAGCAGCGCTAGCAAACCTAGCAAAGCCAGAAAACCTAGCGAACCCCGCAAACCCAGAGCAGAGCCAGCAAAACCCGGCAAAACCCAGCAAGCCTAGCAGGGCCAGCAAACCCACCAAAGCTCCCACACCCGATGTGGACACCATCGATAGTACTAGCGCCTACCAGCACACCGTTGATGGTTGATGCACGCCTCCTAAAACCGAAGTCCTCAACTGAGCTCTGCAGCGCCGGCACCTGCGGTAAAAACTTAAGCCTTCTGGGTATGAATACACCGCGCGATTTTCTCCCAAAACAATAGGGTATCGCTGCGTCCCAGCTAACGGAGGTCACGGGTTCCGCTAACCGGCACGCTATCGTGAGACAGATATATAGACCACGGCACAAAATTAAATCGCGTCGAACGATCCGGTTCCGCTTCCCGCGCAGCACTCTCACCAAACTTTCGGAGAAACGCTGCCGCGCAAGCAAGAACGAATAATCCGCACACTTCGCGCGTAGACAGTTTGCAACAAAACCACAAAAAACGGTCTCTGCTAAAAGCAAGGACTACTCTCCGTGAGTAGACTGCTGTCCGCGAACGAACGAACGAACGAACGAACGAACGAACGAACGAACGAACGAACTACCGCTCTACTGATCGACTACTGACCGACCTACTGACCTACTGACCGATTGACTGACCGACTGACCGACCTACTGATAGACCTACTGACCGACCTACTGATCTACTGATAGACCTACTGACCGACCGATCTACTGATAGACCTACTGACCGACCTACTGACCTACTCATAGACGTACTGAACGACTAACCGAACGAAAGAAACTCACCGACGTAACCACGGCCAGTGGGCAGCGGGGAAACGAGACCTTCTGTCTCGCTCGGGCGAAGGACAGAAGGAAGAACGAGAGCCTTTTTCTCTTTCGTCGGCTCTCGTTGACCACCGCTACTACCACCACCACCCCCACCACCACCACAACCATCGTCACCATAACCCAAACGACCACGACCACCACCACTTCTACCACCGTTCGACACTCAACGTAGGGCAAAACCAACGAGGCTTCGATTCCACGAGTTTATAAAAATAAAGAAAGGAAAAAAGGCCGAGAAATACACGAGAAGCTCTTCATATATCATGAGAGCAGATACACAAACTCATCACCACCCCCTCCTTCCCCCCCCCCCCCCCCCCCCCCTCCCCCCTCCCGTATGCCACCTCACACCCGCGCAAGAGACAGACAACACCCACCAGGAGAATATAGACATCATCCATAATCAGCAACCTCTGCAATCACTCTTACGCTTCTAAGGTGCCCAAGGTCATCGAGAGTTTTCAAGGTTTTCGAGGTTCTTAACGGTTCTTACGGTTCTGCAGGATTTCAAGTCCCTCAAGGATATTCTTGAGGTTCCTAGTACTCTTAAGGACATTCGTAAGGATATTCTCGAGATTGGCAAGGATATCCTTATGGTTTTTAATATTCCTAAGCTTACTCAAGCTCCTCAGAAAAAACTTCTTAAGGTCCTTCTTAAGGTTTTTCTTGAGGTTTTCCTTAAGCTTTCTTGAACTTCCTGAGGTTTCTTAATATACCTGAGGTTTTTAAGGCTCTCAGGGCTGACAGGCCTTGAGCACTCCCGGCAAACACCAAAGGTCACGCGCCATCGCCGCCAGGTACTCCGCGGCAGCAGCTCGACCTCCGGACACACCCTAGAGAAAAGCTAGTCACGCTTACCGGCAAGAGATGCCGGTCTGCACGCGACAGCACAAACCATCCTCAACGCTATTAACCTCCGGTGGGAAGTAGGGTGGAAGGAAAAAAATATGCCAGGCACTTTTTGGTTTGACTCCTCGACTGGCGCACCCTTCTACACTACAATCAGCATAATACGGCCAAAGGAGAGGTCTTGACGCGTCCTACACGACCGGTATCCCATACTAAAACCCAGCGCAATAGGACCAACAGACGCTTGGAAGCGGCGCCGCCCGGAAACATGTATTCACCACTCGAATTGATATGTGCGTATCAAAAAGGTGGCGAAATTCCTCTCCAGAGTGAGGCCGAGGTTTGATAGAGAAGGGGGGAGGGGGGGGGGGGGAGGGATTCAGTCCAGCCCCTATCAGCGACGGCACTTGGAGATGCTGTCCGAGTCAGAGGTGAAGTCCGTGCTGTCCTCCAAGCATGCGCCGGATGGAAGGGAGTTGCCGACCCACCGGGTATCGCTCGACTCCTTGAACTCGAGCTCTTCCGTCCCGGTGAACGTGTTGTCTGTCGCGTTTTAGAAGAAGAAAGAAAATCGAGAGACAGTTTTTGTTTCGGGCGGTTGGAGGGGGGGAGAGAGGGAGGGGGCGGAGGCGGAGGAAACAGAGGGACGGAGGGCGGGGCGTACTTATTTGTTGACTGCCTTGAATCGTTTTGACCATTGATCGCGCATCCCTTTCGAGACGGAGAGGGGGGGGGGGGGAGGGCGGGGAGATATGGCCACGTTTTTGTTTGATGGTAACAGGTATACAAACTACGTGCTGAAACGATTACTTCTCTCTCGGGCTCGCCCACCTTCCCCTTTCTTTCTGAGGTCGAAAAAATTAAACACCACCACAACCACCACCGACCAACTTTACCCGACAATCGACCAACCGGTTCGGCTGCTAGTAACCAACGAACCCACGAATCAAAAACACAACCGAACCATACTTCCAACACGGTTGCGTCAAAAACAATCGTTCGGCGGATCGCACCCATGGCCTGTTCGACGGATCGTTCAACGGACCGTTCCACGGATCGTTCAACCGACCGTTCCACGGACCGTTCCACCGACCGTTCGACGGATCGTTCCAAGGAAAACATCCCGCGGATCGTTCGAATTGACACTCGTACTCGTACCGCGGCGGCGGCGGGCGCAAAATAAAACGTGAATCTTGCATCTCCGACAAAGGAACGCAGGGTACGTGGTAGCGCGACAACATATACCGGTATCGGCGAAGGAACACAGCCGAAGGGAAACCTATTCCACAAAATAACGCAGCGTACATATATGGCGTAACATATACTTGGTGTCGAGGGAGGAGCGTAGCGTAGCGTGACTACATTCGACGAAAAAGGGGCGTTATCGCAGCCTCCAGCCCTTACTCCACGAAACGTACCGATGAACTCGTTGGAGTCTCCCTGCGAGATTTTTACTCCGGTAGCGGTGTTGGACATGATGTTCTCCGAGAAGATGTTTTCGGAGGGACGCCCGTCGGACACATCCGGCTCGTCGGACCCTTCGTACGTGTAGAAACCCACTGGTCAGGTCAGGTCAGGTCAGGTCAGGACAGGTAAGGTCAGGGTAGGGTAGGGTAGGGTAGGGTGAGGTACAAGACAAGGTAAAATACGGGAAAGCAAGGCAAGGCAAGAGAAGGTGAGGTCAGCAGGGCAGGGTAGGGTAGGGTAGGGTAGGGTAAGCTGAGGTAAAGGGACAAGGTAAAAAAAGGACGGAAAAGCAAGGTAAGGGAAGGTCACGTCAGGTCAGGTCAGGTAAGGTCAGGGTAGGGTAGGGTAGGGTAGGGTAGAGTAGGGTGAGGCAAAAGACAAGGTACAAGACGGGAAAGCAAGGTAAGGTAAGGGAATCTGAGGTCAGCAAGTAGGGTCAGGGTAGCGTAGGGTAGGGTAGGGTAAGGTAAGGTAAGGTAAAGAGACAAAGTAAAGGACGTGAAAGCAAGGCAAGGTAAGCTAACGTGAGACAAGGCAAAAAAATGGAAAGAAATGCATGGTAAGGCAAGGTAAGGTAATGCAAGGTAACGTAAGGTAGGGAAGGGCAGGGCAGGGCAGGGTAGCGTAGAGCAGGGGGGGGGGGGGGGGGGGGGGAGGGTAGAGTAAGGCAGGACGGCGCAGGGTAGGGTAGGGCATGGCAAATGTTGAAAACAAAAATGGTGTTTCTCCAATGGAAACGAACCGGTGGGTTTACAGGACAGAATGCAAGTGTTTTTCGCCGTGCTGATATCGGCAGCGAGCCTCCCAACCGAGACAAAGAGCGCCCAGACAAACCTCCCACTTCGAAACATCTCCGGAAAACAAAATCCCTGAACAACATTGTCATTAACCCAAATTTCCACAGACACCAAAACTGCATCAACCAAACTTTCGTGAATCCAAAATTCACTCACCGGCTCCTACCCTGTCCCTAAAAAACACGAAATTACTTGAATCGATTGCTGTGCATCCAAAACAAAAGCCCCGAATCCAAACGAAAAAACTGACTCATAAGCAAGGCAAATAAAATTGAAACCCACCACCGGAGCAGCTGTCGAAGGTGTTGCTGTAGACCTGGTTGCGGGCGCTTCCGAGACTGAGCCGGATCCCGTACTTGACGTTTTCGAAGAGATTGTCGTAGATCAACGCATCGAACGACTCCAGCAAGGCCATGCCGGCGTCCTGCATGTCGTGCACATAGTTGTCTGCGGGCCATGCATGCACACGCCGGGTCGAAGGGGACATAAGAAAAGGTGTTTCAATCGGTTTCGGTTTTTCAAGTGTTGTTCTTGCACGCATCGGTGTTTGTTTTTGTTGATCGGAGCTTGTTTGTCCCATCGGTCTCGTCGGTCTTCTCAATCGGTTTATTTTCATCAATCGGTTTCGGTTTTTCAGTCGGTTTTTGTTTTTTCAAGCAATTCTGTTTTTATTAATTGACTTTGGTTTCTCTGTTTCGGTTTCCAATCGCTTCGAAGGTTTTGTGAAAAAAATAAATAAATAAATAAACACAGCACTTTTGCTGCCAAAAAAATCGTCTAAAAACACATTTTCGGAAGCCGCGTGTGACACTAAGGGCCTTCTCCACACTTTTTGAACCGTAAAAAAAACACGCAACGACCACAGATCGTGCGTGGACCGCTTCTAACCCGTGGCATGCCTTAACCCTTTAGGATACAAACTTGCTTAGAATTTGAGTGGTTTGTCCTCGAAACGGGACTGCTGTCCCAAAGGATTAACAAGGACATTCTAATAAAAGCGTACAAAGTCAAGTATCAGTGATATTATCGTTATTCATGTTTATTTTCCCCTCTGACGATGTATGGTACATGTGTCACTCCGACAGTATTAAAGCAGTAGTAGTTAGTAGTAGTAGTAGTAGTAGTAGTAGTAGTAGTAGTAGTAGTAGTAGTAGTAGTAGTAGTAGTAGTAGTAGTAGCAGTAGTAGTAGTAGTAGTAGTAGTAGGAGCAGTAGCAGTAGCAGTAGCAGTAGGAGCAGTAGCAGCAGTAGCAGTAGCAGTAGGAGCAGTAGCAGTAGCAGTAGCAGTAGGAGCAGTAGCAGTAGCAGTAGCAGTAGGAGCAGTAGCAGTAGTAGTAGTAGTAGTAGTAGTAGTAGTAGTAGTAGTAGTAGTAGTAGTAGTAGTAGTAGTAGTAGTAGTAGTAGTAGTAGTAGTAGTAGTAGTAGTAGTAGTAGTAGTAGTAGTAGTAGTAGTAGTAGTAGGAGTATTAATAGTAGTAGTAGTAGTAGTAGTAGTAGTAGTAGTAGTAGTAGTAGTAGTAGTAGTAGTAGTAGTAGTAGTAGTAGTAGTAGTAGCAGTAGTAGTAGTAGTAGTAGTAGTAGGAGCAGTAGCAGTAGCAGTAGCAGTAGGAGCAGTAGCAGCAGTAGCAGTAGCAGTAGGAGCAGTAGCAGTAGCAGTAGCAGTAGGAGCAGTAGCAGTAGCAGTAGCAGTAGGAGCAGTAGCAGTAGTAGTCTCTCTTCCATAACTCTGAACCGACATATACATCCCGGTTTCCCCTCTTAAGGGCTCCTGCTTTGCGCCTTCCACCCGTGTCAAACCCTATCGGCCACATGATTAGAAATAAACAGGGAGCTTGGGACGTTTTTCGGAAGGTTTCTACTGCACTATTAATAGTATTTCCGATCAGTCTCGTCGGAAATTGGAGGGGGGGTCGAGCCTTTTGTTGTACAAGGGAGATTGGGATGTTTTGGGGCCTACAAATATCCAAATGTCCCCACCACTTCCGATCGGTCTCATCGAAAAATGAAGCGAGCTCGACCCTTCTTGCTACAGGGGGGTTGCGACGTTTCGCGGCATGTCCAAAAGCTTCCGCAACAGTAGTATTTCCGGCCAGTTTCGTCGGAAATTTGAGGGCATGCCGAGCCTTTTTTCGAAAAAAAAAGGGAGATTGGGACGTTCTTGCGGCATTTCCGCAAGTCTCTACCACGTGCTATTAATATTACGGGGGGCCATAGCAAATAGGACCAAATATTGTTAGTAAAAATAGGGAAATACATAGGTTTTTGCGTTTGCCGTAGGTCCTGCTTACTACGGCCCCCCGTAACTCTAATGCTACTGTACAGTAGTTCCGAACGGTCTCATCGGAGACACTTCTGGGGGTTGGGACGTTTTGCGCTATGTATGCACATGAAAAAAAAAAAAAAAAACTTTGTCTTTTTATTCTTTTCTTTTTTTTGCGGTCAGACGTGTGGGAATAGCTTACCGTACACCTCAGCGTTGTCGGAGCTGCGGTGGAGGAAGATGCCCGCGGCGCTCTCTCCGCCGTCGTAGACCTCATTCCTATAGATCTTCACGTTGTTGCAGCGCTTGGAAGCGATGATGCCTGCGATGCAGACAGCGGGGTGTAGCAGCGCAACAGAAATGGAAGAAGCCGGGCCATGTGGGGTTAGAAAGCATGGAGGGGGTACTCGTTTTCATGCATGGCCGCAATCGCATGACCTTAGCATCGGGGGGGCGAGAGAGGGTGGGGGGGGGGGCGTACTCATTTGTTTTTTTTTTTAGTCATTTGACCATTGACCACGTATCCCTTTCGAGGCGGAGCACCGGAGGGCGGGGGGGGCTCAAGTTAAGGGATACCATCCTCGATCTAGTGGGTATATATTTCAAGGCAGATCTCTTCCCGACCTGGTAAATGATCTATATAGCTCATGCTGCCGGGCGACGCCCACATTACCTACAGGATCTACAGTAGCACATGATTCCTGGTTAGGATCTGAGCTGCGCAGTTTCGTACGGAAACCTTTCGGCTTTCCTGTTGGTTTCTTGCGGCTTTCCTCCGGATGTCTTTTGGGTTCCCTACGGGTTTCTCGCGGATTTTCTGCAGTTTTCTCGCAAGTTTTCTTCCGGGTTTTCCTCCGGGTTTCTCGCGAGGGTTTCCTACGGTTTTCCTGCGTGATTCTTGCGAGGGTTTCCTACGGTTTTCCTGCGTGTTTCCTGCGGGGTTTCCTCCGGGTTTCTTGCGGGTTTCCTGTCGGTTAGTTCCGGTTGTAACTCGGGAACACGACACATGAGATGAATCGTAGATTGAGAAGTTCCATGCCGAAAAAGGATTCTGGTATTACGAGGGAACATAGTAAAATAGGACCTACGGTACATACAAAACCCTATATATTAACATATTTTTACCAACAATACATGGTCCTATCTACTATGGTTCCCCGTAATAGTCGGGTACTGGGATATCGGGGTAATGTGCGAGCCCACCGATGTCAGCTCGGCAGCTCTGGAATACATAACAAGAGAGAGTTCCGTGTTACTGTCCGGATGGAGTCAACCACGCGTTTCCCGTGCCAGCTTCACCCATACCTCTAGAGATCAATCGACGGTTTCTGACGGATTTCCTCCGGGTTTCCTACTTCGGCCTTCCCACCGCAGGTTTCCTACGAATTCACCGGCATTTCTACCCGTATTTTGTTTACATTTTTGTGCCGAAGTACATACACCCCACCGTGCCTGCCATCGCAGCAAAAACCTCGTTGGTTAGACGCCTCAAAAAACGATACGTACAACAACTACCTTCCTGCCGGCCCCCTACGGGTTTCCAGGCGTTACCGGCACATGTTTCGGAAAAGCACATGCCGCGTACTGCGAGAAGCGAGCGGGGTTGCGCGGGAAATATCTGGGAGCTGGTGCCGCAATCAGGACATATCTCGTCCTCCTCCGTACGGACTTCCAGGCGACTCTACGGAGGAACCTTGCACCGAAGCGTTGGGTATGACCCGCCGAGGACGCGCTCTACGATATAATAGAGGTATTAACCCATTTCCGCCACATATTTTTTTTGCTGGATGACGGGGATTCTTAACCCCCTTCGTACAACCATTCTGATTCCACGTGCGTTGTCCCCAAAACGAGACTGGGGTCCTAAATGGGTTACTAACCCAAAACCGTCGGAGTGCCAGTCTTGTTTCGAAAAACGACTTTTTCGGTATGCTCGGGCCGTGGGATTGTTCATCGGGTGAGAAGGTGCGGAGCTCCTCGAGTGAGTTAACCTCAGAAACGAAATGGGGCGCCTCTGCTGCAGCATTTGTCCGTCCGGGGTTGGCGTTGCCCTTAATCCTCGTGGTCCGGGGTAGGTTTTAGTACAGAAGTCTCCTCTCGGGGGGAGAGACGGGTTCTGCGACGGAGGTAGCGCATTTCCGCTGAAAAAAAAAATCCTGAATGATATGGGGCTTCTTAACCCTTTTAGAACTCCAGTCCCGTTTTGGGGACACCCCAGTCAAATTCCAAGTAGTTTGTCCCAAATTGTCCCCAAAACGAGACTGCAGTCCTAAAAGGGTCAAAACCCAAAATCGTCGGAATGCCAACCTCAATTCGAAAAATGACGTTTTTACATACTTGGGCCATGGGATTGTTCATCGGGATGCAACTTGATTTTAGCTGAAGGCGTTTTTCGGGTGGACTTCTATCGTACAACGCCTCGGGAAACTACTTAGGATCTATCTGAGTGGTTTTTCCCCCCAAGACGCAGGACTGACTGCAGCCGTAAAAAGGGTCCATTTAACATCCACGCCGCAGAAAAAAAATCGTCGGTTTCCTACGGGCCTCCTATACGGGGTTTCCTACAAAATCCCTCGCATTTTTTTTTACATCAAAGTTACCGTCGTTGCGTTGCCCACGAAACAAATGGTTGAATATCGATACATACGTACTAGGTTCCAAAAAACGATACAACAACAACAACAACCATTCTTTTCCGGCGGGTGGGTTCCTCTACAGCGCGGCTTTCCGGGCGTTTTGCTTACTTCTCGTTTTCCTTCAAGAGGCTAAAACTGTGCCGAACCACCGAAAATAATCATATACCAGGTATATCTACAGCAGCGGTAGGATAGCGGCTCTCACCATGGTTGCCGTTGCCGTAGACCTCGTTGTCAGCAATGATGAGCTCGTCGGAGTCGTCGTGGGGATCGAACCCGTAGAGGATGTTGTCGTGCATCTTGTTGTTGGTCCACACGCCTCCCTGGTGCCCGTAGGAGTACATGCCGTAGTACATGCCGTAGATGTCGGACCCCTGGATGTCGCCGTACACGTCCGTGCGGTCGAACACCTCCGGGTTGGACTTGTCCTTGCAGAACCCGCGGACCTTCCAGGTTAGCCCGTAGCTCTCCGCGTCGAACCAGCCGAGGTTGCCCATCGTGGAGTCGATGATGTCCTGGTCGTTGCACGAAGCATTCGGGCGGCGGCGGCGGGGGCGGCGGGGGTATTCATTTGTTGCTTGCCCTAAGTCATTCGACCATTGATTACGCATCCCTGACGCGTTCTACGATAGAGGTAGCACATTCCGGCCAATCTATTTTCTGAATGACGGGGTTCCTTATCCCAAAAAATCGACAAAATTTCAACATTGTTTCGAAAAATGACGTTTCCGTATATACTTGGACCATGGGATTAATCATCGGGATGGAAGCTAATTTTGTGCTGAAATCATTGTTCAGGTAGAGGTAATGCAGCTCTTCAAGTGAGTAAGTAGCCTCAGAAAAATTAGGGTGGACCTCTATTGTAGAAAGCCGCCCCTTTCGAGACGGGGCAACGCCCTATCCTACTCCTAACAGAGACACCTCCAACAGTCGGGGCGCTCATTAGGTCGTTTCCATATATTGCGCAGAAACTTTTAGCCAAATCTTATCCCCTTCCTGCTTCGCCAACTGTGGCCACCATCTACTGCAACTCCTAGGATAGCGATCGTTTTCTCGCTGCTATCTATAGTGTGCCAAACCCCTCCATGTCACGTTCGTCTATTTCCCTCATATCTTCTCACACATTCCGTTCCTCCTTGTGCATGTCACATTCTCCTACTGTGTGAGTTCTACTCTCTGTTGCCTCGCCACACGGGCAAACGTGTACATCTACTTCCTCCTCCTCCTGGAGGGAGGGAGGGGGGGGGGGGGGGGGGGGGGTACTCGATAGGAGAGATGTACTCGATATCATGCATGGCCGTAGTCGTATGGCCGTAGACCCTCGCGTCCCTACAATGCCGGGACGGAGCATGTCGGGTTTTCACCGACCAGGCAGACATCGCTTGCACCAAGCGCGAAGCGCCGTGACTTGTCCGGCGAGTCGCATGAAGGGTGAGCTTCATCCTACTAAGAACCGCTTGTGAGGCGGACTTGCTTATGGATGACAGCTTCAATGAGTTGATCTAATTTCCGGCGTAGGCAATTCCAGAGACAGCGACTGGAGTACTATGTAACTGCCTCTTGGGTGCCTTACCTTCAACGCTACGTGATACGATCATTCCCGCTTGTCCGGAGTAAAGGTTGTTCACCTCGCACAAATGGTCTAACTCGACAACCAGCTGTGGACGACCGCAAACAAAAAAACAAAAAAAAGGTACCCTGGTTGTCTAGTTCACGTAGTGAGCGGCATGTCTTACAGTGTCGCTGCCAACCGACGCCAACCCAACCTATATAAAATAGGAACGTAGGGGGAGGGGGGGGGGGGGGGCGTACTCATCCGTCGCTTGCCTTACTGCAGCAATTTCACCATTGGCCACGCATCCCTTTCGAGACGGAGCGGACCGGAGCGGGGAGGGGGGGGGGGGGGGGGGAGGGGGTGTCCGTGACGCACGTGACAAAAAAAACAGTCACGGAGGGAGCACCGCGGGAAGCGTCAGAAACGCGTAGTCTATACCGCGCGAGCAGCTAGCTGCCTTAACTGCCGCGCCTGAACACCGAATGAATGGCCACTCTCTGTCCAGAACATCAAAAGAGGACCGTGTACTCATCAATCTTGAACTAAAATATTCCCTATGCACATTTTCTTTTTTACCCATTGTGGGTCGAGACGTCTCACCATGCGGCACTCGCCCATGTCGTTTTTCGCGGCCCCATCGCACTCATCGCCCGCCTTGACTTCGCTGACGCAGTTGATGAACGAGCGGCCGTCCTCGTACGACGTCTGCTCCTTGCCCGAGTCGGTGTCCCAAGATGTCACCTGCAAGGGAGTCCCATATCATGCGAGACTCGTGAAGGAAAAAAAAAACTACAACAACAACAACAACAACAACAACAACAACAACAACAACAACAACAACAACAACAACAACAACAACAACAACAAACTACTTCGTACTATTACGGGGGACCATAATTAATAGGACCAAATATTATTAGTAAAAATAGTGAAATATATAGGTTTTTATGTATACCATAGGTCCTATTAACTATGGCCCCCCGTAAATAATAAAAAGTTGATTATTATTTACAGGGGGGCATAGTTAATAGGACCTACGGTACTAGCAAAAACCTATACCTGGTATATTTTAACCATTTTTACCAACAATATTTGGCCCTATTTACTATGGCCCCCCGTAATAGTCGTTTATATACAGTAGTCCTTTTACCTGGACGCGTCCGAAAAAAAAACATCAGAGGCCAAACAAAAAACGCCATAAGGCGTGCAAAAAAAATGGAGGATACGGCCGCAACAGGTAAATATTGTTCCTTTTTTTTCCAACTTTTCCAGTTTTTGTTGAGTCGATTCTATGTTTCATGCGACTACGGCCATTTATATGAGATCAAGTGCATCTCTCCTATCGAGGACACCTCTAAGTACCCCCCCCCCCCCCCTCCCTCTCCCCCCTCTCCCTCCTCTGTCTGGGGCTGTCTGGGGGAGGGGAGCGGGGTCGATCCTTGTTTTTTTTTTTTTTTTTTCGTGTACCCTTGGCGTGTTATGGCTGATGTTCGTAGGCTTCGTTCAACAGGCAGAGAGGCTGCGCGGTGTACGTACACAGCCGCCCAATGCTGTTCAAGGCCGTACGTGCCTACGGAGGAGAGACGTATCCTCTCCACAACAACGCACTGTTTAAGGGGGGCCATAGTTAACAGGACCAAATGTTGTTACTAGAAATGGCTAAATGTAGAGATTTTTATGTATACCATACGTCCTGTTAACTATGGTCCCACGCAATAGTAATAGATACGTCTCAAATCGTACACAGCTAAAAACACTTGTGCGAGTTCGCACACACGGGTCCGATCGTCGGTTCAGCGCTCGGTTCATGTCCAGAAAGGAAAAAGAAGAAAAAAAAAAAAATGGCGAAATACAGGAGGCGGTCGAGAGAGCCTCTTCCGAAAAACATATTCGCTCAACCTTACTAGTTTTTATTTTTTATTTTTTAGAGATGGAGTGAGCGATGACGCTATTATTCACGGATACATCCTTCCTCAGGTCATACAAAACCCACACGCGGTACCTGGTACTATATAAATATAAATATATATATATAGCACGCGCGATCGAACCATCACACGCAGCATGCAAAAATAAGTCGTTGCGACGATCTCACAGCCGTCGTGCACGTTTCTTTTTTTTGTTTTCGCTGCGTATGTATATCCCCTCGCTGCCTCGGCAAGGAATGCTGCGAGGCATGCCCTATCAGGCTAATAGCGAGTGGGGTAGGTCTTTCTGGCGGGTGTAAGGCCGGACTCACCCTCAAGGAGTGATACCTTCTCGCTGCTGCCTGTGGCCGCGAGGCTCAGGCGGCAGTAGAGTTGGGTCGTACGTGGTGCGTCAGGCACGGAGACCTACGATTCGCGCGTCTTTTTAGGCAGCTGCGGCAGAGCAGCAATGCTCAATCGGGGGGTCCGTGCGCGGAGGCAGGCGCCACCACAGGCCACACTACGGCACAGTCTATTGCGCCGGTAGGAGGCTGGATTCGACGACGAGGGAGGAGGGAGACTGAGCGTCGACGTGCGGGGAAGAGACGGATTGACCTCCCCCTGCGCGAGAATTTTTATTTCCCAGATCAGAACCGCAAGTGCGAGGAGCATTTTGTTTTTCAGGATGACGGAGAAAGGGAAACGACTGGAAGGGAATGGCAACGAGTGCACGCGCAAAGGAGTGGGTGGATTGGGCCAAGGCGATGATGCGGCCATGAAGAGCGGCAGGAAGACGGTGCATGGAGACCCATGATTTGCGCGCACACTATCATCACGAGAGAAGCAGTCATAGTTTGTTTTTCCCTGGTATTGTTTTTCACGAGGCAGAATAGTATCTACCGGTACTCGTCACTGGTCTTCGTAGTTTAACGAGTTGTATACCCTTCATGGGGAATAACCTACGCAATTATCAGGGACGTGGTATCATAACTGTGCTGCATCTTTTTGTGTCAGACAGTCCAGGAAGAGATGGCGATCGTTGATATTCGTGTGGTAGTAAGGTTCGATTGCTCCTTTTTTCACTGCATATCCGCGAGTCTTCACTCTGACAGCACTCCAGATAGCAGGCAGGTGTGTTCCTCTTTCGTTTTCACGACTACCGTGCGTTTCGTACGGTGCAGGCAGCACTTCAGACAGCATCCGCTGTAGTCAGCAGCCACGAGTTGGTTAGTGGTGGGAACGGGGGTACTCTTCTATATTATAGTTGAGAGGATATACCCGCGGCCATGTTAGTTCAGTTTTGCACATTGGTTTTATCTTGTGTGCGCTTTTTCCGTCTCGTGTATTTTGAGGCAGCCGAATTTTCGATTTTTTTTTGTTTTTCGGATCTTCCTAGGGCTCCAGCACCTTTGTGTGACCACGGACTCCTTCGTCAGAGAGTTAATGTGAGAACAACAACAACAACAACAACAACAACAACAACAACAACAACAACAACAACAATATATATATATTATATATACGGGGGACCAATACCAAGTATCAAATAGGACCTACGGCGCGCACAAAAACCTTACCAGGTACCTGGTATATATTCACATATTTTTTCTCAACACCATTTGGCCCTACTTACTGTGGTCCTCCGAAACAATATACATATGCACATTCAATTTCACAAAACACACACACAAACCTTAGTCTTCTTAAAGGACAAGTTTCCCCCGTGCGCCCGAACTTCGTAGAAGTCGTCGGGTCCGTTCGACTGGATTCTCAGAACGTCGGCGTCGCCGTCAGCGTCGGCGCCGTGAACGTACAGCGTGACGCCGTCCACGATTCGGAGGTCGCGCGCCAGCAGCCAGTGGCCGGTGGGGTCTCCGTCGGTAACCTCTCCGTCCGCGTCGAGAACGTATAGCTCCCCGTTGCTCCCCTGGCCCTCGTAGAGGGTTGTGAGCGTGGCGCACCCCCCCCCCTCTAGGTCTGACGAGGGTAAAGGCATGTTTTTTGGTTCGGAATAGGGGGGGGGGGGGGGGGGGGGAGAAAAGTAGATGGTATTATGTTTTCGGTTTGGGAGCAAAGGTAGACGGAGTGATTCTTGTTTGAAAGAGGGGGGGGGGGGGGTATGGGGGCAAAAGTAGATGGGAAAAATTTGGTCTGACGAGGGTAAAGGCATGTTTTTTAGTTCGAAAGAAAGAGGGGGGGGGGGGGGGGGGCGGGGGCAAAAAGTCAGGTGGCATGTTTTTGGGTTGAAAGAGAGGGGGGAGTCGCGTGCGGGGGGGGGGGGGGGGAGTAGATGGTATTATGTTCTCGGTTTGGGAGCAAAAGTAGACGGAGTGATTCTTGTTTGAAAGAGGGGGGGGGGGGGGGGGTATGGGGGTAAAAGTAGATGGGAAAAATTTGGTCCGAAAAGAGGGGGGGGCGGGGGGGGTGGAAGCAAAGTACATATATAGATGGTATGTTTTTTTGGTTCGGAATAGGGGGGGGGGGGCAAAGTAAGGCGGCATGTTTTTGGTTCGCAAGAGGGGGGGGGGGGGGGCGTTACAGTTGCATTGCGATGGCGTTCTGCGGTAATCGAGCCACGATAGTATTAATACTATGAACAACGTAACGTGTATTTTTGGAGGGAGGGACGATCTAGTGAAAGCCTTCAGAAGCTCCAGCGTGAACAACATACATTGCTTTTTTTACAGGAGGCAGTAATATCGCAACAGTGGGCATAAAAGGTAGATAGACCTTGTGCATAGGTTTCTTTTTTTATCCGGGGATTCCTTCTTTCAGGAATGTTTTGATTGGTCGATGTCGAAGCTCATGCTGCACATTTTCGGATGGCAAGCATAATAATAATAATAATAATAATAATAATAATAATAATAATAATAATAATAATATCCCAAGACTGCACAGATCGCACTCACACATGGTAGACGAGGTCACCCGCACGTCCGCAACCCGGTCGCAGGACGTCGGAATGGTTCCGCCGGAAGACCCCGGCGTGGGAGCCGGCGCGGGCGACGACGCCTCCACACCTGTCCAAAAAAAAAAAAAAAAAACACACACACACACACACACAAAGCACGAGTTCAGCATTGCTTTTAATATTATTTCTCTTGCCATCCGACAATGTGCAGCGTGATCTTCAACATGGATCACTCATAACTTTCCCGAAAGAACAAAACCTCGGAAACAAAAGAACTATTAATACAGCAGTGAAACTTATTTTTGCCAGTAAAACTTATTTCTGCCACCTGACGACAAAGTTTTACGTACAAGGGCGAGGAGGAAATTAATTACCAGGCAACGTATTTTACTGCTTGAGTGAAGAAACTTGTTTTCGGCCTGTACCACACCTGCTCTTGTTACTATTAATATTATTAATAGTAGTCGGCGTACCCACTGCCTGTATTAATATTACGGGGGCCATATTAAATAGGACCTGCGGTAAACACAAAAAGCTATATATATTCGCTATTTTTTCTATCAACATTTGGTCCTATTTACTGCTGTATGTATGGTCCCCCGTAGTACTAATAGTACATTGTGTAACACGTGGCGTACGACACCCCTTGCCCCTGACGAAAAAAAATGCCTCCTTACCGATTTCGTAGGCCGTGAACCCGAGGTACCCTCCGCAGATCAAGCTGTCGTCGCCCGGACAAGGGTAGTCGCAGTTGCCCACGCCGTTCACGTCGAGCTCAACGTCTTCCGCGGCACACCTGCCCAAAGGGTTTACAGTGAATTGGATGGGGGGGGGGGGGGGGGAGAGTGCGCACTCATTTGTTGGTTGCCGCAGTCATTGCATCATTGACCACAAAACCTCTTCAAGAGGGAGTTGGAGGGAGTTGGAGGGGGGGGGGGGGAGGGGGTGTACTCTATAGGGGGGCTGTGTGTTCGATCGGAGAGATGTACTCGATCTCATGTATGGCCGTAGTCGTATGCGCGTACTCATTTGTTGCTTGCCTTAACCATTTGACCATCGACCACGCATCCGCTTCGACAGGCAATTGGAGAGGGGGAGAGGGAGGGGGAGGGAGGGGGGGGGGGGGGGGGTAATCCTTTCACCATTGACCACGCATCCCTTTCGAGAGGGAGTTGGAGGGGGGGGAGGGGGAGGGGAGGGGGGGGGGGGGGGGGGTAACACCGTACTTCTGAGCTCCTGTGTGCCGGCAGGTACTATTGATAGGGTACGGACGGGCCGTCCCGTCTAGAGTACCCTCCAACGTTGTAGTCTAGTTTAATGCTCTGTGCGTTCAAATTAGGTTTGGCCCCAAGGCGTGACCTACTCAGTATCACCTACGAGCAGCCCAATCAGGCAGGGCTATCCGAGTACGCTGCCAGACGCGTTCTGCGATAGAGATAGCTCATTCGCGCTGAAATTGTTTCTGCATGACGGGGTTCCTTAACCCAAAATCGTCGGAATAAGGCCAATCTTGTTTCGAAAAGTGGCATTCTTGTATACTTCTGGCCATGGGATTATTCATCGGGATGCAATTCGGTTTTTGCTGACGTCAGTTTTCGGGTGAGGTACGAGTATGGAGCTCCTTTAGGAGCCTCAGAAAATGTAGGCCGAACATCTCTCGTAGAACGCCTCTACAGTAGAATTGTCACTTCTCGCCAGCATAGTTTCAACCTACATACAGCTAGCTCTGCGCGCGAGCTCCCGTCAATAGACCTTGCCGGTCGTATGGGGGTCCGGGGGTATTTGTACGCACAAATAATACCTTTGCTTTCGACAGACCACAGCCGAGCAAGTTTACTTCACCCCAGCCATCTTCCATATTTTTCAAATCCCAAAAGAATGAAGCAGCAGCAGCAGCAGCAGCGCCGTCGAAAAAAAAAACAAAAAATCGAAATATATTATTAATAATATTAATATTACGGGGGACAATAGCTAATAGGGTCTATGGTATACATCAAAACCCCTGGTATATATTTTTAACCATTTTTACTATTAATAACAGTATTTGGTCCTATTAACTGTGGTCCCCCGTAACAGTAAGCGCGGTCATTTTCAGGCCTGCTGAAAGCGGATGAACGATACGGGAAGGAGTGCTATCCGTAGAATATGCTGGTTCACACCTCTTTGAGCGAAGTTTCAGAGTTCGAATCGTGCGATGCCACTTTTTTTTCTGTTCGTCGGGGGCTCTCCGTCACGCGCTGAGCTACGCGCTGAGCTAACAGCAGTACCGTCGTACGCCGTATAGCACTTAATCCCTTTAGTACCGCAGTCCCGATTGGGGGGCAAACCAGTCTAATTATATGTAGTTTGTCCCCTTAACGGGACTGCGGTACCGAAAGAGTTAAAAAAGTTAACAAGACCCCTGGGACGAATTTCAGACCCGGTTTCCTCCAAAACATTGCGGGGGGGGGGGGGGGGGGGGGGGGGTCGGACACAACGAAAATCATGGCGTTGGAAATATTTATTTCGTCGAGAAGGTTGCATGTATGATACGTAGACGCATCGCTGGTCGTACTCAGTACGCCCTCCCTGTTGCCGAGAAACCGTGCCTTCAAAGATCGTCCAAGAGGGTGTGTTATCTCATCACCCTATGAATAGTGTGACAGTGATATTCGGTAGGCTATTATACCTTGAATTATACTCAGACAGCGCTGACGGAGTGTTAATAGTCTACTATTTACGGGGGGCATAGTTAACAGGACCAAATATTGTTAGTAGAAATGGTTAAATATGTAAGTTTTTATGTATACCACAGGTCCTATTAACTATGGTCCCCCGTAATACTGTAGTACAGCAGTAGGCTATTCCTTCTAACTTAGTCTCAACCTATATTAATAGGAAGATATTATACGAACGCGTAGCCTGTTATTACGGGTGATCATAGTAAATAGGACTTATGGCACACACGAGAACCTACATATTTACCTTTTTTATATATCATTATTTGGTCCTGTAAATTATGGCCCCCCGTAATATTAGTAGTAGTCTACTCAGACGGCGCTGACGGGGTAGGCTACTGCAGTACAGCAGTAGTTTATCTCCTAACCAACACAGCAATTTGAACTTACTGTCCGTGCCTACTGGGTCTACTGCACGTTCAGCCTTCGTTGTTAAAGAAGGGGCATTAGCCTCCTAAATACCATCATACTAATAATATACAAACGCGTAGCCTATTTATTACCATATCTAATTTCGGGAAAGTTATGAGTGATCAATGTTGAGGATCATGCTGCACATTGTCGGATGGCAAGAGAAATAATAAAAAAAAATATGTCCGTATATTCAGACAGCGCTGACCGAGTAGTCTATTAACAGTACAGTGGTTCATCCATCCTCACCAACACGGTTTGAACTAGACACTCTTTTAGTACCGCAGTCCGTTTTGGGGACAAACCAGGCAAATTCCAAGTGTTTTGTCCCCAAAACGGGACTGCGGTCCTAGTAGGATTGAAAGCTACAATAGGGTGCCTACTGCAGCTTCAAACCAGAGACGTCAGGAGGCATGTCAAGCGAGGCAAAGCGTGCGCCGTCAAGGGCGTAAGGCCGGTTGTTCCACACTAAAAACTAGTAATTTGGTGTCAGTCAAGGTACGTCAAGACAGAGCTGCTGTCAGTCGAGGGGTGAGAGTGCCGTCTCCTGACATATTTGCTTCAAACAACAACGGTTACAAGGGATCGGATAGGAGCGATAACCTACGAATCACACTATTACGGGGGACTTTTAGAACCGCAGTCCCGTTTTGGGGACAAACCACTTGAATTTTGAGTGGTTTGTCCCCAAAACGGGACTGCGGTTTTACAAGGGTTAAGAGGACCTATGGTATACATAAAAACCTAAATGGTATAACCACTTAACCATTTCTACCAACAATATTTGGTCCTAATAACTATGGTCCCCCGTAATATTAATGATCTATAATAATCTATCCAAACTACGGTATGAATAGTATATCGACCGACCGATTCTTCAAAGTGTTGACGGTTCGTATGTGCTTTTTATACCTGCACCTCATACACAAGTTCCGCAACTTGTTCGGACGAACTGCTGAACGAAAGCTATTGCCGACCCTCCGCCATTGGAGACCCTTCTAACCCCTACTGTCTGTAGTACTACTATAGCATACGCTTATAGCCGACTATTACGGGGGACCATAGTGAATAGAACCAGATATTGTAAGTAAAAATAGGTAAATATACAGGTTTTTGTGTGTACCGTATGCCCTATTTACTATGGCCCCCAGTAATAGTAGCCATTCAGACAGCGCTGACTGAGCAGTCTACTGTAGTACAGTAGATTCTACTGTAGCACAGTAGATTCTACTGCAGCGCAGTAGGTCCCACTGCTGTAGCATAGCAGCTTCTGCTGTGCACAGTAGATTCTACTGTAGCACAGTAGATTCTACTGCAAGCGCAGTAGTTTATCCGTTCTTACCAACAAACTCAAAATGCCAACGGCCGGGGTCGACAAAAAGAGGTTGACAGGACTATTACGGTGGACCATAGTTAACAGGACCTATGGTATACATAAAAACCTATATATTGAACCATTTTTACTAACAATATTTGGTCCTATTAACTATGGACCCCCGTAATAGGAGGACAGACGGTTTTTGTGTGTACCGTAGGTCTTGCTTAACCCTTCTAGAACCGCAGTCCCGTTTTCGGGGACAAACCGGTCAAATTCCGAGTAGTTTGTCCCCAAAACGGGACTGCGGTTCTAAAGGGGTTAATACGGTCCCCCGTGATAGCAGAAACTTTCAAGATGGGGAAAGCGCGGTAAGTTTTTGGTTCAGAGGATAACAAAGGGAGACTGATATTACCACTACAGCAGTACTGTTCACAGAGGTCGCTCGATTCAAGTCAGAATGCTTCAAGAAGGAAAAGCGGGATAATTATTGGTTCAGAGACTACTATTAATATCAATACCTGGTATATACTACTGCGGTAATATAAGATATTCAATTCAAGTCGGAACGGAACGGAACATGCACGTATAGCACGACACAATACATCGTCGGAGGGAAAAATAAATCGAACGCAACCGATGGACACAAACAACCACGCATCTGTCGCGAGACGGAGGGGGGGGGTCGCGTACTCATTTGTTGCTTGCCTTACTCATTCGACCATTGACCACGCATCCCTTTCGATACTACTCCTAACAAATAGAGACAACTCCCAACAGTTAGTTGGGCGCACGCCACGTTGTTTCCATAAACTACACACAGTACATAGAAACTTCTTGCCAATGCCCAAGGGGAGGGGGGGGGAGCCCTCCGACTATTGCAGATAGCTACGAGGACCAAACACAACGACGACCCGTGCTATAATATATATATATTATATAAATTATATATATATATATACCAGGCCTGTGCCCGCGCAAGAAAGGAAAGTTCCCGCGCGAAAATTCTGATATCCCATTCCTGCGCCACGGAAAAGTGTAAATCTCGTTCCCGCACACGCCCCGTGGTCGCCACATACCCTAAAAAATGGTTCCGCTTAGTCCCGGGGTCAGTCAGTCACTGAATCTCGCGGGATGTCCCGGAAGTACCGCAGAGGTAGTAGCACTTTTGGGGCAAGAACAAAAATTGGCCGAAAGGGCTCCTTAAGGGCACTGACAACACTACCAAATACCATTGTAATTCCCTTCACGCTATATATTTTGGGGCAAGAAACAAAATTGGCCGAAAGGGCTCCTTAAGGGCACTGACAACACTACCAAATACCATTGTAATTCCCTTCACGCTATATATTTTGGGGCAAGAAACAAAATCGGCCGAAAGGACTCCTTAAGGGCACTGACAACACTACCAAAACATCGTGGTAATTCCCTTCACGCTACATACTATATATACCGAGTGACACTATCACACTGGGTGATAACATAACACACCTCCTGGGACGAAGTTCAGGCCCGGTTTCCTCCAAAACATGGGGGGTACACAGAACGAAAATGGTGTCGCTTTGGAAATATTTCGTCGAGAAGGATGCATGTATAGATGTAGACGCATCGCTGGTCGTACTCAGTACGCCCTCCCTGTGGTCGAGGTAACCCAGCCTTCAAAAACCGTCCAAGGGGGTGTGCTATCTCATCACCCTAGTGTGGTAGTGTTATACGGTACTATAATACGTTCGATGCATACCTACCTGGTACGGTATCTAGAACATACAGCGGGATAATCCATCTCGTCTTCGTGAGTGAGATGGAGAGCTCCTCGAAACGAGGAAGGAGCCTCAGAAGCAGCACGAGTCGGACGGCACGATCGACCGTGCGTCGGCGCGACAGACCGGACGACGGCCCAGAACCAACACCAAAAACACCGAGCGACAGAGAGAGACCGGACGATCGACGGTACCGGAACGATGGCGGTCGGGCCAGCAAAGGCGAGAGACGAAGACCGGAGTGCAAGCAGGCAAAAAAATGACGCGACGACGAAACGGCTCTCATGCAAGCAAGCTCCCCGAGGTTCCGCCGCGCTTCCGAGGTTGCGCCGCGTTTCCGATGTTCCGCCGCGTTTCTGAGATAGCGCCGCGTTTGCGAAGTTGCGCCGCGTTTCCGAGGTTCGGCCGAATTTCCGAGGTTCGGCCGAATTTCCGAGGTTGCGCCGCGTTTCCGAGGTTTCCGTTACGACGAGCGCCGGACGACGAGCGCTGGCCGGCGCGGCGCGTGGCAGCATTTTTTCGCCAATGGTGGTAACCCACCCCCCCCCGATTAACTCTAGTAGTATATACAGACTAAAGGACTTCGAGATACACTGCGGTGTCCGTGCATACCCTGGTATACATACACCAGGGTATGTCCCCGACTAATCTGTTTAGTTTCGCCTACTTTGATTTGAAAGACAAAAAAAAAACTACGGCAAAGAATACGTCTGCCGTGAAATATCCATGTGAGTGATCAATCAACGTTGAAGCGTATGCTGCCTAGAACAATGATAGTTGGCAAAACATCACAGTAATATGTGATATACTGCGTCCTCGTGTCTCGTACGGGATAAATCTGCTGTTTTGACAGTTGCAAAAAAAAATAACGCACGCACGGAAGGTCGCATCAATTCGAGCTGCGAAAGCATCGATGAGCCCAAAGATGCCAGGAGACATGTAAAAACGACGCAATACCTGCGTGATCAAGGGTGTAAAGGGCCGAGTGTTCTACACTATACCTTATTACGGGGGACCATAATAGTAAATAGGACGAAATAGGGTTGGTAAAAACAGGTAAGCATATAGGTTTTGGGGGGTGCCGTAGGTCCTATTTACTATGGTCCCCCGTAACAGTCGCTTGGTGCCAGTCGAGGCAAGTCAAGGCAAAGAGTTGCTGTCTGTCGAGCGGTGAAAGCGCGTCTCCTGGCATACTATTTGGATGAGTCGTTGCCGTGCTTGGCATCAGGGTATCGTATACCTCGCCGCCGTATGAAGCGCAAGCCCAATCATGTAGGTGAACTCCCATCTTTGAAAAGGGAACCCTCGTGATAAGCATCTGCCTTCTAGGGGTACAGCAAGGGTCCCTCTATAGCGCCGGTTTAGTAGCGCCGGTGTCGCCTGTGCTGCCGGTGGAATCGCTTGGCATGGATGGGATAAACCCGTGTGGCAGAGTGCGGGATGCTGCCTATTGCCGCCACAACGCCTGCGTACCGGCCCGGCACGTACCGGCATGATAGAGGGGACCACCACTACTGCTGCACTCGCACCGGCATACAAAAATTATGCAATCGGTACGGGCACTGACGATGAGTAAGGACCACGAAATCGTATGCCATAAAAAAATACAGTAGAGCAGTATGCACCCGTTTTAGGTACACGGATGCGTATGATATTCCATGGTATATATAAACACCAAGCGCCTGGTACGGAATTCAAGGCCCCTCCATAGTATTTGCGGGGGGCCATATTAAATAGGACCTACGGTACACACAAAAACCTACATGTTTACCCATTTCGACCCGTTCTACGATAGAGGTAGCACATTTCCGCTATTTTGTTTCTGAAAGACGGGGTTCCTTAACCCACAATCTTGATTTCGAAAAAAACGTTTTGTAGACTCGGGCCATGGAATTATTCGCCGCGATGCAATTTCATTTCTTCTGAAATCAGTTTGCGGGTGAGGCATGGAGCTCCTTAACCCCTTTAGAACCGCAGTCCCGTTTTGGGGACACACTACTTGAAGTTTGAGTGGTTTGTCCCCAAAACGGGACTGCGGTTCTAAAAGGGTCAAGTGAGGAGCCTCAGAAAAAAATGGGGTGAACCTCTATCGTAGAACGCCTCTTTTTACTAACAATATTTGGTCCTATTGAACTATGGCCCCCCGTAATACCACACCGGTTAACAATCCCATACGTGCCAAGCGATTCGACAGGCACTTATATAGCGGGCAACCGGGGGGTCATAGTAAACAGAACCTACGGTACACACAAAAACCTATATACTTCGCTAATTTTTCACCTACAATATTTGGTCCTATTTACTATGGTCCTCCGTAATATACTGTATCGGTGTGTCGCTCAAAAGTACAGTGTGGGGCCCGCCAACAAAAAAGGACTTTACCGAGGTAACTTGACCAAGCGTTGGTATCGTGCTGTCAAACCTCCAACAAGCTTTCGCTCGACCACAGGCTATTATTTTGTGTATCTAGGTAGGATTTAGTGTAGGATTTAGTGCGTACGGGTAGCGTTCGACGCTTCATTTGTTTTTTATGCCATTTTTTTCCCTATCTATCCCATTTATTATTCTCGCCCTGCTACGGTACACTCTCCAGCTCCCTCCTAAATCATCCGGGCACATATAACGCCGCCCCCCCCCCCCCCCCACATGCCCCGTCCCGGCATTGTAGGGATGCGAGGGTCTATGGGCATACCACTACGGCCATGCATGAGATCGAGTACATCTCTCCTATCGAGTACACCCCCCCCCCTTCCTTCCCACTGCGGATGATGTGCCTTTCATTTTTTTTTCGCTTAGTACGACCCCTCCACTCAAAATGATCGGAAGCGTCCCCCAAAAACGTGCGCCTTATGTTCTTACTCCAATAGACGCGTTCTACGATAGAGATAGCACGTTTCCGCTAACTAGCGACAAAAACTGCATGACGGGGCTTCTTAACCCACTGTCATCGGGATGGCAATCTTGGTTCGAAAGCTGACGTTTTTGTGTACGTGGGCCATGAGATTACTCATCTGATGAAATCTGATTTATGCTGACGTCAGTGTTACGGGGTGAGGTATTGGAGCTCCTTAACCCTTTTAGTACCGCGGTCCCGTTTTGGGGACAAACCACTTGGAATTAGAGTGGATTGTCCCCAAAACGGGACTGCAGTGCTAAAGGGGTTAAAGTGAGTCGGAGCCTCAGAAAATTCAGGGTGAACCTCTATTATCGTAGAACGCATCAATATGAACAGTATTTCTTGTCGGTGGGGCCGTCCTGTGTCATGCGAACCCGGTAAACGTGTAAGCGTACGATGGATGGATATATAACGGGAGTATTAATGATGTGCACTGAGGGACCGCCAGGCCGCTAAGGGGGAACGGGGGTGGGGGGGGGGACCGGAGCACTGCTTGCTGCCAATGCCGTGGGGCCGAGGAGTAGGTACCTGGTATAGTATTAATAGGTATGGTGGGTATAGTATTAATAGGTATAGTATTAATAGGTACGGTGGGTATATTATTAATAGGTATAGTATATAGGCGTAGTAGGTACCAGGTGTAGTATATAGGCATAGTATGTATAGTAGGTACCAGGTATATTATAATAGGTATGGTGGGTATAGTAGGTATAGTGGGTATAGTAGGTATAGTATTAATAGGGAGAGTATTAATAGGTATGGTGGGTATATTAGGTTATGTATAGTATAATATGTATGGTGGGTATAGTAGGTATAGTATTAATAGGTACCTGGTATAGGATAAACGAGGGTTGGCCACGGGAGGAAGGCACGAGCAGGAGGCTTCAAGAAGAGAAAACGATATATCTGTTTGTTCTCTTTGGCAGAAGAGAGCCTACTACTATTAATACTACCACTACTACGGTATTAAAAGATATCCGATTCAAGTCGGGCTGAAACATGTTTATTGCATAGCATACAGCGAAAATAATTTGATGCGAGTCGACGACTTAAGAAACGGCTGAGGTGTTCTCGCGATAAAACTGAAGGTACGAAGAGTACTTAGTGGGGAATGAGGGAGGAGAGAGAGTCTGCTGTGTGACCCCGGATCAGACTTTCGACTCTTATTAACAGCAATAATAATTAATAAGAAGGGCATACATACTCGTACACACATGAAGGGCGAACAGGATGGGAGGGAAGAGAAACAAAATACGTACGTATGTATCGGGGGGAGGGAAAAATACGTTCAAAAAAAAAAATGAACGAACGGACGAACGAACGATGGATGATGTTTTTTTTTTTTTTTTTTTTTTTCCATCCCATTCATTATCTTCGCACATCTTCTTCTCTCTCTCCTTCCAACTCGTAACTCAGATCCGGGGTCACATAGCAGGCTCTTCTCCCCCCTTCCCGCTACGGTACGTGCCTTCATTTTTTATCGCGAGAAGATTTCAGCCTTTTCTTCCCTCGTCGACTCGCATCGAATTGTGCCTACCCACGCTGCAAGGCGCTCTCAACAATTGAATCCCTTTTTTTATTTTTGCAAATAAAGTCAAAGTCCGACCCTCCTAGGGCTCGAACCCAGGACTCAAACAAGTAGAATTCGAGGTTAACCACTTGAACCACCGGGGCGACCGGCCATGATGTGAACCTGACACGTACCAAGTATGACAGCAGATAAATATATCTATGATTGAATATTACTATTGATAGTACAATAGCAGCACCCACCACCGCGAAACGCTCGCTTGCAGCGTGTATACCAGGTATGCGTGGTGTAACAAAATAAGCCGAAATTCTGAGAAAAACAAAAATCGCGGGAGAAAAGCTACGGCCCAGCTCGACTCGAAATATTGTCCACATTTGCCATCACCAGTCAGCTATCCTGCTATCCTATACCAGGGGCCACTACTAGGGAGGGGCATATCAACCCTTTTAGAACCGCAGTCCTGTTTTGGAGGCAATCCAGTCAAATTCTAGGTAGTTTGTCCCCAAAACGGGACTGCAGTCCTAAAAGGGTTAAATAGGACCTACGGTTCACACAAAAAACCTACAATCTAGCAACCAGTTTCTCGTATCATACACAACGCACAGCACACGTACTACTACTGCACCAGCGAGTATCACATCATGCTCTATTTATAGAGGGACAACGGCTGAAGTTGTACGAGATATCGAGGGCTCACGGCGAGCTCTACAACTCCTGTGACAGACTTCTAGGGGCGAGCAGCAATTTACTCGTGCTGCATCAGAAGTAGAAGCACGTGCAAGGCGCATCTTCTCAGCTTCTGCGCGCCATGCATGGGCTGCATACCCCCCCCTAACAAGAGGCGCCGGCGGGGTGGGGTGGGGTGGCGGGGAGGGAGGGGGGGGGGGGGGGGGGGCAGACCGGGGCACCTGCACGGAAGTCTATGCTTTTTCCTATTATAAAAAATAGGATATTCTTCCACTGCTGTAATAAATACGACAGAGTTATTGGAGCCTTTCCTCCTCCGGCCGCTGACTGGGTTCTTGTCGATGAGTCAGCGTGTTAAAGACAGCAGCATGCAGCATGCCGTACATTCTACGTATGTATGCGTGCGTGCGTACGTGCCTGGTAAAATATTACCTGAGAACTGAGAGAGGGTCTTAACCCGTTTAGCACCGCAGTCCCATATGTGGGGACGAATCACTCAAATTATAAGTAGTCTGTCCCCAAAACGGGACTGGGGTTCTCAAAGGGTTAACTATCTCACATAGTCTGCGACCGCAGTTTTTCTTTTCCCAGCTCTAGGATGAAGTACTGGTGTCATTGGTTTCGTAGGTAAAAAAAACGGCTTAGTAACCCCTTTAGAACTCCGGTCCCGATTTGGGGGCAATCCACTCAAACTCCAAGTAATTTTCCCCCAATTGTCCCCAAAACGAGACTGCAGTCCTGAAAGGGTTAACCTATGAAGGCCTCAAACAGTCCCACGCGGGGAGAAAACGCTTGGAATTAGCGTCGAAGCTCACGTACGTGTAGAGCAGTGCGGCACTATTACGTGCATAAAAGAGTTGACGTTGGAGAGAGCAGAACATACTTCGTTCACACTCAAGCGGTGCGTTCATACATGCAGGTTCTGCCCGCAATATATATATCGTGACTATTTGGAACATATGTTACTCGAACATCGCAAGGAAGGGGGTAGTGAAGGAACGCCTGCTCCAAATCGTCTCGGTGACCACTCAGGTCGCCATTTCGAGGAGGGTGTCGAGGTTCAAGCTTCAGCTTAGGGACCGCCAAGAAGGAAGAAGGAACAGGGGAAGGAGGGACGACAGACCCACACCGATGGCGTGGGGATGGAGCTTGGATGCAGCTTAGGATTTAAGAATAGAACGTAATGAGAAGGAAGGAGAAAATACAGCAAATAGAGTAGACAAGCCGAAAGTTGGCACGGAAGGGAGGTAGACTTGGTGCATGGGTTTCCTTTTGTTTCCGAGGTTTTCTTCTTTCGGGAAAGTTAGGAGTGATCCATGTTGAAGATCATGCTGCACATTGTCGGATGGCAAAAAAAATAATATTAAAAGCAATGTGTCTTATGAAAACGGCCAGAGCGGTATGTATCACCAGGAATTCCGTACTCACCGAAGCTGAGTCTACATATACCTGGTATACATACATACATACATACATACATACATACATACATACATACATACATACCAGGTAGATTACTATTTCTTCCCTTGCCATCCGACAATGTGCAGCATGATCTTCAACATTGATCACTCATAACTTTCACGAAAGAAGAAAACCTCGGAAACAAAAGGATACATACATACATACATACATACATACACACATACATACATACATACATATATACTTCCATACATACGTACATACATTTACACATGTATACTTACGTACACCCTTCACTATTAATAGAGCTGTCAGCGAGCACGACTCAACCTTTTTAGAACTGCAGCCCCGTCTCCGAGTAGTGTGTGTCCCAAAACGGGGCTGCGGTCCTAAAAGGGTCAAAAGAGGAAAAAATGGACGGTATAAAAAAGGTGACGATGGCAGCACCGGCCACCCCCACCACGTGACCGAGGCACAACACACTGCGTACTCGCACGTATGGTGTCCGAAATTTTTAATGCAAGGAGTCGCGGGTCGTGGGGTGCGGGTTTCAACGCAAGGAGCCCCGATCCTATACACACACACACACACACACACACACACACACACACACACACACACACACACACACACACATGTTACTGCTGGCCGGCTCACGCTGCTCCTACGACATCCTCGTACACAGAATGTTGATACCTGGTAACTGATAGCAAAACGACCGAGTGAATGATCAACCATTGTGTTGGCCGCTGCTGTGACGTCAGGGTCCCAGAGGGGTTGAGTCACAAACTACGATTGATAGTTCATCCGTCGGAGCGATAGTTGGACCCCTCTCCCGGAGGTGTCAAAACTATCAAAACTATCCGACATACGGTATTGGGTTTCCATGCATGCAGGGAGGATTTTTGTACGTGGGATATACGTGTTTCAGTTTCAGGGCGGCGTCCCCCCCCCCTCTGTCCCTCTGCGCTGCGGAGAAAAAGGGAAAAGGCTGGTTTGTCTGGCTCGTTACCATTACTACTCATCGTAGCTCGCCTGACTTCAATTCAGCCTTTTTAGGACCGCCTGTGTGCAGTTTTGTTTTCTGGGGACAGTCTTCGAAGTCGGCTGGCCATCATCAGCTGGCTTCGCCAATCGACTCGCGGACTGAAATCACAGCAGTTCGTTGGCCCAACGGCACCTACTGCTGCTGTACGAGTATCGACTACGAGTATTAATAGTTTGTTCGTCGTAAAATCCTCCCGAGTGTCACAGCTGGTCTAAAAAAAAAAGTTCATTACAAACGTACCAGGTACGTACTTAAGCGGAATGAAAAAAAAATGTGTATTTTGTGTCGACTAACGAACTGCTGCCGGCAGGTGATTCGCACTACGTACAGAGCAAGCAATCCGTGCTGTATCAATGAACACAAGCAGTTGGGGCGCGCATCTCCCCGGGTTGTATGCGCCATGGCCTACCGATGTAGCCATGGCCTACCGACGTAGCCATGGCCTACCGATGTAGGCATAGCCTACCGATGTAGCCATGACCTACCGATGTAGCCATGGCCTACCGATGTAGCCATTCCCTACCGACGTAACCATTCCCTACCGACGTAACCATGGCCTACCGACGTAGCCATGGCCTACCGATGTAGCCATGGCCTACCGATGTAGCCATGGCCTACCGATGTAGCCATGGCCTACCGACGTAGCCATGGGTCTGCGTGCGACCGAGGAAAAAGAGGGCGCGGGAAGACGTGGGCATGTCTGCGCAACACGTAAAGACAATCGTGTACGACCCCTATCGACCGATTTACGGCAAAAACTGCAGTGTACCCTTGTGGCGACAACTCGCTCAACTTCTGAGTAGTTTTGTCCCCCAAGCCGGGACTGAGTAAAAAAAAAGGGGGGGGTTAAGGCCACTCATCCGGTTTAGGGCCTTAGTAGAGATAATACAAGGTGAATCCAATCGGCTGGTCCCGTGGGCGGGGGGGGGGGAGTGTAGTCCTAAAAGGGTACCTAAGGGTACAACACTGCTGTATCTGGTACACGTACCAGATATGTAACACCAGGGTACTTCACGAGACGCTCTTGCCTCATTTACCACCCTCCCATACAGTAATGAGACTTTTGAAGCCGAGGGAGGAAACAACCGAGGCTCTTCTTTCGCCAAAAAAGCCGAAAAAAGCCGGAAAAGGCCGAAAAAAAAAAAGCGTCATTGCGGGGGTGTGCACAGGCTTCCACTACTCCGGGGGGTCATAGTAAACAGGACGTGCGGTACACACAAAACCCTATATATTTCACTATTTTTTCTAGCAAAAATTGGTCCTATTTTTTATGGCCCTCCGTAGTACCAGGTACGTATGCCTTTAACCCTTTTAGAACCGCACTCCCATATATGGGGACAAAACACTCTTCGTAATTATAAGTAGTTTGTCCCCAAAACGGGACTACGGTACTAAAAGGGTTAATGAGGCTGTCCGTCTTCCTCATGCAGACCTATACTCGACTGAGATTGTATCTATACGATACTCCGTAGTAGTCACACGACCATATGATAATTCGCACATACTTGTAAATACGTATATACATACTCCGTGTTTACGTGCCATGTATTCGTCATGCGTATGAACAGTTTTCGTCTTAAAACATGACGGCTTTGACGTGGGAGGCCGGCATTAATTACTTGTTGGCCTCCCCCCCCTCCTCCTCTTCCTCCTGTGAAATTTTATTATTGTTACGGGGCACCATAGTTAATAGGACCTACGGTATACATAAAAACCTATATATTTAACCATTTTACTGACAATATTTGGTCCTATTAACTATGGCCCCCCGTAATAGAGCAATTTCACTACCTACCATATCACCCTGTCCACAAATAGACGGAACATTTTGAGTTACTACTAATGTACAAGCGGTACGTTTTGTTTATGGGCAGAGAGGACGGTATGTACTCGTATTTGTATCCACTACGTACGGCAAGAGTTGCTCTCCCAGCCAGAATTCCAAGCATAGCGATGCCGCCAAAAGGTTCTCCCCCCCTTTTCGTACTCAGTACGTTCATACGGATAATCGATTTCGCCGCTTCGTGATCTAGATCCCTCTGGGTAGATAGACCCCTGATCAGAAGGACCTGATTGATCTGTGTGATCTAGCTCATGTCACCGGGCGGGAACCGTGAAATCTGCACGATCTACTGCAAGCACATGTTTCCTGGGTTGGATCTGCCCCATGGGGCAAATCCTGTACAGATGCTACACAGCGTATCAAAACGGCAGTTTGGGCATCTGTCTGATCTGTGTGATCCGCCTGATCTGTCTGATCTGTGTGATCCGCCTGATCTGTCTGATCTGTGAACGAGTTGGCCGCCAAAACGTGAGCGCAGTTGTAGCTGCAAAAGCGGGGGAGTGGACGGGGAAGTGCATTCACCTTAAAACAAGCACCAGGTACATACAATACATACGCCTATTACGGAGGACCATGGTTAATACCACATAAAAAACGATATGTTTAACCGTTTTTACCAACAATATTTGGTCCCATTAACTATGGCCCCCCGTAATAGGAACGCGAGAAAGACGCAATGGCGACACGAAGAAAAGGAGCATGCCGAATAAAATAGAGATTTTGCTATTACGGGGGACCATAGTTAATACCTGGTAGGACTTATGGTACACATAAAAACCTCTATATTTAACCATTTTTACTAAAAATATCTGGTCCTATTAACTATGGTCCCCCGTAAATAGCCGAAACACGTAGCTCTTAATAGTAGGGCTGGGCTGTACGGGAGAACGCCCCGAAAAGGCGAGCTACTCTACGAGTAGATTAACCCTTGTAGGGCTTGCAGTCCCGTTTTGGGGACACACCACCATACATGCTTGCAATTTGAGTGCGTTGTCTTCGAAAAACGGGACTGGATGGAGCTCGAAAAGGGTTGGAGTATGTTTTTTTTTTCACGAGTAGCCCTTTGGAGCTCCCAAGGGAGGAGGAGGCCCAATAGGAGACCGGTACAAGGTCTGATGTTAACTCTGATCGGAGACATATCTCCTAGATGAGTAAGGGGAATACTGACACTATGACGGGGGACCATGGTAAATAGGACCTATAGTACACACATAAACCTTTATATTTACCCATCTTTACTAACAACATTTGGTCCTATTAACTATGGCCCCCCGTAGTAGGGTGCTCCTTAACCCTTTTTAAAACCGCAGTCCCGTTTTGGGGACGAACCAGTCAAAATTCCAAGTGATTTGTCCCCAAAACGGCACTGCGGTACTGAAAGGGTTAAAAGCGGCGCTGGCTACCTATACATGCCACTCGCACGAAAGTATACCTTAATCTTATTGTTGTTTGTTTTGTTGTTGCGTTCGTTTGCCGTCCGACCACATGTAAGGAGGGAGCGCAGGGGCTTCAACATTGATCACCTCAAGGGTACTCCGAGAGAAGAATAAAACCGCGGGGGGGAGGGGGGGGGGTGTACTCGATAGGAGAGATGTACTCGATCTCATGCATGGCCGTAGTCGTATGACCATAGACCCTCGCATCCCTACAATGCCGGGACGGAGCATGTCGGGTTTTCACCGACCAGGCAGACATTGCTTGCACCAAGCGCGAAGCGCCGTGGGGTGTCTGGCGAGTCGCATGAAGGGTGAGCTTCATCCTACTAAGAACCGCTTTTGAGGCGGACTTGCATATGGACGACAGCTTCAATGAGTTGATTTAATTTCCGGTGTAGGCATTTCCAGAGACAGCAATGGGAGCACTATGTAACTGCCTCTTGGGTGCCTTACCTTGAACACTACGTGATACGATCAATTCCCTTGTGCGGAGTAAAGGTTCTTTACCTCGCACAAATGATCTAACTCGACGACCAGCTGTGGGAGGGGGGGGGGATAAATTATCCTTTTTCTTGGCATTTCTATGTTTTTCATACAATCTGCTATATTTGCCTAGCTCACTCCATCCAGCTCCTTCCCTTTCGTCCCCTTGTTCAGGGGTCACATGACGGGCATCCCCTCCCCCCCCCCCCCCTCCCCCCATCTAAAAAAGATGTGTGCCTTCGTTTTTATGATTGCCGATGGAAGCGCGAGAGCGTGAGTTGTTGCGGAGATGCACGTGAATATAACGGGGGGCCATGGTAAATAGGACCTATTATTGATGAAAAAAACAGGGAAATCTATAGGTTTTTGTCTATACCATAGGTCCTACTTACTATGGTCCCCCCCCCGTAAGAGCATTCAGAACGAAATATGTAATGTTGTCAACACGTGGAGATGCATGGTTTTTGGGCCCATCGTGTGATCACTGCTGACTGTGTTGTCGTTGTTTCTCACAGCAGTATTCCGCCGAAACAAATCGAGTCCCTGGTCGCAGGACAGCCCTGGTCACAGGACAGACAGCAACAAAAAAAAAACGTCTGCGTGGAAGAATTTCTCAGGGAAAAACTATACCAGGTACACTCGTACCCGTACCTGTATCATACATGGCCCCCCGAAATGAAAATAATTCCTTAAACATTGCTATGCCTTCCGACAATATAGCGTCGACGCCATTCCAATATAAACCGAATATCCTTCCGTAAGCATCGACGAGCAGTGGGGAATGCTGAATGGACGCGATCTATGCGCGATCAGAAAGAACGCAGATACCCGGCGGCAGAGCAAGGAGTAGGACACCTCCCGCGACAACGATGTCGTAGAGGGTAGAACAAAATTTTTACTGGTGTATACACCAGTGCGAAGTACCAGCGCGAAGGTGCTTTTATGGCATGCGTTGCCCTGGCCGAAAAAAACAGCCGGAAAAAAAGAAAATAAACTAAAACGGAAAGAAAAAAACCCCGGAAGATTCAACATTTGGAGCTTCGGATTTTGGAATGTTCGGTTCCGGAAACTACAGCAGTGAACCTCCTGTACTTGTTCTGCGCCAGGAAGCCAGGTGACGCGTGCGAAATAAAGCTTCGTCAGCCTCAACTACCCACCAGCAGGGGCGTTCGCATTTAATAGAAAATTCCTGGGGTATGTACGATAATTATGGTATACGCCCATGTCGGGGTTGACAGACAGGACAGCCGAAAAGAAGAGGACAAAAAAAAATCGTGAGCAAAAAAAAAAAAAAAAAAAGACAAAGCAAAAAAGGGGAAATTGGATGTTTTAAATTCCTGAAACTCCTACCAGGTATAATAGTGTTATTATTATGATTATTATGATTATTATTAGTAGTATTATTATTATGCTTGCCATCCGACAATGTGTAGTGTTGTTCTAGTAAACGACGAACAGAAAGTGAAGACCTATATTAGTTTTTTATCATTAGGCTTGCCATCCGACAGCGGTGTGCAGCATGAGCTTTCACGTTGATCAATATACGTACAACTTTTCATCAGAACAGGAGCAGTACGAGTACCAACAGTAGACTGTCGCCAGTTCTTCGTGTGCCACAAGGAAAGGCATTCCTCGCCTCTCGTACACATACATGTAGAAAAAAAAACTTTTTAGGACTGCAGTGCCCACTTGGGGACAAACCACTTGTATTTTAAGTGGTTTGTCCCCAAAACGGGACTGCAGTTCTAAAGAGGCTACTAAAGCGAGTACTACAGCAGTGGTATTTCGGGGGGGGCATAGTGAATCGGACCAAATGTTGTTAGTACAAATACGGAAATATATAGGTTATTGTGTGTGCCGTAGGTCCTGTTTACTACTCGTATGGTCCCCCGTAAAGGTACATGTTAAAACAGATTCCGTCGTCGGATGAATTTCTGAGCTGCTGTTTTCGTCAAGGGGGAGAGCGCAAAAATGCCAGACAGACAGACAGACAGACAGACAGATCATCTACAGATCATCGATCCCCACAGTTCACGATCTGATTATCTAGATCGTTCCAGGAGGATATATCTGCGCCTGATCTTGTATAATTTACAAACAAGCAGTAGTGGCTCCAGTTGCCGGATTGAACCCGTACAATCCGCACGATCTGCTACTACGTAAGCACACGTTTTCTGAGATGGATCTGCCCCACAAGGCAGATCCTGCACAACCTCTCACAGCGGCAGGTGAGGAACTAGATCATCCATCTGTCGACAGATCAGATAGATCATGACATGTGCGAGGTGTAAAATCTGCCTCTCCGCAGATCCTACACAACCTCTCACAGCGGCAGGTGAGGAACTAGATCATCCATCTGTCGACAGATCAGATAGACCATGATGTGTGCGAGGTGTAAAATCTGCCTCTCCGCAGATCCTGCCACTACGGAGGTAATAAGTAACAATACGAGTTCTTGGCAAAAATGTTTTTTGCGTGACGGGGGTCCTTAACCCCCAAATCGTCGGAGTATAACACAGACGATGTCATTTGTGCTTTGAAATCTGTTTTTTTTCGTGTGTAAACTACGCCATGGGGTTTATTGATCAAATCAGTGTTTTCAGTGACATACTATTAATATTATTACGGGGGACCATATTAAATAGGACCTGGGAGCCATCGCACAGCAGTATGGGTGCACCAGAAGTCCCTGAGCCCCTACCATTAGGAGCTCAATATCTCACCCGATAAAGTGCTTGGAAAAAAAAACGTTCGTGCCACCCGACCGGCACCTGTATGCGCTAGTCCTAAAACGAATATAGGAGTGAATTTTTCATCCAAGCTGGTAGTTCCTCACTTGAGGAATTCAATTATTTACGGGGGACTATAGTTAACAGGACCTATGGTATACATAAAAACCTATATGTTTAACCATTTTTACTAACAATATTTGGTCCTGTTAACTATGGCCCCCCGTAATAGTCAGAAACCTTTGTCCCACAAAGTGCAACCCCTACCGTGGGGTGCCTCCTGCGGTTCATACAAAAACCTATATATTTCGCTATTTTTACCGACAATATTAGGTCCTATTTACTACCTGGTATGTTCCCCCGTAATATTAAAATAGATACCTGGTAGTAGAATACATGAACCTACTAATGGTATACCTGGTATATATTACTTACTCTAATAATTAATACCCGGAAGTATATACGACTCACTAATAGCATAGATGACCCACAAATAGTATGTATGACTTACTAATAGTATAGATGGCTTACCAATAGTGCATATGACTTACTAATAGTATACCTCCTCAAAAGTTAGGAACCTCAGAAAATGCACTTCTACAGGTACCTTTCTAAGAGCACGGTCTGTCCTCTCTTGTTTCGGAGACAACTATTAATAGCCCCTTTAGAACCGCAGTCTCGTTTTGGGGACAAACCAGTCAAATTCCAAGTAGTTTGCCCCCAAAACGAGACTGCGGTCCTAAAAGGGTCAAGCTTCTGCTACTACTAGCCTAGTAATACATGCCAGGTAGAAGACTGATATATCTTGCGTTTTACTGGTGTATCAGATACGCGTACGCATGAATCACGTACACAGAAAAATCTGGTGCATATCGGCGTGTCAGCACGCCGTTGCTTTGTCTGGTCTAGCGACTCCTACAGCCAGTAGTAGTGGGTGCGCGCGGTTGACCCTTTTTACGACTGCAGTCCCGTTCTAGGGACAAACTACTCGAAATTTGACTGGTTTGTCCCCCAAACGGGACTGCGGTCCTAAATGGGTTAACAAAAACAGTACCTGGTACGTACGTTAAGAAAAATAGGCTCAGATCGGCACGAAGCAAAAAAACAAAATAGGACCCAACAGCGGTGGGCCAACTTTAAATCCTTTACAATGGAGTTAGACCACCGGATACGAAATTGGCGTTTGCTGCATTGGCGATGTACCACAGTATTTGTTAGTAGCCCTGTCTCGTAAATAGCGAGCACAGAGCTTGTGGCGTCTATCCAGTAGGATGGGCAGTCGGCAAGCACGGACACTGCTGTAGATGAGATGCGCCGGACGGATGTCTACGGGTATGTACATCAGAAATGTCGGCGAATCCCTTTTAGGGCCGGACTCCCGTTCCGCCGGGATTACTTGATACGGTGTCATACTCGGAAAATGGTTGGTATCAAGAGGTTTAACACGCAAACCATGGAACACAGACCTACTGCAAAATATCTCTACGTAGGGAGAAGAATCAGCACCGAAACTGGGTGTACTGGACGCCGATCGGCACGAATCAGAAAGGACAGAAAAACGCGAAGCACCCATACACACCACACCCACACACTCGGCTGAAACAGAGAAACCCCAGACAAGGAGACACGAACAGCTTATCCCCACAAAAAAACGCCTGCCCAATCACCAAATATATGCGAAACACACGCAGGCGGGGGGGGGGGGGGGGGGGGGGGACCAGCCTTTCGGCGTGCGTGGCATTGCCAGTTGTCGCTCACCAGCACTCGATCCCCCACTGTAATGTGTAGTAGGCGTACGTTGATTCTCTGGAGCCCCCTCCCTCGCAGTAGTCGTTGCATATCTGAACACAGCACACGCCAGAGGGAAAGCAGCAGCATGTAGGTAGGCAGGGCACAGGGTACGGGGTACGGCGTGGGTCGGAGTGAGTGGGGGTGGTGTTGGCGGTGGCGGTGGTGGTAGGCGGCGTTGGTGTTGGTAACGGTGGTAGCGGTGGTGTTTGGTTGTGTTGGCGACGGTAGTGTTGGGTGGTGTTGGTGTTGGTGCTGTTGATGGTGGGGTTGATGTTGGTGATGGTAGTGGTGGTGGTGGTGGTGGTGATGATGATCATGGACCTGATGGTGGGGTGTCGTGGTGGTGGCGGTCGTGGTGGTGGTGGTGGAGGTGTGGAGGTGGCAGTGGCGATGGTGGTGGTGGTGGTTGTTGTGGTGGTGGTGGTGGTGGTTTGCGATGGTGATTGCGATGGTGGTGATGGTTGTGATGGTGGCTACGGTGGCGTGGGGGTGGTGGTAATGGAGTTGGAGGCTGTGGTGGTGGTGGTGGTGGCGGTACCATGGTGGTGTGGTGGTGGTGTGGTGGTGTTGGTGGGAGCGATGTGATGTGGTGGCGGCAGTGGTGGTGGTTAAGGTGATAGTGGTGGTGATGGTGGTGGTGGTAGTGGTGTTGGCGGTTGTGGTGGTCACAGCCACCACCACCACCACCACCACCAACAACAACAACAACAACAACACGACTAGGGTGTTCCTGGCGCCGGCGCTGGTGACAACAAGTGGAGGCGCATTAATCCATATCCAAAAGTGGCTATCATCATCATGACGACCACAACAACAGCAGCGAACAACAACAACAACAACAACAACAACAACAACAACAACAACAACAACGGCAACGACGACAGCAATAGCATCAGCAACAAAAGACAACACCTTCATGCAAATCCTCCTCCTCTGCGTCATCATCATCGCCAACAACTACCACAAACTTCCACAAACTGCAACAGCAACAGGAACACCAACCTTTCCACCGCGTAAAACACGAAAATACCCTATGGCCGTACCTGGTAGACACCACTGGCTCTTTTAGAACTTCCTACCGCTGTAGTGCTGGAAAAAACAACCAACTTTTCAGGCACAAAAAAACCCGAGTCGACGTAAGATGCGTTTTACAGCAGCACAGACGTGGGCACCCCGACTTTAATCCGGTTGGGTAGGGACTTCAGGGGAAGAAAAATCGACGATAAAAAAAAGTGATTGCTACAGCAACGGTGAGTCGCTGCGTGAGTGAGTAATGGCGATGGTTGAAAGCGTCCGAGTTACAACGATCGAATGCAAGGACTTGTGCGGCACGGCCCCAACATCATCCTGCCCCGTATACCCCTACTGCTTACTGCTGAGCGCTGACGCCACCCTTATCTGAAACGTTCGCGCTACTTGCAGTACCCAAGTTGTTGCTGTTTAGGTCGATATCTCGGGGTCCCAACGGGGTTAAGTTAACCCTGACAGGACTCCAGTCCGGTTTCGCGGACAAACTATTTAGAATTCGAGTGGGTTGTCCCCAAAAACGGGACGGCATTCTTGAAAGGGTTCATAAGAGAGGTGTGATACATACCGAAAACGTCGCTCTTGACTATTACGGGGGACCCTAGTTAACAGGACCTATGGTGTACATAAAAACCTATATATGTAACCATTTTTACTAACAATATTTGGTCCTGTTAACTATGGCCCCCCGTAATAGCCTTCTCTCCTGCGCACGGTGGGAAATATACTTTTGGTATTAATAACAAAAGGATAGGTTTGGCGCAGGCGGGTCCAGCCGATTCGGCCTTCTCTCAAAACGGCACTGCTTGTATTCTTGTCGTCATCTGGCCCCAACGTGTTCTTTCTTTTTCAAAAGCACAAGAAGCAAAAAAGAAGACCGACGCTGACACGTGTAAGTATATACGCGTGTTAAGGATCCGAGACCAAATTATGAACCGAAGAGAGGGGGAGAAAAAAAAAGTATACTTCGCAGTATATATATATATATATGTCATGACGAACTTTTGCGACTGCACAAAACTGAATCCATATTGGCTGTACTACTCCCCAAGTAATTTGTCCCCACATCGTACCACTGCTGCTCTTGGACTGGTATATCAAAATGCGGCTATTGCTATAAATTGTCTGGAAGAGTTACGAGTGTACCCGCTGGGTCAACGACTATTAATAGCTGCCTGCACCCGACGGAGGCCAGTGTGCCCTGCTAAAAATGCCACCGCACGTCTCCCCTCGTCTTCCTCTTCCGGAGAATGTTTTCACGGTGATCAACGTCGAAGGTATGATGTGCTCCATAAACTACAGTAGCCCAACACGTAGTCTACTGCAGTCCGACAAACTCCTGTGGTCCAACAGGTTGCCCTTTTATGCTTCCCGTGATGGACTTCTTCCTTCTGGGGATGTGTAGTGTTTAGTACTCGTCAAGGTGGACCCCCCTTCATGCTAATAGACTTTGTCCCATTGCAAACGCTACAGCAGTCGGTATGATGAGGCAATTGCTCGATAAGAAGGCGCTCGCAGACAAAAGACAGAATTGTGGATTGCTTCCCCGGGGCATTCTTGCTTTCGCTTGCAACTTTATTGGTCGGGGGACCGGGGATCCCGAGCTGCGGCTTCATCAATTTACCACTACAATGGTGTAGTAGTGCTGGTAGTAGTAGTACAAGGAGCAGCAGTCGAGTCGTAGTAGATTAGTACCTGGTAGTAGAATAGTAGTAGATTAGTAGTAGTGGTGGTAGTAGTGGTAGTAGTAATAGTAGTAGTAGTAGTAGTAGTAGTAGTAGTAGTAGTAGTAGTGGTAGTAGTAGTAGTAGTAGTAGTAGTAGTAGTAGTAGTAGTGGTAGTAGTAGTAGTAGTAGTGGTAGTAGTAGTAGTAGTAGTAGTAGTAGTAGTAGTAGTAGTAGTAGTAGTAGTAGTAGTAGTAGTAGTAGTAGTAATACTAGTAGTAGTAGTAGTAGTAGTAGTAGTAGTGGTAGTAGTAGTAGTAGTAGTAGTAGTAGTAGTAGTAGTAGTAGTAGTAGTACTAGTAGTAGAAGCAGTAGTAGTAGTAGTAGTAGCAGTAGCAGTAGCAGTAGGCCGTAGGTGTTGTGAGTCGATGTTGTCTCGGAATAGTGTGGCCTCGCACTCGCGGTGCACCCAGCGGCGTTTCGTTCCCGGATCTCACCTTGGGCAGAGCTGAGAGGGGCTTGGATAGAATGCTACAGAGTAGTATATCAATAATCCATACCAATACCTGGTGTTACACTTGAACTCGACCACTGTACGTCCACCTTCCCGAGGGTACCTACCACCTGGTAGTATTTACCAGGCAAATACGCAAATATGGCAGGAGCGGCATCTGTATCAACCAAGGGAAAACGTACGCCTTTAGAACCGCAGTCCCGTTTTGGGGACAAACTACTTAAAATTTGACTGGTTTGTCCCCAGAACGGGACTGCGGTTCTAAAGGGGTTAACGGCGTAGGGCAGACTATTTCCACCCTAAAACCTATGAGTAGTGGTTTGGCGTCAATCGAGACTATCGAAGGGGAAGCAAATGTGTTGTCGATCGAGGGGTGAAAGTCACTTCATATCAGTGTACCAGGCGTAACGGGTGGTGCGGTATTTCTCGTCAGGTATTTTTGTCACGGGGTACCATAATACCTGGTACTGGTAGTGAATAGGCCAAATATTGTCAGTGAAAATACCGAAATATTTAGATTTTTGTCTATACCGTAGTTCCTACCAGGTATTTTAAGGTCCCCCGCAAGAGTAGATAGACTGCGAACTGTGAGAGCAGCAGTGCAGAGGCAATTATTACTACCAGGTAATAATAATTATTATTCCCCTTGCCATCCGCCAATGTGCAGCATGATCTTCAACATCGATCACTCATAACTTTCCTGAAACTAGAAAACCTCGGAAACAAAAGAAAACCCATGCACCACGTCTACCTCCCTTCTGTCTTCTGTGTCAACTTTCGGCGTGTCTACTCCATTCTCTGTCCTTGCTCCTTCCTTCTCATTACGTTCTATTCTTAAATCCTAAGCTGCATCCAAGCTCCATCCCCACGCCATCAGTGTGGGTCTGTCGTCCCTCCCCCCCCCCGTTCCTTCTTTCTTCTTCTTGGCGGTCCCTAACCCTTTTAGGACCCCAGTCCCGTTTTGGGGACAAACTACTTATAGTTTGAGTGCTTTGTCCCCATATACCATGGTATTGGACTGCGGTGCTAAAAGGGCTAAGCTGGAGCTTGAATCTCGACACCCTAACTACAGTATTGAATGACCGCCGACTTCTTATATTCGGGAACAAAAAGAAAAAAAAAACTTCAGAGGAGGCGACTATAATATACCGGCACCGTCCTGGTGTGAGATAGCGGTATAATATATGGTACCGGTATACAAGAACGGGTATAATAATAAGAACGCAAAGAAAAAAACGGTTCGTACATTGAGAGCCGAAGAGCAAAAACTTGAAATATAAAAAAGAACACGCACGCGCACGTCTCCACCTATTCCGTTTCGAGTGTACCAGGTATCTCCTATCACGTCGCACATTGATAAAATTAACAAGAACCTAAAAATTAACAAAAAACAACAACAACCAACAACAGGCTGTGAGATCGAGAAATTTTGGTCGACATTCATATTTGCAAGCTGTGTGTGATACTTCGATCGCGCGTACTATCAATATCTACTCGTACCAGTACCTGGTATTGTACTCGTACGGGTTTTATATGGCAAATACGATCAGTAAATCTGTATAGCTGTATGCAGTATGCATGAGGAAGACAGAGGAGGAAGACAAAAGTCTGAAGCTGCAGAATTGAAGCAGTAGGGGTTGCCTATTAATACTATATTTCGGAGTTTTTTTTTTTTTGAATCGAGGTCGCACATACTTATCATAGCTTGTCACCAGTTGGCGATTTTTGCCGTATGTATTTTATACCGGGTCGTGTTACCTGTTATATTGCTGTGTTATATACCTGGTATAAAACAAAGTATTTTATTGGATCGGCTTGGTGTATTTGCTTGCATCGTCTATGCCACTCTGTAATAAAAAAAGCGTCTACAACGGGGGTCCGTAGTAAATAGGACCAAGTATACTTGGTAAAAACAGCGACACATACGTACGGGTAAGCCGGTCGCCCCGGTGGTTCAAGTGGTTAACCTCGAATTCTACTTGTTTGAGTCCTGGGTTCGAGCCCCAGGAGGGTCGGACTTTGACTTTATTTGCAAAAATAAAAAAAGGGATTCAATTGTTGAGAGCGCCTTGCAGCGTGGGTAGGCACAATTCGATGCGAGTCGACGAGGGAAGAAAAGGCTGAAATCTTCTCGCGATAAAAATGAAGGCACGTACCGTAGCGGGAAGGGGGGAGAAGAGCCTGCTACGTGTCCCCGGATCTAAGTTACGAGTCGGAAGGAGAGAGAGAAGAAGATGTGCGAAGATAATGAATGGGATGATAATGAAATAATAATAATAATGTTTATGTTTACCGTATCAGGTCCTGCACGTGTTTACTACCAGGGTACCAGGTATTTATTTATTTTTTGCTCATCCCATTTATTATCTTCGCACATCTTCTTCTCTCTCTCCTTCCAACTCGTAACTCAGATCCGGGGTCACATAGCAGGCTCTTCTACCCCCTTCCCGCTACGGTACGTGCCTTCATTTTTATCGCGAGAATATTTCAGCCTTTTTCTTCCCTCGTCGACTCGCATCGAATTGTGCCTAACCCTATGGTCCCCCGTGATATTAATATTAATACTCCGTAGTACAAGATACCCGTGGCTGCGTGGTGGCTGCGTTTGTAGTCAACTATTAATACCAGTGGTACACAACTTAACCCCTTTAGAAGCGCAGTCCCGTTTTGGGGACAAACTACTTGAAATTTGAGTGATTTCTCCCCACATATGGGGCTGCGGTTCTAAAAGGGTTAACCACGACTATCGCCCTCTAGTGTCTACAGAGCATGTTGCACATTGCATATTACATCTACATATATATGCATATCATAGGTCAGGGCAGTACTCGTGCGTACGCAGAAAGAGGAGACACAACGTACAGCATGCTTACGGAAAATGGAGTCTCGTTATGGTGACGAAGCAAGGCTCTCTTACGCTGAAAATTACTGAGAACCGATATTACCCCATCTATCACACTATACGACTATTTCGTCTGCCCGAACTCCGAAATATAAATGATCACCTCTACTTCCAGCACGGAATACAGAAGTTGGAAATGATTATTATTCAAATGTTGGTGTACGATCGTGGGGAATTATCATAGAAAGTTGCAGCAGGTGCATACCTACGGCAGTATGTACGTGTGTACCATGCATCTATCACACACGATGGATCACATACGGCATACCAGGTATACTCTATGCCCGTCTACATATACAGAGATGAACACTGGATGTCGACGGGTAGCTATACTCGTACGTACATATCACCCATATAAAGATACTCGTATCACGCCTTCATTTATATATTATTAATAATAGTACTGCAGTCGCAGTTTGGGGACAAACCAGTCTATTTCCAAGTAGTTTGTCCCCCAACCGGAACTGCAGTCCTATTAATAAAAGGGTTCGTCAAAGTGCGTGTACGTGTGTGTACGTACATACCAGGGAATACATAATGCTGGATACATGTACAACATGTGCCTGGTGTATCATACTATTAATATTAATATTAATACTACAAACAGTAGTACTATAATAGTACCCCTATACCTATCCGGCCGTAAATATCAGAATGTTTTACAACCTAACATCAAGTGTCAATAGTCCTTATATTTACGGCCACAGTCAATGGGAAAACAACTACTTACAAGGACAGCAGCACACACCCAACACCACACAACAAGCATCGAGCAGTGCACACAGCACCTTGTATGCACTCACTCGTCCTGGAGTATACCCAGCAGAATACGTACGTATATACTGCTGTTGCTTCACCACAGCACGCCATCGGCAGAGCACAAGCGCCGTAGACCACACCAGTATTTAGTCACAACCGAGTCCCAGCTTTGTGTGATACCCCTTGTCTACTCTCTTTCCGATACCCTTGTCCAAGTAATACTGCTGCTGCTATTCTGCTGTCCTTGTTACGCACTCTGACTGGTAGTCTATATTTACGACAGCGACCTACCAGGTAGACAGCAGTGTGTTTTTGTGTTTCTGTTGGCTGGGGTTTTGGGTTTCGAAGTACGACTGCTGCTGCTGCTGCTGCTGCTGCTGCTGCTGCTGCTGCTGCTGGAGGTGCTGTTTGTGCTGTTGCTGCTGCGGCGGCGGCCGTGGCTGCTGCGGTAGCTTGTGTGCTCGTAGTGCTGCTGCTGCTGCTGCTGCTGCTGCTGCTGCTGCTTAATAATGGTGATGCTCCGTTAAGGTAACAATACGTCCGTAAACGTAAGCGTCGTTGTGTCATAAATATCGATATACAAACGCTCCCTATATATCCGGACATAGTGGCACCAGGTATACGAGTCAGGCTTGGTGGGAGTTTTCGTTTTGTTGACCATGTGTGTACGTATACATATGTGTACAAGAGGATCAACGACAACAACACCAACACACAGCACAAAACAACCATCAGGCCTGCGACAGGGGGAGAAGAGCGGCACTAACAAAGAGCCCGCTAAGCGCAACGTCTACATATTGGTGAAACAACGCTCCGATGCAAACAACGCCCGTAGATAGCCAGCCTCCCCTACTCCCACCCCCCCCCCCCCCCCCCCCGCCAAGCCTGCAGCAACACAGCGAACCCGAGATAGATGTCTTTTATGGTTGTCGTCTTGCATAGTTTTAGATAGAACCATTACTACTCGACATTCATCCATCCAAATTACGCTAATACAAACTACCAGGTCATATCAATACTAACTATTACTATTAATAATACTACTGCTGTATGAGTGGAGTAGTACCTGGTTGGTGTAATACTGCAAGCATAACTGGTACGCCGCCAACATTTTTCGAGTCAAGAACAAATGCCGCCATTTTAGTATTGTTAATACATGCCCCCTCCTACTGCTACACATCAAACACAAAAAGCTCACTTGTGGGGTCATTGCCTCATCCACCAGGACATCCGTCGCCACGCGATCCCTCCTGAGATCGAGGAAGCACCCGATAGCGTTTGGGTCGATCGCTTGTCCCACGATACGGTCCACAGAATCTCCCCCCGTCCCGGCCAGCCCAAAGTACAGCCCCAGACCGAGTGCCGCGAACGCCACAGCCAGTCCGATCCCGATCACCCGCGGTCTCGTCATCTTGCCCCTGCATCCCCCATCCTCGTTGCCCCATATTTGCGAGTCGAGTGCCGGTGCGCCAGCGTCAGAGGTGTCCGTGGGTTGTACACTCGCCATGGTGACGCTGACGAGTGAGGTCGAAGGTCCCTTGCGCCCCGGGGCCCCGTCCCGCCGCACTCAGGAGGAGGCAAAAAAAGTAGCCGACAGACACACCTGTCTGTGTGCTGGGGCGCACGGTTTGCGCGGGGGTCGTGGTGGTGGTGGATGGTGTGTTCCCACCGCGTGGGGGGGGAGGAGGAGAAGTCGGGAGAAAGCAGTGCAGGGAACGACACAGCAGCAGCAGCAGTGAGTGGTGTTGTTGTTCGGGCTCTGCGCCTCACGGATCGTGTGAAGAGGATGCTCTGAACGCAGGACTCGGGCCTACAATTGCGACACACACCGGTCCCAAGTTTTTTTGGTGCTTTAGGTACTAAAAGTAGTACAATGAGTAACAGTCCTGGCCCTCTACTGCTGGGCTGCGGGTATAAACTTGAGAATGCAGCAAGCAGCAGCACAGCACAACGCACGCCGTCCTGTCGGAATTCCCACGGCAACTGAGAAGAACCTCTCTGCTAGTACCCTGCGAATCAGGTCACCCGGCTCGGTGTGCAACAAAAAACAATCTCGTATCCCCTCCCCCCTGCCCGTCGGACCTCACCAGATAGCTCCTCCGTGTTTGGGACCTACAAAAATATTCCAACCGGGCCTGACTTGTGATGATGTCGTTGGTGTTGTTGCACGAGAGGGCGAGAAATTGGACCTTTTCACCGGGCGTCACCACGGAAGGGTCAGGGGATTTTTCGGTATGAACGATTTAATTTCATTGGCCGAAAACAACTGTTTCTTGTTTTTGGCCAATCATATTCTCCCGTCCGTCGGAATACTGACGAAACCACGCGAAAGAAACCGGTTTCCGTCAGAATTTTCCGGGCCCTGGTTGTTTCTCCCGTGGGGGCGGCATCGAAACAGCAGAAAATATGTTTTCGTCACACACCACTCTGTTCGAAAATGTAAGAACCTTTTTCTGTTTCAAATCCGAATTAAAATGATTCTTACATTAGCGGACAGAGTGGTATGCCACGCAAAAAGAACTGAAAAAAAGAGTACGAGTAGTATTTATTTACTGGAAAGGTCAACTTACTGCCTGGATTTATCTCTATATTATGCGAAATCTGATATCATATCATGCCTGTTCGCTGGATGCGCTCTGGCTGCCGCTGTCACTTGCTTGGTGGTCTGGTGTGGTGGCAGGTGGCAGGTGGCAGAGCATCTGTTTTTTTGCTGTGTATACGGCTTAGCTTGTCGGACCACATTGAATTATTCGATTTTCAAAATGCAAAAAAAAATAAAAACAAGAAAGAACAACGAACAACAAAAAAGGAATAATGGGCATATAGATGGAGAGTACAAAAAAAAAACTTCTTACGAATATATTACGAGTGAGTATGATATCGTGCGATGTGGCGAATTTCTGCTGGTAAAAAAAACACGTTGTTTTTTATTTGCTCTTTTTTTTCATGTTACGGAGGGCCATGCACCACATCATATTAATAGTTATATTAGAAAACCCATGGTACCAGGTATTACCCTGGTATACATTAAAAAAACTACCCAGGTATATATTTACCCATTTTTACTATCAATAACAATATAGGACAGCGGGTTTTTGGTAGACGCCTCTCAGCAGAGGGACTCTTCTTAAGGAGGGGAGGGAGTCACTAGTGGTTGTTTTTTTGGTGGATGAGACGGAGGGGGGTGTTGATTGTGGTAGTCTTATTGTGATGTTGTTGTTGTTGTTGTTGTTGTTCTCACATTAACTCACAATTCAATGCAGTCCGTGGTCGCAGGACAGGCTCCAATAACTCTGGAGTGGAAGAAATACCTCAAGTAAAAACAGAGGCAAAAAAAAAAAAAAAACAGGCATACGCACTCCACCACTGCGGACACCAGGGAAGCAAAAAGGAGACTATTAATAGCAGACAAAAACCTAAAAAAAGAAGATGAAGCTAAGCAAAACAAAAACAAAAACAAAACTAAAACAGACGCAGATAGCAAAACGCGAAAAAAAGGCAAGGCAAAACGGACCATACTAACAAAGACACAAAGAGGTACAAACGGGAATGAAAGAAAAATGAAAACAAAGAAGGGACAAAAAAGCGATAATCACGGGCGGGGGGGAAAGAAAATACCAAAGGCAGGCACTGGAGCATACATACACGCAAAGTTGCCCAGATGGCACCATGCTAGTTACTTGGGTCCCAAAGACAGGAAGGAGTGCATCATGACGATGATGGCCATAACCAGGCTTCAGTCTGTTGGGCAGACCGCCTCCCCTCCCCCCCCCCGCCATTCCCCCTCGTCCCCCTTTCGCCCCCCCCTCTTCCCTGCCATTCTGCACACTCGCGTTGGCGTCAACGGCTGTGGTCGTGGTCGCAGCTATTCTATGCCGTTCTGCCGATGCCTCCTTCTCATCTGTATGCCATTATTTCCGCATGAAGGCCTCCGCCCCTTCCTCGACCCGTTGGAACCATCTGCCGGCTTTCTGTGCTGTCTCGCGCCACCCTTCGAGCTTGATGCCGAACTCCTTGAGGTCCTCCTCAAGGTACCTCATCCAGTCCCACTCCTGTCCTCCGGAGTAACCCTTACCCCCAACCATCTCCCCAAACATCACCCTCCTCGGCAGACGCTCCTCTCCCATTCGTGTCACAAAGCCCGCAAACAAGAGCCTACGTCTGCGTACCGTCGTCTCAACGCTTTCAGATGTTGTCCTGAGAAGCGCGCTAGCATAGGATAGAATGTGGTCTTCGCGCTTTCGTTTTCGCCACCCGATGCATCGGAGGAGCATCTTGTGGTGGACCTCCCGTAGCCTACCGTAATCAGTCTTGCTCGGGCTCCAAGTAACGCAACCGTAGAGCAACGTTTCGATCACCTCGGCTCTCAGCATTCGCACCTTCAGGCGTAGGCGCACACCCGGGCGGTCATAAATTTCCATCTTATACCGTCCGAAGCATGCCCATGCCCTCTGGAGTCGACGCGTTACCTCGACACTTCTGCCCGTCCAATCTGCGCTGATAGCCCCGCCCAGATACACAAACTCGGTCGTTTGTTTGTACACTTGGCCGGCGGCGGTGACGGTGAACGGCACGTTCCCCCCATCTATGTGCGTCACATCGGCGATGATTTGTCGAATAATACTGCCAGGCTTTTGTTCTGGAGAAGAGTTCTTTACTTTCTTTCTTCTTCTTCTGCTCCTTATTAGTTTCTTTTAATAGAGGAACACAACAACACAAATTGTCGGATGGTCAACATAATAATAATGTTTGGTCTTATATCAACTATTATGGTCCCCGGTGTGGTGGTAAAATAGAAAATAGTCACTTTTTTTTTTTACTTTCCAGTTTTTTGTCTTACACCACACAGTAAGTAGTTGTTGTTGGACCTAGGTTTTACCCTCAGCGACCTTCTTCGTTCAGTACAACAAGCCGTGTGGCCACAGGTACGTGTGTGGTGTCGTCCCTTGTCTCCCCGGTATAATATACATACATACCAGGTACATACATACATACACACACATACATACATACATACATACATACATACATACATACATACATACATACATACATACATACATACATACATACATACATACATACATACATACATACATACATACATACATACATACATACATACATACATACATACATACATACATACATACATACATACATACATACATACATACATACATACATACATACGTGCCTTCATTTTTTGGTTTTTTGTCGCTCATAATATAGGGTTCAAGAACACATACATCCCGCTGCTCGTCGATATTCTATTCATCGAATGTAGGTGACACTCACCACGCTTTTTTTTCGCGCTTTCCGCTGGTAAATTTTAATCCATTTTATGCACTGTTTTCTTTATGAATTGTATAGAAAAACGTACCAGGTACCAGCAAAATTAACTTTAAAATAAGTTAGTTCGTACTACGTATTCACCCCACCCAATAATAAATACTACCAGTATTACTGTTACAACGGTTTGTTACAACGGTTATACCACCAGGTAGGTGTACCTACAACTAACTACCTGGTATATTAATAACCACGATCAATCGTCGTCGTATATAGATCTAGTGAACTATGACCATACCAGAATATATTCTTCATGCTGACCGATGCATACTTTTACTGTTCGTAAAAAAAAGGAAAAGAAGCCAGTTTTGGTGTTGCAAAATAACGCAACCTTATAATAATTATACCGAGACAAATACGAACAGGAACAACAGGATTATTGGCAGAATCCCTGGCAGGATTTTTCACGTCGTGTGTTATCTATGTTTACAACAGCAACAGCAGAAAAGTACAACAACACTCATACGGAGCATTAATATAAGAATATATAAGGATAGAACGTAATGAGAAGAAGGGAGGAGCAACGAAAACAAATATAATGGAGTAGACAAACCGAAAGTTGACACAGAAGACAGAAGGGAGGTAGACTTCATGGCATACACACATAGGGTTTCCTTTTGTTTTCCGAGGTTTTCTTCTTTCGGGCAAGTCATGATGAGTGATCAATGTTGAAGATCATTCATGCTGCACATTGTGTCGGATGCCAAGAGAAATAATAATGATAAATATTATTAATAGTTTAATATAATACCAGGTACAGTATACCGCACGTACATGCTACGAAAATACGAAAATACGTACCATCATTTACCATCAATCAGGTATTTAGCTTTTCGAATTGCAGTAGTAGTACCGGTTTGGAGACAAACTATACTTAGACGTTGAGTGATTTGTCCCCACAACGGGACTGGAGTACTAGAAGGGTTAAGCGTACCAGGCATTATATTATCTGGTATATATCTTATACCTGGTACGTATTAATAGTGTGCATTATAAGTACCAGGTACCTGGTATATACACATGGCTGGTATTGTATATACATGAATACGTACACAAAAAAAGCAAAATACAAAATACCCAGCAGTATCGATGATAATATATAAAATTATACTCGTACCAGGTACGTCCGTAAGAAAATTTTCTTGAACTCTAAACAACGACCAGTGGGAATTTGTAGGGTCTTAGGCTCATTCTTATCGGAGAGCGTTTTTTCCATGATTTCCAAAGTCTGGAAATAATTGGAGATATGTATCAATATACGGAGGCGTTCGGTCACTATTCGTGAAATTCTCCAGAAGAAAAAAAATCAAGTTCGTTAACATTCCAACATTTATTTGGGGGAAAAAACCCCAGGAAAATATGGAAGATTAAAAAATTGCGCAAAACAAATGTCGATAATTTGGAAAAAAATAACTCTCCGATAAGAACGAACCTTAAGCGAGAAAAACAGAATATTTTTTGTTAAATATCGGGAAAAATTAAAAAGCGGTGAGATCGAAACAAACTTCCTCGAAACTCGCATTTATTTGCAATTAATTGTTGGAGGTCAAAACCTTTTTCTACAACAACAGCCGCTCGTAGCCCACCCCTACCCCCTACACCCCCACTCCCCAGCCCATAACTCACCACCACCCAGCCCGACCCCCCCAAGAGGACAACGGCCATGCATGACATATTAGTATGCCCCTACCAGACGTGCTCCGTCCCGGCATTGTAGGGAGGCAGGGGTCTATCTATGGTCACACGACTACGGCCGTGCATGACGTATGAATGCCCCCCCCCATCCCTAGCCCCTAACCCACCAACACACAGCCCGACCAGCCCACTCACACACGCCCCCGTCCCCAGCTCCTTACCCCCCCAGGAGAAGCAACAACCACCAGCAGCCCCATCACCCCCCGCCCCCAGCTCCCCTGTAACCCCCCTCTATCCCCCTCTTCCCGTAGCACACCCCCCCCACCCCTCGCTCCCCACCACCCCCCACCCAATGCCCCCAATCCGTAACTCCTAAACCATGAACACCCGACCCGGCCACCTCACCCACCCCACCAATATACAAGGAGGAACGGGATGTGTTAGAAGAGGATATGAGGGAAATAGACGAATGTGACATGGAGGAGTTTGATGCGCTAGAGAGCAGCGAGAGAACGATCGCTATCCTAGGAAATGGATGGTGACCACAGGCGGCCGAACAGGAAGGGGATAAGCATAGCGAAAAGTTTCTATAAAAATGTAATATATATATGGAAACAACGTATTGAGCGCCCAATTAATTGTTGGAGGTGATGTCTCAATTGGGAGTAGGAACGGTGCTCCGTCTCGAAAGGGATGCGTGGTCAATGGTCGAATAACTAAGGCAAGCAACAAATGAGTACCCCCCCCCCCCCCCCGCCGCCAGTCCATTACCACCCCTACCCCCCCCCCCTCCCAGGAAAGACAGTGGTTCGGAAGGGTTACAGAGAGACTTCACAAGGGAAGAGGTAGAAAAATGTGTAGCTAAACTTAAGAATAGAAAAGCAGCAGGGGCAGACCAAATAGTGAATGAATTTATGAAATACGGGGGAGAAGGAATGCTCACCATGCTGATTATGTTGTATAACTGGATATGGAAAAACGAGTACGCACCCAGGAGGCGGAGAGAAGGAGTAGTATTAAACGTATACAAGAAAGGAGATAAGGCTGACCCGGGGAACTATGGAGGGATAACGCTACTAAGCACAGTAGGCAAAATATTTTGTAAGATTTTGAACGATAGAATGGGAACGATGATGGAGAAGGAAGATCAAATAAGCGAAGGGCAAGCAGGGTTTAGGCCAAACCGTAGCTGCGTAGACCATGTGTACACTCTAGGTAAGATACTCCAAGGTAGGAAAGACGCGGGACTACCAACGTACTGTTTCTTTCTAGACGTACAGAAGGCCTACGACACAGTATGGAGAAATGGATTGTGGAAAAAACTATGGGAAAAATTAACAGGAATCAGAGGAAAGATCTGGAGAATGATGAAAAAGATGACGGAATGTGCGAGAAGTGCTGTGATGCTGGACGGGGAAATATCGAAGTATGTTGATATTTTACAAGGAGTTGCACAGGGATGTGTACGCTGTCACCCAACCAATTCAAGATATAAATTAACGACCTGATAGTAGCAGTTGAAGCAGCAAAGCAGGGAGTCACGGTAGGGGAAGATACAGTGTCGGGATTGATGTTAGCGGATGACTTCGTGGGGATATCAGAAACACCTGAAGGATTGCAGAAACAATTAGAGAACGCGCTAGAATACACTTGGAAATGGAAGGTGACGGCGAACGTCAAGAAATGCGCAGTAGTTGTTTGTAACGAAGATAAGGTGAACCCGATAAATTCCAGTTGGAAATGGGGAGAAGATGAATTGCCGATCGTAGACCAGTATACGTACCTTGGCGTAGAGATCTCAAAAGACTGCTCTTGGGATACACATATAGCAAAAGTAATAGGAAAGGGTAAAGCACATATAGGCAAGATGGATGCGATCCTAACAGACTCGCACTTTGACACCAGAATTGAGAGATGTATCCTGATGAATGTGATAGTACCAAAGCTAGAATATGCAGGAGAAGTATGGGAAGGGAATGCGAAACTCGTAAAACAGTTGGAAACAGTACAGATGACAGCAGCTAAAAAAATCCTAAGATGCTCAAGTACGACTAGTAATACAGTATTTAGAGCAGAACTGGGAATGCACCCACTCAAGACAAACAGGGATATTATGGGAAAGTTGAAATTGCAATAAAAAGTAAGGAACATGCCAAAAAAAGAGGTTGCCGGCCATAGTTGATAGAGCTGTATGGGAGAAAGTAACAAAAAGGCGAACTGGAACAAGGTGGGATAGCGTAGTTGAGAAAGTATGGAAGGATATGGGAGGAAACCAAGAAGGGGTGATGTTCGCCGGGAAGTTTGGGAAGTACAAGGCAGAAGTAGAAGAAAGGATAGAAAGAAGGGAAAGGCTAGCGCTACGAAACAAGGTGGAATCGGAAAAACACCTAGAGATATACGGGAGATTGAGGGAAGGAATAGGAGTGAAAATGTATCTGCACGGCCCAATGGGCTTCGCGAAAACGCTGAATCTGCGTTTTCGTCGCGAAAACGCTGAAGCTGCGTTTTCGTGTAAGTAGGCGACCTTGACTTGCCAGAAAGAAGAAAGAGGTATACCAGTAGCCGGGAGGAGGAGGAAGTAGATGCACAGATGTGCCCGTGTGGCAAAGCGATAGAGAGTAGAACTCACATAGTAGGAGAATGTGAAATATACAAGGAGGAACGGGATGTGTGAGAAGAGGAGATGAGGGAAATAGAAGAATGTGACATGGAGGAGTTTGACACACTAGATAGCAGCGAGAAAACGATCGCTATCCTAGGAGATAGATGGTGACCACAGGCGGCCAAACAGGAAGGGGATACGATTATTAGCTAAACGTTTCTATAAAAATGTAATATATGGAAACAACGTAATGAGCGCCCAATTGTTGGAGGTGATGTCTCTATTAGGAGTAGGAACGGTGCTCCGTCTCGAAAGGGATGCGTGGTCAATGGTCAAATGACTAAGGCAAGCAACAAATGAGTACGCCCCCCCTCCCCCCCTCCCCCGCCTCTCCGTCTCCCTCCCCCCCGCGTACACTAGATAGTAGCGAGAAAACGAACACTTTCCTAGTAGTGTAGATGGTGCCCACAGGCATAGAAACGGGAAGGGGATAATATGAGCAAACAGAAACTACCAGATATGCCTGTAAAATATTGACGAAGCTTAACGAGCGCCGAAACGTGCTGGTTGGAGGTGCCTCTACGTACGAGGACAGGGACGGTGCTCCGCCTCCAAAGGGATGCGTGGTCAATGGTCAAATGGCCAAGGCAAGCGACAAACAAGTACCCCCCCCACCCCCCCCCCACCCCCCCACCCCCCACCCTCCATACCCCTTACCCCATACCCCATACACCACCCCCCCCCCATTTTATATAGGTTGGGTTGGCGTCGGTTGGCAACGACACTGTAAACATGGCGCTCACTACGTGAGCTAGACAACCAGGATATCATGTTTCTTTTCTTTTCTTTTTTTGGCGGTCGCCCACAGCTGGTTGTCGAGTTAGATCATTTGTGCGAGGTAAAGGACCTTTACTCCGTACTAGGGGATTGATCGTATCACGTAATGTTCAAGATAAGACACCCAACAGGCAGTTACATAGTACTCCCATTGCTGTCTCCGGAAGTGCCTACACCGGAAATTAAATCAACTCAGTGAAGCTGTCGTCCATATGCAAGCCCGCCTCACCAGCGGTTCTTAGTAGGCTGCAGCTCACCCTTCATGCGACTCGCCGGACACCTCACGTTTCGCTTCGCGCTTGGTGCAAGCAATGTCTGCCTGGTCGGTGAAAACCCGACATGCTCCGTCCCGGCATTGTAGGGACGCGAGGGTCTATGGTCATACGACTACGGCCATGCATGAGATCGAGTGCATCTCTCCTATCGAGTACATCCCCCCCCCCCTCCAAATACGCGCGATCAAAGTATGACACAAACAGCTAGCTTCCGAAGATTACTTTCGACGAAGTCCTCGATCTCACAGTAACTAGTTGTTAACTTTTTTTTTAGTTTATAAATATGCTCCACTCCTAAAATCCTCACTTACACCCCCCCCCTCAACAGTCATGAAAAGTACGCAGGATTTTTTTAGGCACTAGAACTGCACTCGCGAGGCGTTCTACGATAGAGGTTGACCTTAAATTTTCTGAGGCTCCCCCCTTAAGGAACTCCATACCTCACCCGAAAACTGACTTCAGCAAAAAAAATCGAAATGCATCTCGGCGAATAATCCCATGGCCCAAGTCTACAATTTTTTTTGTTTTTTTTTTTAAATCAAGATTAACATTCCGACGATTTGGGGTCGAATAAACCCGTCTTTCAGAAATAAAATTAATAGCGGAAATGTGCTACCTCTATCGCAGAACGGGTCTCGTATTCAAGCGGTATCGGGTTGAAGTTATCGTGTCCTCAAAAGTCTCTGTTTTTGTCCGATGTTGTTGCGTCTGTCTGAAGTCCCGACAAATGTATGGCATGAGATTCAACGCTGATCACTCCTAAACTTTCCCAGGAATATTACACGAAGATACGCATTGTCGGATGGCCAGCATAACAACAATAATAATGATGATACCATGGTACTTCGAAGTGCATAGCTTCGGATCTGAATATATTGTCTCCCTCTCGTGTGGCCAAAACAAATCATGAATCCACACTACGAGTATGAATAGCTCAAAGCATTGATTGATTAATGCCATCCACTCCTGGACTATATATATATATCTTGTTTAGAGGGTGTATCTACATCGTGTGCCTTGTAGATGGAAACTAATGACTATTGTCTTCAAGGTAAGGTTTTTAGGACTGCAGCCCCGTTTTGGGCGCCAACCAGTCAAAATCGAAGTAGTTTGTCCCCGAACGGGACTGCGGTCCATATAAGGGTTGCCGCCCGTTGCGGTACTGGGATAGTTTCTCAGTACAAGAACCTCCGTAAGTGGAGGGGGTGTACTCGATAGGAGAGATGCACTCGATATAATGCATGGGCATAGTGGTATGACCATAGACCCTCACATCCCTACAATGCCGGGACGGAGCACGTCGGGTTTTCACCGGCCAGGCGGACATTGCTTGCACGAAGCGCGAAGCGCCGTGAAATGCCCGGCGAGTCGCATGAATGGTGAGCTGCATCCTCCAAAGAACCGTTCGTGAGGCGGACTTGCGTACGGATGACAACTTCAGTGAGTTAGTTTAATTCCCTGTGTTATAGCCACTTCCAGAGACAGCAATGGGAGTACTACCGTACGTAACTGCCTCTTGGGTGCCTTACCTTGAAGGTGTTTTCACCTTGTACCTTGTGCAAATGATTTAGCTCGACCATCAGCTCTGTGACCGACCGCTAAAACGAAAATACAAACTAACAAAAAACGGTACCTACCCTGGTTGTCTATAGCTTAAGGAGTGAGCGGCATGTTTTACAGTGTCGTTGCCAAAGCCGATGTCAACCCAACCTTTATGTATATATAATGGGGGGGGGGGGGGGATGTTTTAAAGGCATACCTGGTAAGAGAGAGCAACCCCTACGATACCGTAAAACTACTGTCAGTAGTGCTCCCGCTCTGGTGCCGGTGGAGAATAGTGCCGGCGAACCGCTCTATATTAGCGAACCGCTCTAACTTATGGTGCTTGGAAATCGCTTGGCACATACCAGGTACAAGGTAAGGGGTTCAAACAGTTCACCAGTGAGGCAGCGTGCGGAGTTGTATCGGTTGTGCCGGTATGGGGTCGGTGTCTCGTTTACTGCAGTACAGGTAGTAGTAGTATTACGGGGGACCATAGTTAACAGGACCTATGGTATACATAAAAACCTATATATTTAACCATTTTTACTAACAATGTTTGGTCCTGTTAACTATGGCCCCCCGTAATAGTAGTAGTAGTAGTAGTAGTAGTCGTGGTAGTAGTAGTAGTAGTAGTAGTAGTAGTAGTATACCTGCCTATACTAGCCTTTCGGTCTGTCGTAGGGTATAATATTAATAGTAGGTATACCTCACTCGCTATTTTCTCCTTATTTCGCCGAACGTTCTTGTGTGGATGGTATGATAAGGTATGACCAGATGATTGATTGGAATGAGAGCTGAACATAGTTGTCAGATTACAGGTTGGATAAATATCGTATGTGTACGACTGTCAACGTTGAAGCTCGTGCTGTGCATATGATCGGATGGCAAGTGAGCGCAATAATACAATAATAGACTCCTGGTGGTGCCTCAACTCTGTGGGATATCATGTCCCCGGGACCAACACGCCTACTAGTATTATACCTGGTAGTAAGTCGAGACCCCGGCTGCCTTCCGGGATAGCTTTCTCTCGAAGCTCCTACAGCTGGGGGGCTCGGGAGATTGTCATGCCTGCCTGTGGAGCTAAACGTAGCCTCTCTCTGGCAATTACCTGTTTCGTCTTGGCCGCTCATGAGAGGTGAGCTGTCTGAATGCCTTCTTAATAATGCCTAGTAATATGTCGTTTGTTCGGTCCTTCGAAGTATACTGGTAATAAAATGGTACGGTAGTAATCTTTGAAAACCTTACCAGATACGAACTTCGAATACCTGGTATAAATTACGGTGCGATGCTGTGACTATTATACTCTCCTCGCGAAGACTGGGCGGAGGTTTGTTTGTGCTACTGATATCATCAATAATAACACATGGAAGGTGTTGTAGTACACTGAACGCACAGCAGTTAGTCAGTGACACCAGACGTGTATGTATTCAGTTCGCTCTGTATTTTTGTATTTTTGGTTGCTTGTGTTGTTCGCTAGTAATACTTGTTTGGTTGCTATTAATACTGATACATGGTTTTTGATAGATCATGACGGATCCGGTATATATATGTGTATATATTATATATATATATATATATACATGTTCCACATCCATCCATCTCCGGCGGGCAATCCGCCGAGGAATCTCCGCAAATATCCCTCTATCTCATACGACTATTGACCATTAGTACTGCCCGTCAGTCGATATATCCATTAATAACAACTTTGATGTCGATCGCCCATTGACATCGCCTGGTGCTACTGCCACTACAGTAGTAGATACCACCGCAAAAATATGTCGAAGGGCAGAAATACGGGTTAAATAAATATAAAATAGTGAGAAGAACACGTGAACTACATACAGAAGAAACAAAAAAAGGTATGGACAGGTGCTGCAATCGCCATTTATTTCCGTAACACAACACACGGTGGAACGTACAAAATGATATCTGGTATTTTATTTCGAAATATATACCTACGGTCGCCCCGGTGGGTCAAGTGGTTATCCTCGAATTCCACTTGTGTTTGAGTCCTGGGTTCGAGCCCCAGGTGGGTCGGACATTTGACTTTATTTGCAAAAATGAAAATAAAAAAAGGATTCAATTGTTGAGAGCGCCTTGAAGCGGCGTGGGTAGGCACAATTCGATGCGATTCGACGAGGGAAGAAAAGGCTGAAATCTTCTCGCGATAAAAATGAAGGCACGTACCGTAGCGGGAAGGGGGTAGAAGAGCCTGCTATGTGACCCCGGATCTGAGTTACGTTTTGGAAGGAGAGAGAAGAAGATGTGCGAAGATAATAAACGGGATGAGCAAAAAAAAAACAAAAACAAAAAAAACATGTACCAGGTATTTGGCAACTGCCTGTGGTATACAGACAGTACTATTAATATTAGTACTCTGTATTAGTGCAATTAATTCTTGTTTGGTTCCCTACGAAGAAATATTGCTGGTGGTGCAGTAGCATATATATATATATATATATGTATGCGCATCGATAGATGATGGCTATACACGACGATGATAACCCCTTTAGAACCGCTGGTCCGTTAAGGGGACATTTCGGGACAAACTACTTGAAATTTGAGTGGTTTGTTCCCAAAATGGGACTGCAGTTCTAAAAAGGTTAAGCCCACACACAAGACAGCGGAGACGATCTCGACAACAACAGCTATATGTCTTCTTCTTTTTCATCACTTTTACTTTCCAGCCTAGCTCGTAGGAGGTTTTATACCCTAGAGATCTTCTGGACAACAAGCCGTGGTCACAGGTGTCGTCCCTTCTCCCCCCCGGTACGTGCCTTAATTTTTTGTCGCGCATAGGGTTCAGCATTCCCACTGCTCGTCGATTGCCATCGAATGTACCAGGTACCTGGTAGCTAAATATATACTGACGACTCTCTCTGACTTTCGCCTGTATGTAGGAAACAATCTTGAAAAAACTGAAACTTATCTATGCACGACGTTTATAGTAAGATTCCCATTTTTATTTTTATTTTGCTCCTCCCATTTATTATCTTCGCACATCTTCTTCTCTCTCTCCTTCCAACTCGTAACTCAGATCCGGGGTCACATACGTAGCAGGCTCTTCTACCCCCTTCCCGCTAACGGTACGTGCCTTCATTTTTTATCGCGAGAAGATTCCAGCCTTTTCTTCCCTCGTCGACTAGCATCGAATTGTGCCTACCCACGCCGCTGCAAGGCGCTCTCAACAATTGAATCATGTTTCGTTGTTGTTGTTGTTGTTGTTGTTGTTGTTGTTGTTGTTGTTGTTGTTGTTGTTGTTGTTGTTGTTGTTGTTGTTGTTGTTGTTGTTGTTGTTGTTGTTGTTGTTGTTGTTGTTGTTGTTGTTGTTGTTGTTGTTGTTGTTGTTGTTGTTGTTGTTGTTGTTGTTGTTGTTGTTGTTTTTGTTGTTCTCACATTAACTCACAATACAATGCAGTCCGTGGTCGCAGGACAGGCTCCAATAACTCTGGAGTGGAAGAAATACCTCAAGTAAAACAGAGGCAAAAACAAAAAACAAGCATACGCACTCCACCACTGCGGACACCAGGGAAGCAAAAAGGAGACTATTAATAGCAGACAAAGACCTAAAAAAGAAGATGAAGCGAAGCAAAAAAACAAAACAAAATAAAAACAGAAGCAGATAGCAAAACGCAAAAAAAGGCAAAACCGACCATACTAACAAAGACACGAAGAGGTACAAACGGGAAGGGACAAAAAAGCGATAATCACGGGCGGGGGGGGAAGAAAAGACAAAAGAGGAAAGGCAGGCACTGGAGGATACAGACACGCAACGTTGCCCAGATGGCATCATGCTAGTTACTTGGGTCCCAAAGAAGGGAGTGCATCATGACGATGATGGCCATAACCAGGCTTCAGTCTGTTGGGCAGACCGCCTACCCCCCCTCCCCCCCCCATTCCCCCTCGTCCCCCTTTCGCCCCCCCCCTCTTCCCTGCCATTCTGCGCACTCGCATTGTATGCACCTGGCTCGTTTTGTACTATTAATGGAAATACGATACCAGGTAGATATTAATATAGCTATTAAAAGCTTCTTTCAGGAATGTTTTGAGTGATCAACGTTGAAGCTCATCACGCTGCACATTGTCGGATGGCAAGCATCATAATAGCCTAAAGTTGGCACAGAAGATAGACTTGGTGCATGGGTTTCCTTTTGTTTCCGAGGTTTTCTTCTCTCGTGAAAGTTATGAGTGATCAATGTTGAAGATCATGCTGCACATTGTCGGATGGCAAGGGAAATCATATTATTAGTAGATAGACAGAAGGGAGAGGTAGACTTGGTGCATGGGTTTCCTTTTGTTTCCGAGAGGATTTCTTCTTTCGGGAAAGTTAAGAGTGATCCATGTTGAAGATCATGCTGCACATTGTCGGATGGCAAAAGAAATAATAATAATAAAAATAATAATAGATAGATGGATAGATAGTGTGAGGGTGTTACCTACTGAGCTATAGGGGTAAAAGATCGATCGATTACCCAGCCCAAGGTAATCCTTATAACACTCTCCCCCCCTCTAAACGGCGGGATAATTGAGGCGTCGGAACCGTATACGTCCGTACGCTGACCTACCCGCTTCGTTTCATTACCTGGGGAACCAGGGAGGTGTGTTTTTTAGGTGTGCACGCGCAAGCGTTTCTGTAGTAAAAGGAACGTTCGAAGCGGGGTTCGAACCCGTGACCTGGACGACGTCAAATATGAAGGTGTTACCTACTACTACTGAGCGATAATAGGGGCAAAAGACCGATCGATTATTTACCCAGCCCCGGGCAATATAACAATAAAAGAGTTACTTATTATTGTTTCTCTTGACATCCGACAATGTGCAGCATGATCTTCAACATGGATCACTCATAACTTTCCCGAAAGAAGAAAACCTCGGAAACAAAAGGAAACCCGTACATATTGTAATTATTTTTTGGCGTAAAAGAAATTAGGCACAGTAGCATCGTCTGCTGCTCTTGTATACAATCATCGTGTTAGTCACGCAGACCCCTAGGCCTGACAGCAGTATGCATGGGACGCGTTCTACGATAGAGGTAGCACATTTCCGCTATATATATTGTTTCTGAAAGACGGGGCTCCTTGAGCCTTGATCGTCGGAATGTCAATCTTGATTTCGAAAAAAAAAGTTTTTGTAGACATGGGCCATGATGGGATTATTCGCCGCGATGCATTTTGATTTTTGCTGAATTAAGTCTTTTTTCGGATGAGGTATGGAGCTCCTTAAGTGAGGGGGCCTCAGAAAATTTAGGGTGAACCTCTGTCATCGTAGAACGCCTCGTGGGATTGATCGCTCTCCTCGTCGATTTTACCCCTTTTAGAACCGCAATCCCATTGTTGGGACAAAGCCCTCAAGTTATAACTAGTTTGTCCCCAAAACGGGACTGCACACCTAGTAGAAGTGTTAGCAACCCTCTTGGGACTCCAGAGAAAGGCTAAAATAGAAGAGAAAAGCGGTGACGACTCGTATGATAGTTATGGAGAAAAAAAGGGCCACCGCGTGTATATATATATATATATATATATATATATATACGTAGGGGTACGACACAAACTGGTGTCCTCTCTATATACCGCAGGAAGAATCGTTCGGCATGTGGGAGCAACATGTTATTATGACTGTGTCAAGATCAAGCAGTGCTTATAAACAACCATCATCCCCAGTACTTCTGGAGCCTCTCACGCTGTGCTGCTGATGCTGCTGCTGCTGCTGCTGCTCGTATATAATGATAGCAATAATAGACGGTTTGAAGACAGATAAAAACAACACGCTATTACTACTACTATTTTTTTCGTTCATATTTGGTCACTTATTATGATATCCTCGGCCTCCAAGGCGGGTTAACTCAAAGTGCGCATGTATATACCCTGGTATGATTTATGATAGCATTTATTATGCTTGCCATCTGACAATGATGTGAGCTTCAACGTTGATCACACTCGAAACGTGCCTGAAAGAAGAAACCCCCGGAAAGAAAAGGAAACACATGTATTAATAGTATCCTGAAATCTCCAAAACCTCTACCAGGTATCTTCTTTTGGAGGTGACATTGATCTCCACACATACATAATAACTGAGGCACCCCACAAAATTATAGGTGCATCCCCTATCTATGGTGTTAATATTAATAGTAGCATGCGTCAGGTTAACCCTTTTAGAACCGCAGTCCCGTTTTGGGGGACTAACCACTCAATTTTCAAGTAGTTTGCCCCCAAAACGGGACTGCGGTTCGAAGTGGGTACCGTAAAAAGTGGAGGGCGTTGAGCTCGTCGCAAGGCGGGGCGGGGGGGGGGGGGGGGGGGGGGGGGGGGGGCGATGGGCGGTCGTTTTTTTTTCCGCGCTCGGTGTTTTTGTTTTTTCCCCCAAAACGGGAAAAATATAGGTTTCGCCGATAATACCGAACAAAGCACAGTAACTGTTAGTAAAGTAAGCGTTGTTGGAAAGGCCCTCAGAGTAGGCGCAATTCGATGCGAGTCGACGAGGGAAGAAAAGGCTGAAATCTTCTCGCGATAAAAATGAAGGCACGTACCGTAGCGGGAAGGGCGTAGAAGAGCCTGCTATGTGACCCCGGATCTGAGTTACGAGTTGGAAGGAGAGAGAGAAGAAGATGTGCGAAGATAATAAATGAGATGAGAAAAAAAAAGAGTAAAGTCCAGAGAAATAGAACTGTTCGACTTTTTTTCAAAGCACACACCACCCTCATCACTCACATCGTAGTTTTTTTTTTCTTGTAGAAGAGACGAAACGATCGCCGGGAAAAAAACGAGGGCCCTTCAGTGGTACGGCACTTACCACAGCAGTCCCGTTTGGGGGGCAAACTACTTAGATTTTGAGAGGTTTGGCCCCAACTGGGACTGCAGTACTAAAGGGTTGACACCGACGACATAAAAAAATTGATCATTAAATAATTTTGAGTAGTTTTGTCCCCAAAACGGGTCGGCGGTCGGTCCTGAGAGGGCTTTAACCCTTTTAGAACCGCAGTCCCGTTCTGGGGACAAACTAGTCAATTTTCAAGTAGTTTTGTCCCCACACGGGACTGCGGTTCTAAAGGGGTTAACACCGACGATGTAATAAGTTGATGATGATTTCTGTGCCCGTTTATTCATCTTTTTTCGTAAACAGGGATAGTTGGACAATGGAATGGATGGATGGGTGGATGTTGAAGTATAGAGGATATGTGAAATGTATGACCATATATATATATATATGTGCAGAGGGTACCAACCCGATCCCTGATGACCGGTCGTCGCTTGCATGCATCCATCCTTCATGCAGATGAATATGCATATATATGATCCTTTCGAAGTATTATACCAGGTACCTCGCATTAAAAAAACTTTTGTCTTTTGTCTCCGAGGTTGTCTTCTTTCGGGAAAGTTATGAGTGATCACTGTTGAAGATCATGTTGCACATTGATTGTCGGATTGCAAGAAGAGAAAAAATAATTAGCTGTGAGATCGAGGATTTCGTCGAAACTCATGTTTGCAGGCTTCGTGTAATACTGTACTATAAGTAGTACAGTAGGGATACTGCAGCGGGCTACTGTGGCGATGCTTCGATCGCGCGTACTGTATCCGGGTTTTTTTTGGCCTCGTGCAGGCTTTTTGCATCCTGTGTGTATTATGCGGAAGACGAAATCTGAAGCTGAAGAACTCAACAAACAAGGAGTGTGTTTGTCAAGATTTGATTGAAAAAAAAACTAAAAAAGCACGTCGGCTGTGGCGGGTTCAACCGATCGCCAGATCGATCGATACTCAACTTTGTAAGCTGCGTGAACCGTTCGCTCGCGCGTTTTCCATTTATTTCCCTAGCGATTGACTGCTGACCGGTGACTCTCCCCTCGATGCCACCAGGGTCGACGAGACGATAATACATGTACCATTTCGTGTACTGAAACAACAGCAGATCGACACGCGAAGGTCGGGGTAAACATTTAGAAAATGCCGGTAGTTCGACTAGCCTTTGCGCGTCTCTTTTGTGCGGAACGCATGATGAACCGCTCAGGTGATAGCAGGGAGCAGGGTCAGTCACGCGTTCCCTACCTACCTTTTTTTTGTTTTCTTTTTTTTCTGAACCGAGTGGAGAATTATATTCATGTATGTTAAAAATGGACAGCAATAAATATACTCTGTAACAAGCCGCCAGTGTGCGTAGCCAAGATCGAGTTAACTACTATAAACAACGTTGTTTTCGTGTAATACTACTGTATCAGTAGAACAAAGACTCCGTTAAAACTAACGTCGAGTGCAAAAATTCCGGTCCCAGATATCAATCAGGGACCTTCCCTGGACATTCAAGCGGGCACAGCGTCAGCTGCTAACGCCTTGTACGTATTCACGAAGCATGATACCTCTGGCCCAGGTAGCGACCGTTGTCCAGCTGCAAGCAACAGCCGCCCGGTCTGTTCCGCGTGCTCGACCAGTCTGCCAGGCACCGCTCCGTGCGGTATCCACTTGGCATTCCCACAAGCGCGATCAAACAAGCAACGCCAGTTGCTGTGCTGTTGCCAGCCAAGATGAGCTACGTACCATTGACCCTTTGAGGACTGCAGTAGTCTCAGTTTGGGGGCAAACCACACTAATTCCAAGTAGTTTGTACCCAAAACGGGACCGCGGTCCTAAAAGAGTTGAGAGGTACGCGTCCACAGAATATGAGCCACAACGCCGGCTCCTCTATACGACAGCAAACTGCAGACTATTATCATTATGCTCGCCATCCGACAATTTGTAGTGTTGTTAGGAAAACAGACTAAAAAACACGAGGGGGAAAAAAACTCCAGAACAAACGCCAGGCAGTACCTTACGACTAATCAAAACCGATGCGACGCGCATGAAGACCACCACAACCTCCATCTCATCCGCCCAGAAACAACGGCACTCCCTTATACTCAGAGCACTCCCCTCAAGAAGCATATATCTACCAAAAACCCGCTGTCCATAAAAATGGCTGGTTTATGACTGCTACGCGCATCACGTTTCGACGCGCAGAAGGTCGTACGGTGTTGCTGGTCGACACTGCTATCGGTAGCACCTAGGAGAGAGTCGCTGCGGTCTTCCTCTCTCTGTAGTAGCTCTTCTACCTCCTCCATCCCTTCCCCCCCACATACTATTGCTACTACTGTTACTTCTCGTACCCCTGACCCTGCCACCTCCAACCGCAAGGGCCCAGTCCTCCTTCCCAAGCACCCCCGAAGAAGCATCTATTAATAACAGAAACCGGCTGTACATAAAAATGGCTGAATTATACCCGGTAACTGCTACACGCATATTTCAACGCGCAAAAGGCCGTGCGTTCTTGCTGGTCTATACTGCTATCGGTAGTGCCTGGGAGAGAGTCCCTGCCGTCTCGCTCTCTCTGTATCTCTTCCACCTTATTTTTCCGACCTTTCCCGCCACGTGCTACCGCTGCCTGTACTGCCCGTATACCCCTGTGACCCTGCCACCTCCGACCGCAAGGGCCCAGTCCTCCTTCCCGAGCACTCCCGAAGAAGCATCTACCAAAACCTCGCTGTCCATAGAAGTGTGGTTGGTTTACAACTGCCACGCGCATGCTTCAACGCGCAGAAGGTCATGCGGTGTTGCAGTATCCAGGTACGTACCTACAATAGTATCAGGAAGGAGCAAATACAGCAATTAGAGTAGACAAGCCGAAAGTTGACACAGAAGACAGAAGGGAGGTAGACTTGGTGCATGGGTTTCCCTTTGTTTCCGAGGTTTTTCTTCTTTCGGGAAAGGTTATGAGTGATCCATGTTGATGATCATGCTGCACATTGTCGGATGGCAAGAAGAGTAATAATAATAGTATCAGGTAGCTTCCCCAAGTATTCAAACGAGCGGGGTCAGCTGCTAACACGTCGTACTACAATTATTAGTGTTATTAATATTATTATTGTTATTATTGTTATTATGCTTGCCATCCGACAATGTGTACTGGTATGTAGTTTTGTTCTAATAAACGACTATTACGGGGGACCATAGTTAACAGGACCTAGGGTACACATAAAAACCTATATGTTTAACCATTTTTACCAACAATATTTGGTCCTGTTAACTATGCCCCCCCGTAATAACAGAAAGTGAAGAACTCTCCAGCACAAAAGCGCGGCAGTATCCTACGACAAATCAGAACTGATGTCACGCGCGTGAAGATTACTACGTACAAAAATTATTATTATTTTTATTATTATTATTATTATTCTTATTATTATTTTTATTATTCTTGTTATTATCATTATTATTATTATCATTATTATTATTATTATTAATATTATTATTATTGTTATTATTATTATTATTATTATTATTATTATTATTATTATTATTATTATTATTATTATTATTTTTCTTGCCATACATTGGCCACCCTGAAATATCAGCCATTCGTGAACTTTTTCGTGTTTGACCTTATGGGGTGTTCTCTTCCTTAAATATGAAACGGTATCAAGCATATGGGTTAAACATCCGCAGCCAGGTTTCTGTTTGTTTTAAAGGAGCATTCCAATCAGTCAGCGTGAATCTCCCTCAGTTCTCAAGAAAATGTGCATTTATATATATATATATATATATAATATATATATATGACGGGAGAAGGTATGTGTTTC